>JANVCC010000018.1:39467165-39551612 GCA_025345505.1 Todiramphus chloris collaris | reverse complement strand
TTTCTTTCTTTCTTTCTTTCTTTCTTTCTTTCTTTCTTTCTTTCTTTTCTCCATGGCTTATGATTTATAAGAGATTAAGAAATGCATCTGCTTCACAGTTTGTGAGGGCTTTTGAAATCCATAGATAGGTATTGCTATGGGAGCATGACATATTATTAATATGCCACAGTTCAAGGTGAAGTGTATTAACGTACTTTTAATGGTAAAACTGGAACTGGAGAAAAGGAAGACAATAAGCCTGAACTGAGATGGCAATAGTAGTATGAAGCATTATAAATAATACTATTTGCATATAAATATAAACAAAAAGTACTAGGTGTACTCTTATGAACCACAGGTTATTTATTGGTATTTATTAGGAAAAATATAAATCATTCTTAAGGTTGTGAAGTAGTTATCTGTTACCTTTGAAATCACATTTTCCCCAAATACTGAATTTTACAAATGTTAACACAAAAACAAAGCTATGTTGGTATTATTTTTCTAATGTGCCTTTTTATTCTCTTTTGTTTGAGGTTTGGTTTTTAGTGGTTTTTTGTTTGGTTGGTTTTGGTTTTTATAATTCCATAACTGGACACTCTTCTTCCCATCTGTACTTTGTCATCATACCCTTTTCCCTCAATTTCTCTTCATAAGGGTCCCTTGCCTCTTTGCATTTTCTTTGGTTTCACCTTCTTTTTCTTCCATGATGTCACTTTCAGACTTGATTCTTCAGTATCTCCTCAGACAGTAAAGGAAACTTAAAAACACTGTTTTTAAGCTAATACCATCATTGTAATGTCACATTGTAGAAAACAGGGATGATTTGGCACGAAGATGCCAGAGATACACGTTGGACCTACTGATTCAGGTATGACCCAAGGAGTGGGACAGCTGAGGTTCATCTGCTCCGCACTCATTCCCCATCAGAGATACTTTCTCCCTCATTTCTTTTCAGGAGCATTCAGACAGTCCAGGAGAGATTTTCAGTTCCTAATTTTCAAGCTATTATTTAGGGAGTCCATTGGGCCAGCTGGGGAGTTGGACTAGATGACCTTTAAAGGTCCCTTCCAACCCAAACCAGTTCATGATTCTAAGCCAGGCATTTTCAGCAAGACTCACCCAGGTCGTGTACTGTTTGAGCACTGTGTGCCACAATGTGTCATGGCCAGCTGGAATTCCTGAGTTTACAAATGAAGGGTTAAAAGTAGCACATGGAGCAAGATTTAGTACACAGCTAACAGTGGTATTTTATACATATTTTACCTTACATTTAGGAAATACATACCTAAGGGTATATATTTTAACTATATTTCTTTTAACATAATTTAGTTTTTAAAAACAGCTAGAGGTGGTGATGTGAAGACTGGTACTAACTTCCCAAAGAAGTATCACAGAGAGTCTCGTATTTTTCAAGTGCCTAGAGTCTACCACATCAAACAGAGAGGCAGCATGTGCAATTTGACATCCTAGGTTTTCACCTAAGGACTCAGCAGAAAGCCTCCTCTGACTTCCATGTGCACACACAATTTTTATCAGCGTTATCTGAATTCATTCCCTTAAATGGACTCTTAACTTTCCCATATCGCACTGCCACAAACCACAATGCATCATAAATTCATTTATAGGTCCATTCTTCATGTTTAGAGCACTTCAAAAGCTCCAGATCAAGTCTTTCTACCCACTTAAATTCATCTCTCCCTAATTTAAGACTCCTTAAATTGACTTTATTTTCTTCTGGTTACAAATTAAGTGGAAAATACTGAAATTATTTGATCATGAGACCTGGTATTAACTAGTCACATTTGTTATGAAAATACAGGGGATGGGTTTACTACATTAGATAAGAGACTCACACAAAGGTGGAGTTGATGTTGATGTTGTAAACTGCATATCCATGTGATAAATTGCATTTATCATGCACCTTTGACTGCCTCACCTGTATTCTGTCTATTAATCTATCTCTGTCAGGATTCATTCTAGCACTCTTAACCTCTGAGAAGCTCTCAAGCATCTGCTATTTTGTAACATTCTTGCACAAAAAAAGAAGGAAAACAAAACCCAGCCCAAAACTAAACAGGTTTGATTTTTTTTTTTTTTTTTGGTTGACTACAAAATGTGCAAATTCTTCTTCTCCAAAATATTTTATGATAAGGAGAAAGATGGGCAATACTCAGTTCTGAAGCAAGGAGATATTTGAGGTCCTCCTTATTACCAAGAATGCAGAAGCATGTTTCTTTCAGGGAAGAGAGATGGTAAGAAGCTTTTTCCATCTGAACTAATAGATGTTTCTATCCTGGATATGCTGGCATATACTAGACCTTAAGAATGGAACACAATGATTTATAGTCAAGTTGCTTAAGATCATTTAGAGTTTCATAACTGTATCAGTAATCATTCTGAAACCTATGTAGTTTTCTCATAATAACAAGTTAATTTGACTTTAGTATAGAAGGAAGTGCAATAACAGTATCAATTAAAAAAATCATAAAACCTCCTGAACCATCCCTGAAATATTTTTATGTTAAATTTGTAACACAGCTTAACTGCATATGTGATATAAGAAACTGGGATTCACCACAACTAATACATACAGTACTCAAGTCCAGACTTATTCTACTTGGCTAAAATACCTTGTTTTCATTTAGATATTAGGGAACTGCAACTGTTTTCAACAGCTAAGAATCTGTCTCCAAAATATACTTTTTTTTTTACCTCACTTTTTTTTTTTACTTTATTTCCTTTAAAAAAAAAAAGGTGCATATTCCTGAGAAAAAAATGTGATACATATTAATAAAAGCATTCAGATTTTGTCCTACCTTGCTAAGTGTGTACTTCCAAAAAGGCCTTTGATGAATGGACTGCCAACTGTTTTTATTCTCATATATTTTAGTAAAATTCCAATTTAGCAGAGTTTGCACACTTTATTAAATTAATTTGATAATAAATCTTTAATTTCATGATCACTTACAAATGTACGCATATTCGCTTACTTATTAACAGACATGGACAGACACACACACACTTCTTCATATCACCCAAATACAGACATCCAGTAGAGAACATTTAGAACTCAATGACTTAATTGTGGCACTGTTACAAGCAACTATACACAGAGTTTTCCAATTGGGAAAATTTCAATTATAAGTCAGTGACACTTGAGCTGCCTGTATTATAGCATATATATGGAAAGTTAAATTATCTAGTTCTGTAGAGCAGAGTTTAAATTACATTGAAAATTAATTAAAGTTAAATTAATTAAAAATCAAATTAAAACTATCCAATGGACAGTTTTAACAAGAGTAATCGTACAACAAAATTATTCCAAAGGAATACTTTATTTCACAGAATGCTCAGTTCACCATGAATGTCCAGATATTTGTGTTGGCTGGTTAAGTGTATCAAGTAATATTATGGTAGTTTTGGATTGTATGATTTTTTTTTTAATTTTTTTTTTAGCTAATCAGCAGAGTACATAAAGGAACTCCAAAACATAGAATCCAGTACAATATCCAACACCAGCTTCAAAAAGATATTTGATTATTAGACAGTAAATTTGCTTATCTCAAGTTTTTCACACTAGTCCTACTCATTTGGTGAATATTTGCAGAAAGCAAACTCAAGCATAATATCAACTCACTTGAAGTAAATTTATTTAAAAATCTGAATGAAGATATGTAGTGTTTGCCTAGAGCTAGAAGTAATGGGGTTATGAACACATCATAAATACTATGCAAAGCTTTGAATTGCATTACTGAGACACATTATCAAAGGTCATGCTATCAAGCAAGACATAAACCACAACTGTAAGTTCATCTCTTATCTAAAAGTTCAAACAGTGTTAGAAATTACAATTTTTAAACTGATTGCAGCTCAAGCATAAATGTGCTCTGGAGATTGAGTGTCATCAAATACAAGCAAAATTATATTTCTGACTTTCTTATTTAGTTGCAAAATTTTCATACTTCTGAGAAAATTCATGTTGCAAAACATGTAATTTGATCTTCCATGTATACTTATAAAGATGGATATGTTATGTAGATAGACACATGCTCAGGGTGTTTTTCTTCAAAGCATTCTTACTTAACACAGATTTTGTCACATATATATTCTTCACGCACATAAACCAATACACTTGTGCCTTCAAGGGAAGAAGAAAGCATTTATTTGTTTTATTTTTAAGGAGCTTTCACACTGTTTTTTTTATGGGCCATTTTAGTCTTTTCTTTTGAAGTAAAGCAAGTAGGAAAATACTGTGGAAAGATGTTAATCATCAGTTTAAGCATTTTTAAGGATCAACGAGCACAAAACAATTGAAAGCAAAGGGGAAATTTTTCTCTCCAAAATTTTGTCTGACTATACGGTCATTGTTCCTTTTAATCATTGAACATCAGATACTCCCATGTATCTTGGAGGCACCAGCAAAATATGTCTTGGTTAAAACTCTCAAAAGACCAGAGTGACTGGACCCACATCCATTAGGGTGTTTTGTGTCAGAGAAGACATAAAAGATGGTTTGGTTTTTTTTTTGCTGAGCAAGGTGCTTTCACCCTTTGTGAGTGCCAGACCTGCGAGAAGGGAAACCACTAAATTGTTCTCTAACTGAAGCAAAGGTTCAATTTAACTGTTTTCTTAGTGCATGAGAGAGACCAAAACTTATCAGCTTTCATGTTTTGTAGGAAATGAGAAAGAACAAAATTGGATTACTTTCTTTTTTTGCAGGTCTGAGGTCAACCATGAACAGCTTTTGGGTCAATCTCTCTGCTTTACACTCTCAGTGTAGCCAGAGTATTCTCTCCATCTGTGTAAGGCTGGTTGCCGATGGCACTGCTTTGCACTACCTTCTAAAAGGCTGACAAGGTGAAGTATCAAACTGTCAGGCTTTTGCAGTGTTGGAAAAACACAGCCGTAAGATCGGCAAAAAATCTTGGTCCCAACTGGCATGTGCAGTGTTAACACCAGGAGTAACTTGTTTTCTGCATTTTTTTCATTGATAAGAGCCAAGAGAGAAAGAGAGTTATGTTTAGCTGAGTGGAAGATAACAAACATGCAGTGCCACATTCCCTCTGTGTGCTCTTTGTTATCAGCAGGACTAGTGGCATTATGTACTGTACAATGAAAGATAACTATAGAGTGAGAGATATCTGGCCTTGTAGCTGTATTGATTAAACAGGACAGCAGGCTAATCAGAAAAAATGTTACAGAGATGGGAGTCGAGCCACTTAGAAAATGTAAAAGATGATGGATACACTTGAAATGTTAATTTTTGAATAAGGTTTTAAGGCAAAAAATAATTTCCTTAATTTTTTTTTAATTAAAAAAAAAAAACTATACACAGAAATGTACAATTCCATTACTGATTTACAAAGATAATAGCATCACATTTATCTGAGACAATAACAAGATAAAACACAACACAGGTTTGAAGCCTTCCTAAATAAAATTCATAGATCTTGCTATGTACCACAACTGACATGAGGATAACTTGTCAAATGAATGGTAATACTCAATACTTTGAAAGTTTTGTTATATTTTTGGCACATAGAGATTGTTAAATAAGGACTTCAGAACCCTGTCTTGTCAAAAACAAACAAAGAAACAAAAAACCCCATATCACCATCACCACCAAAAACTTAAAATATCATTAAGTCTTTTATTACTCTTATTTTTAGACTTTTTTTTATTGCTTTGTTCATCCCTAACTGTTTAGATTAAGATTTTTCACAGCATATGTCTGTGGCAAGATGAATTTGCTTGTAGATACCACATTTGTATAAATCTGTCTTCCAAGCTCTTGCTCAGTCTGGGGCAAAGGAATGGACAGAGAAAGACAGGAATAGGATGGATGTGTTGAGTGTACGGCCACAGTCCATAGCTGCAGAAATTCAGGCCAGCTCTGCAGGAGCAGCCCAGAATTATGAGGATACACAGGTAATGTAAAGTCATTATTCTCCCTTTTGACTCTTGGCTTTGAGGTCTGTGCTGCATCTCCTAGAGGCACAACAGAGACTCTCACCTGATGTGATTAGCATTGGTGGGGAGGATTTCACTGAAAAAGCCTCTTTCTGTGCCCCTAAAATCTCTATCCTAATTTTATCAAATTGTTCATGCTTCTTTGGGGCTTCATTCATAATCCTCTCTGGTGGGATGTAAGCTACAGTATCTGATCCATATCTCCCTGCTAGAAGCTTCCTCTGCTACCTGCTGTCTTTCAACATAGCAATTTACTATTGACAGTGTTACTCCTAGTAGTTTGATATGATGACTTGGTATAGCAATTTCATCTTTCTTGACAATATATGTTACCAAGGATTCATAGGTATGTCTGGCCAGACTTCATATTTGCTCCAGAAATGCTGGGAAGGGGAACAGGGAGGAGGTCACAGAAGGCATGGTGCTTGCATTTCTTTATTGGTAAATGTGTCAGTCCCAGCTCTCTGGAATGACATGTTTTAGATGCTTATTGGAAATTAAATACATTGCTTTACCCTTTCTTTACCCTTTCCCATACAGGATGATGCCATTTACAAGCCACTGATAAAGTAATTTATACTACACCTTTGACAAATTGAATTTAATAAACAGTAACAGCTTAGTACAGCTTTAACAAATCCGTTCATTCCTCCACAAATTCAGTCCTCCACTCCTGCCTTTGACAAGCTCCTGGAACCTACAGCAGCCCCTTGGCAATATTCAGCATTTAGGCTGCAAATTGTCCTTTACCTTAGAGGAACAAAACCACTCTCAGACATCATGATACATCAGAGTCATGATACAGTGAAGCTCACACTGATGATTTGCAGCTTAATCCTGCACCCACTGAAGTCAGCTGCCTAACCCTTGTTCTTTTAGTCTGGAGCGGGATTGAGCCCACAGCTTTATTATGTGGCTGCAGGTATAGCACTGTGCGCCTTTCCTGTTTCTTTTCATTGAAACATCTCCAAGACCTTTGCCCCAGATTTGGTAAATCTCTAATTTGGTAAAGCCAGTGATATGGTGAAGTTGAGATGAGTTCTGGATTCTTTACTAATTTATTTTATTACATATCAGTAGTGCTGTATCATCTGAAGCTTGATTTGCATGCATTCTGAAGTGAAAATACCACAACCTTTCCACCCCCCACCCCCCTTACTTACACCTTCCTGTCAAATCAATATTTAGTTAATAGATTAACCACTTCATCTGAATTTTCAGAACTCACTGATTCAAAAGTAATTTTTAAGTAATATATTTATTTACTAAAGAAGACAGTTATATAGGTTGATTCATTAAGATACTAGCAACACTTGTATTTGAATTACTGGGTGTTCACACAGATT
Organism: Todiramphus chloris collaris; assembly: GCA_025345505.1. Taxonomy (NCBI): domain Eukaryota; kingdom Metazoa; phylum Chordata; class Aves; order Coraciiformes; family Alcedinidae; genus Todiramphus; species Todiramphus chloris. Next base: position 39,544,314 of record JANVCC010000018.1, on the reverse strand, counting down.
TGGTTCTATGAGAAGCAATACCAGGATATATGATTATATGATGCCATATTTAGTCCAACCAACTAGTCAGTACCCACTGAATCTGTTCCCACTGAACACAGCGGATGTGGTGAAAGAGACTTCATTTGCAATAAGTACCCAAAAGCACTAATCATTTTAATCTAAGCCTATCCATGTAACAAGAAGCATCTTTGCTCAAAAGTCCAAGGTTATCTTTACCATGTGTCTGCCTCTGTGTTGCTTTTCTCATCATGAATAGCACCAGAATATCCCAGCAATGACAGTCTACATTATTACCAGTATTACTACCTCATGGTTTGCTTGGTACATGTTGTGTTTATAGATATTCAAAGCCCTTACAGAGTATAAGATGACTAAAACAACCTTACAAACGAACTCTTTTGTGCTGTTAATTTCAAAATACTGCATTTCCACCCCTATTCAAAAGTCTTGAAGACTTGCTTCAGACATGGGTATTTTCACTAAGGGTTTTACATGATTTTGCACCTGTCTTCAAGACCTAAGGTTCCACTGTCAGGCAGAAAGCAAGTGACCAATCTGAAATCAATTGTCCCATATCCAAATTTAATTAAACTTCTCTCTGCAACTCTAGAGGAAAATGATTTCCCTCATTATTGCTTATGTGGATAATAAGTGAAATTAATTCTCCTTCAGTAAGTTATCACTGCATTGAGCAGACAAACACAGATACAATGTTATTAAAAGTAATGAAATAGGTTCATCAGCAGCTAACGTTAATGTTTTGTGTCATTGCAATCTTATGTGCAATTTAGGGCAAAATTATTCATCTTTGCAGCTGCAAGTAGCAAAAGGTCAACAGCTCAGGGGTTTGCAAAGATTTGGGTATAAGTTGCTATTTATAAATAGTTTTCTGTAGATGAAAGAGGGAGGGAAAGATGGAATCACCTTACTTTCCTTCTCATCTTCCACAGACCAGCAGAGAGAGGGATAAGAAGCATATAAGGAAGTAGGACTTCCTCTCTGCAGGAGGTGATCCCTCCTGTGGTAGCTCTGTAGGCCAGTAATGTTGTACTGACATTGTCTTTGCCTGAGTATGCAAGGACTCAAGAGCAAGGTTTGTTAGAAGTGGTTTGTATGAACCTTTCCTCAACTACCGGGAACTATTTTAGAAGGCATGTAGTAGTTGTAAGAGTAGTTTGTCTAACGACCAGTGTTAACAAGAACTATCAAGTAGTTATGTTGTGGTGAATTAGATATTTATGACTCTACTGTAGCAATGTTCTGTAGAGGTGAATAAGCCTGGTAGAATGGCAGATACCTTGAGCAGTAGGGACACAATATGTGGTGCAGAGGAGTAGGCATGGGGTGATAAAAGTTGAGATGGTGGCTAGCACTGGAAGCCCTAAGAGTATAAATAGGACACTAACAGACAGTTAAAGAAATGAAGATATGAAGCTGGACAAAATGAGGTTTAAGAACACTGGAGAATAAGAAATTAGCATACATAGAAGTCACCATAAATTCAGATGCAATGTCCAATCGTATATCAAGAAAAAAGCAAGATAATGCTCTAGAAACTCTCTAGAAAGTGATAGCGACCAAGGTAATGACCAATAATTTAGTCTTAAACAGAAAGAAAGTCAGAGATTGGCCTGCAGCTACATGATCAGCAAAGCTATTCATAGCTTATGCTGACCATGTACCCTGGCAAGCAATAAATGTTTAAGAGAGTAGCACCTTGGAAGGAACGTATCTGCACGTATGCAGAAAGCTGAGACGAAGATGGCACCACTATGTGTGGAAGCCAGGCCACCTGCAAAGGCTTGGACACCGTGACCAGCTGAAGTGAGAGTCCTGCTTACTCAAGACTGTAGTGCAGCTTGAGACTGGATCAGAGAGGCAGGGTCCTTGGTTGATGTGAGTGTGCCTGCAGAGTATGTAAAATAGAAATCTTGAAAAAAGAAACCACCAGCAGCTTCCTATGCCCATCTACATGGTAAATAAATGTTAGGTTTTATGTCAGTGAGTGGTGTGGTTCAGGTTGAGGCCACCCCACCTTCCATTTTCTATGACAGTATGTATACCAATTCTAGCTATGTCATATTGAGACTTTTCCTGTACAGTAGTATTTTTTATTTTATTTTTCTTTCTTTTTCTATGACAATTAGATCTGAACTAATAATAATTATTTGATTGCTATGATACCATTTTAATTATCCTAATCATAAATTCATTACCTGTAAGATGTGATTTCTTTTTGCTTATAACAAAATCCTGAATATATAACACTACTCCTGTATGTGCTTTTTTTCTACACTCTGACTCAACAGACACAGGAAAGTATGCTAGATTGATCTAACATTAAAAACTGAAGAATCTAGCAGTGTATGACAGAATGTAAAAAACTGTCTCTAAGCTGTCCTGCTATTCATCATCTCTTTTTAATGTATTAGTTAATTTACTTCCTTTTAAAAATACCTCAGGTAAAGAAAAACAAACAGACAATAAGCAACCAAGAAAAAAACCAAACAAATAAAAACCACAACAACAACAAACCAAAACAAAACAACAAAAAAAATTCCCATGCAGATTGAATTTGTGAGTTAGATTTGAAAAACAGTGTTTCAAAGAATGTAACAGTTCTGCTGCAATGTGAGCTCACAGAATTAAGTTTTTTCTGATGTCCATAACATGAGAGTCCTTTTTCCTATCCCCACAATGACATGGTCAGCTGGTGAGCTCTGCAGATGCTCTCAGGCCTCTGTTCTGTACAAATGAGAGATAAATAAATTCATCTGCAAAGACCTTTATGCTGTAACAGCAAGAGAACTCAACAATCAAATTTAGGAGCCTAGGAGATCAGCATATAAAACCATACTCATTTCCTTGGACTTTGATGTTTTAACCTGAAGAGTTAAGGGCAATTATAACAACCTAGGCAACAAGGCTGGGAGGTGTGAATCCACTTTGATCACCCTGAGAAAGAAAAAAGGCTTAATATGCTGATCAGCTGGAGATACAAGAAGACATTTCTCATAGGCATGATTGGATGCCTTTTGGGTATCCAATTATGAGAGCTGGAAGAAGCCCTTCTGTTCCTTAGCCTGCAGGCCATCTTGGTCAATGCATAACAGATACTCCCAATCATAACAAAACCAATTCACAACAGATTTCCTCCTCCTATGAAAGGGATATCTGCTGTTTCCCTTTCTATCTTGCCTTGCTGTTGTTGTAAGCTATTTATGGAAGTACTCCTAACATCTCTGCTTTAGGTGCCTAATTTAGCTTAATAGAAAGGGGTAAATGCTTCCAGAGTATAATCCAGAGCATAATTCATAGCATTTAAACAGTCATGGTTTCTTCTGGTGATTTGCAAAGCTATATCCCAGTCCCGGAATGTAAAATTCTTCTCTATATATCAGAAGCAGGCTGCAAGTATTTTTTTTAATTCTGGAATGTGTAGCATTGCAACAGTCTACTACTTCTTAAATGAGAAAATTAAAGCAAATGTTAAACCCATGTGAGGGTAGATGTGTTCATGGCTGGACAGTCAGAATGACTTGTAGAAAGACTTGGGGAAGTTAATCCTGGTGAAATGCCATCAGGTATTTATGTCCTACCTGTCTAAATTTCCCCTGTTGTTTCAATTAAATTTTATCTTCACTTCCTCCTGTTAAAACACTACTGTGCAATATTGCTGTCCCAGAAAGAGTTGCCATTATCCCAAGGGAAACTTCATTTCAGCAGCAAGCCCAGCAATCTTTGCATAGTCTGTGAGAAGTTCTTTAGCATCCTCTGGGTACATGTTGCTATAAAAACATGAAGTACAACAGGATGTACTACTGTCACTCTGCTATTCTTAAAAAAGGAAAGTAGGTCAGTATGTGAAGGACATAGGACCCTGGGAATATACTCAAACACGAGATCCACTTAACCCAAATGAGGCCACACTAAATATCCCATCTGAGGTACTCCTTCTTGCCTTAAAGGATGGCAAACAGCATCAACTAGGAAATGCAGAGCACCAAGACTTTGATTTTTATTCACATACCGAGTGAAAATGGAAGTAGACTTCCCAGTAATCTACAGACTCTAAGGTATTGCAGTTGTTCTAGAGAAAATCTATGTTAATATGAATATGGACATCTCTTGTTAAAATGTAGACACCGCATACATCCATATACTATAGAAAATATAAGGCTGCTGAAGGATTATTGATGCTGAAGGATTATTGGTTTTGTTTGGCTGCTTTTTTTTTTGGTTGTTTTTTTTTTTTTTTTTTTTTTGTTTTTTTTTATTAAATGCTTACAATTGTAATCATGATCTCAGTGCTGGGCATTTCCTGGGGACTAATGGCCAGCTGGGGTTAATGGCCTGAAATGTAGCCACAGGCCATCAACTCATCCCAGCCAGCCATTAATCCTATGGAACTACCAGCGCCTCTACTGTTACTGCTCAATTTAGTCCCCTTAATTTTCGTGTAGCTTTAAAAACCTTGCTGCAGCCACTGAGCAGTATTTTATTAGCCCTGCATTTCTATTGCTGAGCATGGGTTGTTTTCCTAGTTGCTGATCAACTCTAAATACTGAATAGACTTTATTAAAAGTTGGTTATCAAGCTGCTGAGCATCTCCAGACATCTAAATATTTTATGTGCATTTGCTTTGAGTGGCCCTGAGCAATTAATACATTGTTTCATTAGGAGGGTTTTTCACTAACTGCTAAGTGATTCTAAACACGTAATATATTTCACAAGAAGTTTGTATTCCAGCCATTGAGCAGCTTTAAACATTAAATTGGCATCATACATTTAAAAAAGAGATCACTCAGTGTTATACATTCCTCACAAGTAATTTCCTGTCTCTACCCTTCTAAACATTATTCTTTTATTTTATGGGTTGTTTTGGGTTTTTTTTTTTTCAGCTGATGCGTTCCTGTTTAGCTTACTGGACCTCCAGTACTTTTCATTCAAAAGCTCAGAGCTTCACTGGAATTGGCTTTGCTTCATTTCCTTCATCTAATACATAGAGAAGAAGAGCCACAGGGAGCAACACGAACCCCAGTTTCCTTCCGGCACCAAATTAAGGGATTAGAAAATATTCATGTTGTTCTGACCAAGATAATAATTCAGGCTTTAGACTTAAAAATAACCTGTGGTGTATCCCTGCATATACAACCACCAACAGCATGACAATCAAAATGACAGTGATTCAGTAGGTACTCTTAATCATCGTTACAGATCTCCAGCTCTGTGCTGTCAACGGGAAATTCACACTGCTGCTGCAAATACCAAGATTACCTAACATCTGCTCACTCAGGCTGAGGACTTCATCAGCAAGCATTTCGGCAGACAGGCCTCCACCCTGCAATTTGCTTGCTTCTCCAAGGACTCGCATGCGACACTTCAGCCAGCAAGAGTTGTCACCACTTCTCTGAAGTCAAGGGAGCAATGTACGCCATAGAAACCGCTTCTGGATTTCACTGTTCAACTTTTGCATCTCTGTTGCGACAAGTGCAGACAGGACCTTCCCAACTCCCATGCCAGACAAAGTTCCTGCTACTTTTGCTCCTTTCAGGAAGCAGTAAAATCTCAGTGACAGGTCAGACTTGCACAGCAAGGGTCAGCAAGACTGGTACTCCATCCACCCCACAGTCTTTTGGGGAATTCACATACTTTACTGTATGTAGACCCATATACCACTCTAAGAGCAGTTCTCCAAGCCCATATCCACTTGCTCCATGGGCAGCTGGCTTGCTTGCTCCATTCCTTCATCCAGATAGGGTAGTTTTTGCCCCTTCGTTCCTCTACTGGGTAGGGACAAGTAAGGTGGGAAAGGACTCTGTGACAGGTTTTATCAAGCTTTTACCAGACAGTTAAAACTGAGCATCTTGTTGTTTAAAAATCCTTGATGAGTGTCATTCTTTTTAAACAGTGCTGGTGAGGACAGCATTGCTGACTTTTATTAAAATGATGCAATATTTGCAAAAAAAGGAAATGTGGAAAGTCCTGATTTAATAGTATGAGTAAATTATATTAATGTCAAGTGTTGCTTGTGGGTTTTTGTGTTTGTTTTGGCTTTTTTTAGAACAGAAAATACCAAGGAAAATTAAGAAAAAAAATGTTAAGGACCAGATTATACTTTGAAAAGCACATTTCCACCTTTCTAAAATAACGTGAATAACTTGTTCTAATACAATATAAGCATGCATTCAGAAAACTGGAGAATTGATATGACAATGTAAGTACCTCATTTGTAATTATTATCTTATAGGTAATATTTTTACAACTCAGCCTGATTGCATAAACCTTCTGTCTTCTAAAACAGTACAGAAATCTTGATTAACTAAATTCAAAATAAAGGTTATATTATTAGGTTAGAAAAGATTGGTCCAAGTTGACAGTCATGGCACAGAAGTGTATTCAATACTAATTGTCCTGGTTTGAGTGAGAACAGAACTAATTCTGTTCAGTGATCTCACTTTTCAGCTCAGTTCTTCTTACTCACTGCACTGTCTGTAGTTAGCAGCCTGGTTTCACAGGCAGTGTCTGCTTCTAGCAGTGATAACACCCCATGTTTAGAGTTGCTACCAAGGATTGGTGGTGTGCAGACCAAGGCCACTGCTGGATCTTGTGTATCACGTTAGGGGGGTGCAGAAAGTAAAAGGCCACACTTGCAGGGAGGAGCAGACAGGACAGGTGACCCTTAACTGATCAGTGAGGTTTTCCATCCCATATACATCATATTTGGTATAAAGCTAAGGGATGATAAGCATCAGTCTCTTCTTCAATGGCCAGCATCCAAGGAGGACTTTGTCCTTCTGCCTTTGATCTCAATCCATGTGTTCATGAATCCAGTTCCAGAATCAGGTTCTGAATCCAATTCACATCTGCCACAGTCCAGTCTGGCACTTCCCCAGTGCCTGCTCCACAACATCAGTGGTGACAGTGACATAATTGCCATCGGGGGTGGGTTTGACATTGGGTTTGTATATATTCCATTTTATTATTATTATTTTCACTAAAGCTGTTCTAACTTTCTTTTCTAATTGATAATCCTCCTTTATTCGCTTTCTCTTCCCCTTTGGGGAGGGAGAGCGGTTAACAGAGAGCATCTGTTATAGGTCTAGTGAACAACCCTGGCCCTAAGCCTTGACACTAATTTAGACAGACTTTACTGGGATGGACCAGGAGGGCTTTTATTTGTCTAAGTATCCTCAGGCATTCCTAATATTCAGCAATTCTGTATCAGCTCTGCAGCAAGAATGGCAAGATGATTCTTACATTCAAATGACATCTAGTGCACTATACTTCAAATTGTAGCAATAAGATATTGCCTTATAATATTTGGATTGCTAGTTTTGCATCAGCTTCAACTGCAATATCCTTCTTTGTGCTGATACACCTGGGCATGAGTTAAGGAATGATCTGGAATGTGAGGAATGAGTGGAGATTATGGTATATGAGTGGAGATTATTACCTATATGACTTCAGCGCTTCCATTGCTGTGCATAAAAAAATCTAACCTCGGATGATCTGGCTTTGGCATACTAGTAATTTAGACTGATACCATCTGTGTGTCTGACTTTGTGCATGTGTGTGTGGTTGAGGGAAGAGCTGTGGACATTGTCTACCTGAACTTTAGCAAAGCCTTTGACACTGTCTCCCACATCATTCTCCTTCTGAAAATTATGGCACAAGGCTTGGATAAATACACTCTGCAGTGGATAAAAAACTGGCTGTATGGACAGGCTGAAAGAGTGGTAGTGAATGGAGATAAATACGTCTGATGTCTTGTCACAGGTGGTGTTTCCCATAGTTCCATACTGGGGCCTGTTCTCTTTAATATCTTTATTAATGATCTGGATGAGAGGATCAAGTGTATCCTCAGTAAATTTGCAGATGACACCAAACTAGGTGGGTGTGTCGATCTGCTAGAGGGTAGTGAAGCTTTACAGCACAACCTAGACAGGTTAGATCAGTGGGCCAAGGTTAATTGCATGGAGTTCAACAAGGTCAAGTGCCAGGTCCTGCACTTGGGTCATAACAACCCCATGGCAAGTTACAGACCTGGAGATGTGTGGTTGGAAAGGTGCAAGTTGGAAAAGGACCTGGGGGTATTGATCAATAGTTGACTAAATATGAGCCAGCAGAGTGTGCAGGTGGCCAAGAAGGCCAATGGCATCCTGGCTTGTATCAGAAACACTGTGGCCAGCAGGAATAGGGAGGTGATCATCCCCCTGTACTTGTCACTGGTGAGGCCACACCTTGAATATTGTGTTCAGTTCTGGGCCTTTCACTATAAGAAGGACATAGAAGTGCTGGAGCATGTCCAGAAAAGGACAACAAGGCTGATGAAGGGCTTAAAGCACAAGTCCTATAACAGGCAGCTGAGGAAGCTGGGGTTGTTTAGTCTGGAGAGGAGGAGGCTGAGGGGAGACCTTATCTCTCTCTATAACTACCTGAAAGGAGGTTGGAACGAGGAGAGGGACAGCCTCTTCTCGCTGGTGACGTGTGCCAGGACCAGAGGAAATGGATGCAAGCTACACCAGGGGAGATTAAAGCTGGATATTAGGAAACATTTCTTCACTGAAAGGGTTATCAAAGATTAGAATGCTCTGCCCAGGGCAGTGGTGGACTTGCCATCCCTGGAGACATTTAAATGATGTGTGGACCTGGTGCTCAGAGACATGGTTTAGTGGTGAGCTTGCAGTGTTAAATAGAAGGTTGGACTAGATGGTCTTGAAGATCTCTTCCAACTAAAGACATTCTGTGATTCTATGAGTGTGCATACAAGAAAACGTGCATATTTTACTTATAAATCTCCAATCACTATTACTTTCCTCAAGTTCTGTCAAAATTACCTGGTTCCCAGGAATCAGCTCTGGAACCACAGACTGTTATCTTTGAACCAAGTCTATTCTGGGTTATTCCTCATGGGAGGTTTATGGCTTTTTTTTCTTTTCAGTCACTGAAAACCCATATATTTTAAAGTCGGATCATGATTTTTCTTTGCCATGCATATTTTATTTTTCATACACATGTGGTTTTCATGCAGTTAATATTTTAAGTACAGAAGACCTAAAATAAACACAACAAAAAGACAAATCCAAGTTAAGACCTTTAAAAATAAAGGGTATAATGAAAATATCAACTGACCCTCAACTCTGTAAATACAGAAGCATAACTGTGTTGACTTTGGGTTAGATTCAGTTCAGAGAGGATGAATGCAATATTTATTTCGGCATGACTTGTAAGTGTTGGAGCTACTGCCAGCTATGAGTGAAGTCAGTCCTACGATAATCAAAATCATAACTAAAGAATACACCATCATGAGAGCAATACACTATTCTTGTACTGAAAAGGAAGTCTACCTCTTTTCTGTTACTGTGATTTATGCTCCAAATTTTTCTGTGCTTAACTATTCCAATGTTATAATTCTTGGACCTTTGTAACAAAGACATGGCTACTGTTTAAAAAACAAAGTAAGAAAGAACATATAGTTTTACATTAAAGAAGAAAGCTGTGCTGTTTAAGTTATTTTTTTCAGCAATATATATTAAAATATCTTTTATTGATACAGTCTTGTTGGCTTTTAGCAGAGGTTTCTATATTATAGTTCTGAGGTAGGTCAAAAGTCCCTTTGGATATGTGCATCGTAACAATTCAACAATAAAAATTCCCACTCTGTTGCAGTTTCTGGGGAAAGCTCTACATTTCACAATTTCCTTGTGTCTGATGGTATTACGTGAACTTAACAGGACAACAGTAGCAGAGGTAAAATATGTAAATAGTTCAAATTTGCCTGTCTCCTCTGGTAACTAATTTTTATAGAACTGCATTGGACAAAGACAATATACCTCATTTGTCGCAATCCAGGCAATCAAGACCAAGCTTCTCATCAAAATTGCTTGTTGTTTTGAAAGCAGTTATGTCTGTATAGGTTAAAATCCATTTGCGATCAGTAGACTGGCACAGCTTTGTGTGATGTCTTTGTGTGTAATATTTATTTTTTAATAAAGATGTTTATCATTTAATAAAGACCAGTTCTTCATTTGTGAACTTTTAATAAAAAGTTCATGATTGGAAAGCTCAGGTTTGAGTTCTATTTTCCATCTGGATAGTAAATAATATAAATATTTTCCCACTAATCTTCATCAAGATACTCTGCTGCAAACAATTCTGTTACATCTAATTTACAGGACCTTAAAGAATAGGAAACAGACTGTTTATGAATATCACCTGAAGTTAAAGATTTCAAACAAACCTTTTTTTTTGCCTATAATATTGTTCTTTATACAAAGAGATGTTTAACAGGAAAGATCTTTTCACATCAATTTAATAGATCCATTCTCTTAGAATTTCTCCTCCTCAGAAATTGTTGGATAGCTTTGTAACACCTCTCTGCCAAACTCATTCCAGGATACTGAAGGCACACCTAAGACACTGAGGTACCCCTTGTGCTCTAGCTAATCATGTACCTGAATGTACTGGAGAGGAAATATCTGTTTTCATGCCCCCAGTGTCAGAGTTGTTTTCATGGTTAGGTACAAACTTCACTCCTTCAATGGTTCAATCAAGGCTTGGGAAATAGTGAGGTGAAAATTTGAAATTTTTATTTCAAAATATTTCCCAGAAAACTATGACTTCTTTTCACCCCCCTTCTCTGAAGGTGACCTGCGATCCTACTACCTGGATGAAGACATAGACTGTACCCTCACCAAGTTTGCTGATGACACAAAACTGGGAGGAGTGGCTGACACACCAGAAGGCTGTGCTGCCATTCAGCAAGACCTGGGCAGGCTGGAGAGTTGAGTGGAGGCAATCAAAGAATCACAGAATGTTAGGGGCTGGAAGGGGCCTCAAAAGATCATCTAGTCCGACCCCCCAGCCAGAGCAGGATCAGCTTCAGGAACCTAACTAAGTTCAACAAGGGCAAGTGTTGGGTCCTGCACCTGGGGAGGAATAACCTCATGCACCGGTAAAACTTAGAGGTTGACATGCTGGAAAGCAGCTCTGAAGAGAAGGACCTGGGAGTCCTAGTAGACAGCTTGTTCACCATGAGACAGCAGTGTGCTTTTGTAGCCAAGAAGGACAATGGTATCCTCAGGTGCATTAAGAAGAGCGTGACCAGCTTGTCAGGGGAGGTTCTACTCCCCCTCTACTCTGCCCTAGTAAGATCACATCTGGAGTGCTGTATCAAGTTCTAGGCTTCCCAGTTCAGGAGAAATAAGGAACTACTGGAGAGAGTCCCACAGAGGACTACAAAGATGGCTAGGGGACTGGAGCATCTCTCTTATGAGGAAAGGCTGGGAGACCTAGGGCTCTTTAGCCTGGAGAAGAGAAGACTGAGAGGGGTTCGTGTTATTGTTTTTAAATACCTAAAAGGCAGGAGTCAAGGGAATGTGGCCAATCTCTTTTCAGTGGTGCCCAGTGACAAGTGACAACAGACACAAACTAGAACATAGGAAGTTCCACATAAGCAAAAGGAGAAACTTCTTTACTGTGAGGATGATGGAGCACAGGAACAGGCTTCCTGGAGAGATTGTGGAGTCTCCTTCTCTAGAGACTTTCAAAACCCACCTGGATGCAGTCCTGCACAACCTTCTTTAGGTGAACCTGCTTTGGCACTAGGCACTGGACAAGATGATCTCCAGAGTTCCCTTCCAACAGCCACCATTCTGTGATTCTGTGATTCTCTGGAAAAATGTCTGAATATCCCTTTAGAGTACCAGTTTGGCATGTAGTTACCAGTGTATATCCTAATATGCCCAGTCTTGTCAAGGAGGGTGTTGCAGATAGGGAAGAGTATCTTGGACATGAAAGCAGTAAAAAGGCAAACTGTGCCAAACTAGAGTGTTGCTTTGAAAACTGTTAAAGCACTTTTATTATCTCCTGAGCCCAGGAAACTCTCATAAATGTGCAAGCAATCAAGAATACACCCTGGCAAGCCCTTAGGTGTTAGCATCAGCACCGCTATTTGTGATTTGTTCACAGTTGTCTAAAATCCACTGTGCCATAGTAAAAGTTACTGATCCAAATGTGAAACTGAAGAAAGATGCTGAGTTTGCTTTCTGTGTGGAAACAGCAGGTGAACATTGCACTCCTTTTAATTCAATAAACCTAAGGTCATCAGTAGGGCAAACTAGAAAGACTGATGTCTTAGTTTGAGCTTGCCTGCCATGCCACTGGTCACTTAAACCAGGAATCATACATAGGTCACCCTTCTCCTACCACTTCCAAGATGATCAAATATGTTCAGCCTGCAGTATGTTGCAAGCTGAACTTGGTATTGTAAACAGTTCACTCCTCATTTTTATGTCATCAGTTTTAATTGACAGGTTAAATCTTAGAGCAATGCATCACTATATCATCAAATTCTTTTTAAATTGAAGAACTAGTTTAGTTCTATTGAAATGTTCTCATAACAAAAAAGATCAAGATTAGATTCCATGGATTTTTCCTCAGAAATATTTTAGACTGTGAGAACTGCTATAATTTCCAATACTCTGCCATTTCCCCACAACCTATTCTTCTTTTCCACACCCCCACTTAACAAGACCTCTCTCTCTGGAGATTTAGAAAATCTTTTGTAACAGACTCCACAGAACTTACCATGAGGAACACAGGGTAGAAAGTGAATACGGACAGCATGTGGAGGACTAGAATTTTTATACCTGTTCTTTAAGACAGCTTTTATAATTAAAAGCCAGCTTATTTTTATGACAAGAGGCCTATCTAGTAATGAACCAACATTCAGCCCATGGAAAAGAAAATAACATGATCCAGAGTAATGCAATGCCATATCAAAATGTGTAAGATATTTAGAAAGTCTTATGCAACTCCTTCTCAAAATTAATGTCCCAAGCCACTGGAGCCACCACACTAGAGTAACATTTTGACATGAGGGATCAACAGCTAGTAATTTCTGAAAGATGCTTAAAGGCTATTTTTTCTATAAATGAGTTTTCTTTCTCCTCTGTGCCTTTGTGAGATGGAGGAGAAAGGTGTTTTCAATAAGCAAAAAGCCAAACTTAATTTTTACTTTCTTTTTAAAGGAATTAAAAAGTGATTAATAAGCATAACAGTTGCTTTACTTCATTCCTCCCCCTATTGAAACAGCTGCCATTCTGCAGCTCCTGCTTCCTGACCCATGCTAGAGACGAGTGTGCAGAGGGGTATTGTGTCTAACCAAGATCCCAAATTTCTGCACTCAGATCTTGACTGATACTAGTTCTTAGCAGAATGGGGAACTTCTGTAATTTGGGACAGGGCTCTAAGTAGCACACATCTGGTTTGATTTGCGTGTGGAAGGAACAACTGTTCAGCCAAAATCTGTTGTGATATAATTAAATCCAACACGTCTGTGAAAGGAGATGTATTGAGTAATAGAAAAGTGTCAATAATAGGAGGACTAGGAGAACTCTCAGGAAATAAGGCAGCTAGTCAAGACAGTCTTGAAGTCTGAAGAAAAATCAGTATGTATAGAAACGTTTTTTATATACATTTTAACAGAATCACAGAAGCGAATGTATGTGCCAAACAAAGAGAAAAACCCGGTCTTTGAGGAGCTAATATATATAAAGGTACAGAGACAATAACCATCAAAACAAATTAAAAAAAAAAAAAAGGAATAAAAAGAGTTTGAAGATCAAGCAGTTATATAAGAAAATATTGTGTTTATTTGGCATGCAAATTTTTGCTTAAGAACTTGCATGAGATGCTTTGGAATGTAAATGAGTGGTAGTCAATATTAGTGTCTACATTGTCCTTCCTATATCCACCTTAAACTTCATTGTCCTAGGTAATATATTGAGCTTCTCTTATAAAGTAAGATTGTCAAAAACAGAGGTGACAAAATTCCGTTAAGATGCCACCACCTGTTCTGATTATAGGACAAGGATACAGGGGAAGATATTAGAATGCATTTACAGGTATCATTCCTCTTAAAACTGAAAACCAAACTTCGAGAACTGAAGATGGAAATAATCAAAGACAAACATCATATGAAGAGGTACTGAAAAGGTTATGGCCTTTACATTATCACAAACATTCTCTGACACAAATCCTTTCAAAATATATGTTTAATGCGTAACAGAGAGAGAGAGCAGCTGAACGAAATGAAACAAACTAGAGTGAGCAAATGTGCAAAAGGCTTTTATCATCATAATCCCTTGATATTAAATATGTTAATGATCCTTCAACACAGCTTTCTGGAGAACAATATGTTTATTCTTTTTGTTCCTCTGTAACAAATGGAATGCTTTTTGAAGATTTTAACATTTAGATTTATGTAATCAATTCAATATAATTGACTGAATGACACTTTGTACTATGTTCAGTCATTATGCTTTACCAACATCTCTTTAACAGAATCCCATGCAACTTTCTTGTTTGTTTTACTTTAATGGCAGGATCCTGGATTATGTCTATCTGTATGGTGGCAAAACAGTCCAAAACAGCGTATTCGAGAAAGTCAGCAAAGTCATGGTTGTATGGCAGTGACCAGATTATATCTGTGGCTTATATTTGGTGTCTTATTGGAATCATATTTGACTCTCACCACACTCTTTCTCATGAGAATTTAGACATCACAGTTTGATTTTTTCACTATCTGAGCAAAAGAAGGAAAAGTTTGGCTGGGAATGATGCATCAGCATCACTGACTAGGATTTCTCAATGCTTTAATGTGATGCCCAGAAGAACTTGCTTCTGGGAACATAAGGCAGAGAAATAAAAAACATGAGTGAATAAAGCAGATTTCCTCTTTGGAAAGATATTGTATAAACATGGAAGTACTTTATCCAACAGATGTGTAAACTTTGCGTCTTTTGAGTCATAATATCTGCTTATCTGAAGAATATGATTTATTATATTGTATTCCCATGAAACTGTGTAACCTGGGATATATATACAAGGTTACAAATAAGTTCATCCTGCCTTGGACATGAATAAAATAACTGTTAACTGAGGGACAATTCTGAAATATTCAGTACATATATATACACTACATTCTTAGCCTGTAAGCAGTCCCAGGGAAATCATTTCATAAATATCTATTGAGCAGTGACTAGGGAAAATTCAAATATCATAGAAGAGGTTACTAGTGTCAGTCACAGAAGACAGAGTCATAGCTTCTGAATGCAGAACTTTTATTCTTAAAAATGATAGTGTTTAAAATAGTCTAATACGAGAAACCTTTATACTACAATTATAAAAAAGACAACAAAATAAACTGAATAAATCTGAAGAAATGGAAAGTAAATATAATCTTTAGCAATACCACTTTTCAGAGTACAAGCACGCTTGGAGGTGACAAAATTTCCAACAAGGCTATTTTTCCTGTTCACAAAGATCAGCATTTTTGACCTTTTCACTATTACTTATATTGATGGACTGACTATTTTATATCCTGCTTGCAAAGTATCAAAATTAGAAATGGAGGACATTAGAAATGGCTAACACACCAAATTGAAAACATTGAATAGGTCAAAGTCATAGACTTTGATACAATCTTCTCTGGAATATATGAAGAGGTAGTGCAGTCCATGTTTCGTTTCTATGCTAACTATTGTAAAAAATTCTGTGAAACATCAGTCTATGAGCACATTCCCACCACAAAATCATCTTGTAAAAAAAAAATAATGAAGTAAAATGGCACCCATACTTACAGAATTTACTATACACTTAAAAATAAGGAATTCTTTCATCTATGCACAAAATGACAGGAAAGAAAAAAAAAAAACAAACTACACTGAAATTGATAATTTTCCCTTCCAAAGAGGTGTCAAATCCTTCAGTCAGAAGCCTCTTCTTATTAGGAATACTGAACCCTTGGCTACTCATCCTAATTAAAATGTAATTAGGTAAATGTAATTAGGTAATAATACCATTCAAAACACTTAGCCTGTTTTCCACAACTGAATCCACAGTTGAGCTCACTATGGCATAAAATTCTGAACTCAGATCTCATGGCACTAATTGCATCTTCACCCCAATTTAATCTCACATGTAGGCAAAAGCCTAGAGATGCAAGGTATATTTATGGTATGAACTATGCAACAGATTTGGGAAATACATTCATGCCCATATGGCAGATATGTGACAAAGTCAATGTAAATACTGGCTGCTACAAATAGTATTTAACTCAGAGAAACAAATCTCCTAATATCAAAGAGACATTTAAGACCCCACTTAGTCCTTGAAGTAGGCTTCATCTCACATACTTTTAGCCATCTGAAAGACATATTTTTTTTAAGGTAGTCTTTTCACTGCCTCTGTAGTCCATGAAGGAGGAAGGAGACCAAACTGATTCATCTCACACCAGAGTACAGTTTAAATCAATTGGATGAACTTTTTTCTGTAGTTGCCTTTTCTACAATCTGAACTAGCAAGGAGAGTTGGTGAAATAAATTTTCGCTAGATGCCAAGCTTCTAAGATCAGTAAAGTGAGATGAAACCTGCCTCTGCTGTGGAAATTATCTCCAGCTACTACCTCACAATCATCTTTCCAAGACAGTAATTCCAAGGCAATAATCAGAAAATATTGGACAACTTAAATCAAACATCATGGGACCTCTATCATCTCATCAGAGTTTTGTGTTCTCTGAAGATACCCTAGAAAGTTCATCCCACAGCTGCTGAGCTACTCCACCCTTCTCAGGCCAGTCACATCAGTGTCTTACCTTAGGTGCACTGTGATGTATCTGGAACAAACCACAGAGCTAAATGAGCACATGTGTGCATATACACACACACACACGCGCGCACACACACACACACACACATCAATACCTGCTTACAAACAAGTGCAGAAAAATTTTCAAGATCATTGGGCTGGCCCCAGCCCACAGTATGCCAGCTGAGCGGCTACAGCCATAAACTGGTGGAGACAGAAGGAACTGCTATGAGGTCCATGGTCAAAAATACCATCAGGGCAATACGCTATCTTCCCTATTTTCTTTATATAACAATCAACATTTTGAATGTCTAGAGGAGATCAGCACCTTAATGTAAAACGGCCATTCCTGTTTAATACATGTTAAACTAGGGTGTTAGTGCCATTCAGACTGACTTCAAAGAGCTGCTTGGACAAATGAACTCATCTCCTAGGCAGAAAAAAATGCAGTCTCTTTTATGTTGTGTCATCAAGCTTCTGTGAAGCCTTCAGAGCCTGCTGAATTTACAAGTAGTTGCCAGTTACTAATCTGTGGCTGGCAATGCAGGATGATGGCTTCCTTTTCCTGACTGCAAGTATTTTTGCTCCCACTTTATCATATCACACACTCCAGCCTGCTTCTCTGGACTATTCAGAGGTTTGGCTCTTATTACCAACATTTAAAAGGGATCAGCACCTGCTTGCCACAATTACATCATGATCTACAATGGCAAATTGACTCCTAAGGGAAAATGTGTATCAAAAAGAAACAAACAAAAAACCCAACAGGGCAATGCATGGTTGTCTCAGAAAAAGCATCTTGCTCAGGATCTTGTAAAATTGTAAAATCTCAGACAATTACACGGTAAGTTATTAAAGGAAAGTAGGCAAATGTAAAACATGACTTTGTTTGTGTTTCTGTTCCACATGAACAATGCACAAAGGTCAAGAGCTAGAGCTGAAAATGGTTTTGTAAAGATTGAAGATACAGGTTCATGATAACTTTCAAAGAATCAAACCATAAATACATATACCTTTGTACTTTACATCTTCTCCAAGGTGTTGAACAGTATACTCACCTTGGTTGGCCTTAGTTTTTATCATTCTTTGAGAATGCAATCATATACGAAAATATGCTGATGTCAAGCATGTTGTTCACTAATTAAATTTAGAGATTATTAGAAATACTTGACATTAAAAGATTTAAATTCATTTTTTGAATCCTAATGAGCGCATTTTTTTAATCCAGTATTGTGCGTACTTTTCTTGAGAATCTACTGAGGACAGAGTGCATTAAAATATAATTGGCTTTAAGCCCTTGTAGATTAATGTTTTGTCATAATTTATGCTGTCTCTGTTTTGTATTCAACTCTTCATTTGTTTTCTCCTCTCTGAATCATGTAGTGATGATTCAAATGTAAAATTCTAACTGTTATAATAATGAGAGTAATATAAGCAAATCACCATGTTAATGTCTTTTTAAAAAAACCAACTCTGTCTCATGCCCAAACATTTCTGGCTAAAGTAGCAACATTTTCAAGAAACACAATATCCTAAAGCATATCCTGGAAGAACAGACAGACATATTCTTCTATGACAAGTGTAAAAGTGGATAAAAATTATGAAAGTCTATTACACTTTGTAGTATGTTATTTTAATATTTCCTCTAAATCCAAATCTGTATGTTTTTAAATATTTCAGAAAATCATCACCAAACAGATTTTAAATTGTCATCAGTTTTCACTTAGGTTAGACATAAATAATAAAAAAATCTTCAAAATCTTTTACTAGTTAAAGCAAAACAAAACAAAAGACATGCCAATTTTCTATCAGTGATACCTAAGAGGCTCTTAGGTCTCCGTCTTTGAAGAAGCACGTTAAAAGGGGTCAGACTTTTCAGAAATAAATTGGTTGGCAAGCAATATCAATGGTGCCCTAGACTGACCTGGTATATAATTGTTTGCATATCATTGCAGTAAAAGCAACAATGTGTTTAATCTTCATGTGTTTATTTTGATCTATATATGGACCTTAAGGGTCAATGTGATTTACTTGCATTTACTGTTGGTTATTAAAAATGCTGAATAAAGTGATGGAAAGGTGTTAGAAGGCATTTGCAATTAGGAAAGAAAATGACAGTCCACATGGAACCGCTTACTCAGAATTTTATTACAAGGGTGTTGCGTTTATTTCTAGTCTACTTTCACAAAGCTTTATAACTTGACAGAAACATACCAAAGCATTTTTTGCTTGCAATAAATGGGTGGTGGGACTAATCTTTCCCCCCTGAATCTTACGTAATCATGGCTATTGTGAAATTATGGGTGTAGAAAACACAAGAAATACAATATTTTGTACTGCCCTGATTTTCTGGGTTTTTTTTTTTTTTTTTTCCCCATGGCAGTTAAATAGCATTGTTAACTACTCTTCCCAAAAGTGAGAAAGAAATCAGAATACTCCCTACACAGGAGCCCACTGAAGTCAGTAGAAAAAATTCTATTCAAGAGATTTTGGTTTTCTCTGTAGAGTGAAAAATTTTCTGAGTCTCATAAAACAGAATAATCAATCAGGACCTGAGAGAAATTGCTTAGCCTTCAAATTTAAAGTTGTTTTTACTTTGTTATTTTATCTCATTCGGTTATTTTACTCCATTAGGAATCTCTAAATGAAATTAAGATAGAAGAGAAGAAATGAGGAAGAGAAAAGACAAATCAGTTGGAACAGAAAGTATGGGAAAACAAGAACATGAAGATAGAAAAAATAAAGGGAAAAAAAAAAAAGCAAAGATAAAGACCAAAATGGAGCTTTAAACACACAAGTAGAAGAACAGAAATCAAAGACCCATTCAAATGTTTACACCTCATTGAATCGATTCATCTGAGACCAAAGAATAATGGGAAGGACTGATCTGGGAAAACATTTTTATAGCTCACAAGCCTTAATGAAGTCCAATTGCAGCATCTCTTTTGGAGACAAAAATCCCATATGAAAAAGTTGCAGCTTTTTAAAATAGATTAATGCCTGCTTACAGCAAAGCAGTACATAGAGAACCTGTCAAACACTTCTTGTTCTAAATCCAGAACTTTCTCAAAAGCAGTGGCAATATTCATCATTTTTAGAGATGAAACTAGATCATCCATATCCATGATATGAATGCGGATACAGAATACACAAAGAATACAGAAGTGGTTATAAATTGTCAGCCAAATTGTGACAGAACTGAGAACTCTCTGAAAACATATTTGTTGCTTTTTTTTGTTTGTTTGTTTTTTGGGTGTTTTTGTTTTTGTAGGTTTTTTTTTTTTTTAAATTTTCTGTCAAGACTGCCTAAAGAATATCTTTAACTTGGGACTTTGCCATTCAGCATCAGAAACAGTTGATTTTCTGAACCTTATCAAAATGTTTCCTGACAGACAAAAAAATGGACATGAAATACCTGTTTCACAGTTGCTCCACAAAAAAAAAAAAAAACAAAAAAACCCACATTTTGCACTCAGAGGCTTGGCATTGTACCCAGCATCACTGACAGAAAGACCTGGAGCAGTATCATCATCCCCAGGCTTTGATTTTATTTACAGGTGAATACAATCAATGTAGGAGTTATCCTTTATAATTTTCTTTCTATTCTCCTGCATACCAATGCTCTGGTAAGCCTCTCAGAAAGTTCCTGTTGCCTACCTCCTCAGTATAGACCCAGGATAGCAAAAGATATAAGTTCAACTTGAAGCAGCACCATGAGAACTAAGCTACATGCTGAGGTGCTCTGCAGAATCAAGACTGGAATTTTTTGTGTAGTCAAGATATTTCCTGCCCTCTATCCACTTTGTTGAATGCCTAGTACTGGAACTTAGCTAAGCAGTTTCAGCACACTGTAAAGTGGTAGTTTTTCTGTTTGTTACCTTACGGGGACTTGTCTAGCAAGTGCACTCGATCATCTCTCTTGATGTATCTCTTATTTTGCTAAAATATCGTGAACTACAATGCAGCCACTCTGAGAAGTTGTATCTCCGCAGGGTGCAACTGCATCGTAAAATGCTAGTTGCCATTTTTTATTTGGTCCTCTAAGGGACAAGACCCTTTTGGCCACTGGTAAAGCTTTTAAAGTTCCTTGTTTTGCAGCAACCCATTTAATCCATGTACCCAGGCCACAGAGTTACTGCAGTCAGATGAAGCCCTCCTAGCTGGAACACAAGCCTCACAGGGAGGTGTCTGAAAAATTCCTTCCTACCATCAAAGTAAGCAATTCCTGCCTTTTGTCAATGTTTCCCAATAGGGAGAAATGGCCTGGGCAATCTGATGGATCGTTAGGTACTGCAAGTCTGATGCCCAGGAGCACACACTGAAGTTGTTTAGCTGCAATCACAGCCCTGGAGCAGAGATCAAGTGAAGAATGGAGCAAAAGCATTGCTCTTTGCAGGTCACATTTCTGTACTCTGATGCTTTATTCAGGCCATGTTTTCAAATACACTTAGACATTTGCAAGTGGATATTTACATACCAGAAGGAAAACCACTGATTTATCTATGAGCCTCCTGAACAAATTTATGTACTCGTAGGACAATGACATACCTGAGAAAGAGTTATTCATGAAAATGCATATTTGATTTTGACTGAAAAATGTATTCATTACATCTGTTTTATTTCCTTACTTGCCATGTCAACAGGAAATAAATGGACTCAATTAATAATACAGAACTGCAAGTTACACCAAGTCAGCTTCAACCAATTAATATTCATCTTTTTACTCCGTACACCTTCTAGCAGTTTGAACCCAAACTTTTCTCAGAAACAAAAAGGACTAATATTTAAAAATAGGCAATTATCTTTTACTAAGACATTCTTCATCCTAAGAAAATACACTTTATATACTTTTACAAATATACTTAATTTGTGTCATGGAAAACATTTAATCCAATTTATGTTCTTTTAACAAAGCTTCATTTGATTGTTCAGACATGCGTCTGTGTAACTAAATGTTTTCTTTCCTTTGATTTCAGAGTTCTCCCTTTCAGAAATACTGTGTAATCACTAAGTGTACTTTCCTGTTTACGGAAAAATGACACTAAACTTCTATCCATCTATGAGCTTTTGGCAAGAGTTGATACAACTGTGGCATAAGGTGATTAATGGAAGGTAAATAAAGGAGTAATTAATCAAACCACATAAGAAAGTGAAAATAAAAAATTATGCACAGACTGACAAGGAAAGTCTAAACTCCTCGCGCTTTGGCACAAATGAAAACAGACCACAGAAAAAGGCTAAAAAGTTCATGAATGTGCTCAAATTAATCTGTATGCGTACTGCAATGCTCTTTAGTTTGGTTCATTTAAATCTGAAATTCCCTTCCCCGTTGATGTCAGCTAGTTAGCCAAGATGGTGCATTACTGTTATGATCACTGCAGCGCATATAATTTAGATTTATCTCTTTAGGGACTCAGCTCCACCCCCTGCTAGCTAATATGCTCACCATGTTTAATGATGCAAAAAATTTCCCTGAGTACAGGTTATTTATCTTTATCAGGGGCTGCTTTTGGCTGGCTGTCAGTTATCAGCCAGAATATTTGTTCCTAAATGGTTTGTACTCATCCATATTCCAGGGCAATTCTGAGGCCCATATTATCACTGATGTTTGCAATAAAAGTGTTTCAGTTCTTCAGATACACCTTAGTAATACTGATTTATGAGTCTGGACTGGCTATATTTCTGATGCGGTGATATGAACCCTGAAATATCTGTCATAGAAGTGAAATATCTATCCAAAACCCCAGAAACAAAACCGGCTTGTAGGGGTCTTGAAGAAATATGAGGAATGAAGATATTTCTTTGAATACATTTTGAGGGGAATGAGTCAGAGGTGAGTTTTTTTTAACTGAAGATCTGTAGAAAATAAAATAAAATTAGGAGCAGACCAGTGAAAAGAAGACAGATGAAAGTGGGAGGAAAAGGAATAGTGAGAAGGAGACAAGTCTGGACAGAGAGGCAGGGAGACAAAGAAAAGAAACAAGAAAGGAAAGAACTTTTGCTGAACGAAATGAGTGAACCCTTTCAGCCTGTAAGATTGAAAATGATAGTTGGGAAAGCAGAAATCTAAAGTTTATTACTTGAAAGTTTTTGCCTGCACAGCAACGTGTACAAGCACTCAGACTAAAAGTGAAAGGCAGATTTCCCAAGTGGAGAAAGAGTTCAAAATGCTGAATCCAGCACAGACATAAGAGTTATGCTACAGGTCAAAGAGAAGACCAGGAAGTCTGTCAAGTAAGACCGAAGAAATTAAATAAGTAAATTTCTTTGGTTTTTTCTCTTTTTTTTTTTTTTTAATAGTTTTAACTAGGATGGCAATAAGGGCAGCAATTGCATGTCATATTTCATGTAAGCAGAATAACAGGCTGGATTTGCTTTTCAAGGCATGTGAACATCTGTGTCACAGAGATTCCTAAGCTCACAGCAACCAAGCCTGTTCTAAAACTGGAAGCAACAAAGCCAGACTTGCTCTCCCCAGGGTGGCATGCTGAGATAACACGTCTTCGCTGCTTCACAGACCTGAGCTAATGTCTGAGCTATGCTGGAGAGCCACACCAGTTTGTTCAGAGCAAGTTCAGGTGTCTCTAACAAAAGACATACTTCAGAGGACAAGAAGAGCTAAATCCCTAGTTTAGAACCCTTGCCTGTTTCTAGAAGGATACAATAATGCCCTGCGCTGTTAACTGTCGTTTTACTAGCTATGCACCCATGTGGTATGTAGAGTCACATAATTACAGGAAAACCAAAGGTGCCATCCATAATTCAAACAAAATTTGTTCTTGAAGCGGGTACACATAAGGCTGCCTTCAACTCACAAACATGTGTCAGCTGAACAATTTTTTTTCTGAAGCCTCCATCTAGCAGACAGAACTTCCATAGGTCCAGCATGTGCATACTACATCATACACCCAACAGATTTTGTAACTACCTAGCTACAGAGTCATTATCCTTTGTCTAGACTTAGGCACATGCTGGACATTCTTCCACCTGCAGTTTCACCAGCAAAGAAATCTATTGCTCAGAAGCCAATGAAACATTGCCCTACCCAGAAGTGATGGTCACTTCAGATCTGCTGTTTGAGTTGCTCATATACTTGTCTCTTGTGACCTTTGTCATTTACATTCCTCTGTGCCTCAGTGGCTCAGGCCACAGGGTAAAGATCTGTGTTCAAAACCTTTCTTTGTTATGTTGACGTAGGAGGTGTCTGCTTTTTGAGAAGGTTTTTAACAATAATCCATTTTTGCTTAATACAGAGGGAGGAAGGCAGGAAATAAAGTGGATAACCAGAGAGGTACAATAGAAGAATAAACCTATCTATTGATTTCTGAAAAGGTAAAACATCTGGTCTATTTTTAAGGATATGACATATTTGGATAAGTTTCCTAAATCTTTATGGTGAAAAGAAGGATGTACTTTGTATACAGAAATAAGCATTGCTATGGACATTCTTGGTTTTAATCTACTTACAACGTTGAAACTGTTACGGGTTAAATTATTTATATGAAGGTTTTAACTGCAATAGAAAAACAAAAAAAATAATGTGCAAAATATGATTAATTTCCTTCAAAAGACAATTAAATTTTTCCAGACTACATCATGTACAAATGTTAGCATCACAACCAGCAAATTGCATGTAGAATGGAAATACAGCATGCTTACTTAAATTCCACTTTTGTTGGTTTTAGATGATTTCTACCATGACACGCTCTTCCTGTTTTGAAGTTTTCCAGAACCCTAGACTAATGACAAAATGATCTCCAGTATAAAATTCCACAACGGTAATAACATATGCTGGCATAGACAGAATTACACTGCCACTGTGGTCCTCTGAGAGCATGAAATAAACACAAAGCACTCAAAAAATAACTTAATTTGTATGTTATTTCTAGTATTACTACTTTAAATATTCAGAGACTTAACTAACTGACCATTTAATATTACCAGGATGATATTCAATATTACAATATTCATGTGCTAAGATAAGCATTTGAAACACTCACTTTGTGCTGTTAGATAAATTCCCT
Organism: Todiramphus chloris collaris; assembly: GCA_025345505.1. NCBI lineage: Eukaryota > Metazoa > Chordata > Aves > Coraciiformes > Alcedinidae > Todiramphus > Todiramphus chloris. The sequence goes on along the minus strand of JANVCC010000018.1, from coordinate 39,519,633 downwards.
ATTAGACCTATCCTTGATAATGTGCCTATTGTTTCTGAAAGCAATTTCTGAATTATTTAGAAAAGACCCGTTTTGCTCCTGAGACATAAAATGAAAATGAACTGCAGATTTTCTGCAAGTTCTTATTACCATTTGGTCTAGACCACATTATGACCAAATTATGGTGAAAACCCTTGAATAAAGTAATTTCACAGGAAGCTGTTAACCTTCTAAAGCACCAAGAAATACAGATCAGACTGAAATGAGCTTTAGTTGTATGCTTCTTGATTCAACTATTTAGATAATGTACTTTCATTTAGATCAGCAGCTAAATGTCTGAAGGATAATAGTCTTTCTTGTACAGGTATAATGAGACATCAGTGCAGTAGTACAGAATAGCAGTGAAAAAGAAGGGAAAAAAGCAATTTGATACCTGAAGTTCTCTTGTGACAGACTCTTTTTTAAAAGAATACAACTACGGAAGCAACAAGCATTTATGCCAGACACTTCCATACAACTGGAGAACATGAATCTGTCACCTGATAAAAACTGATTAAGGGCCATCAGGCCTAGAAGTGGAAATGCTACTGCTCTTGAAAGAAAAAATGCACAACACAAAGAGAGTGAGATATTTATGCACATGCCACTTCTTTCCTTAAGCAGAAAATAAGCACATTTCAAAGTCAAGTTTCTTTCCTCCTCCATTCTATTGTATTTAAAATCAGTTCAGAAACTTTAGAGGGAGGATGAGACAATATAAGCTTACTCTTCACTCTGAACTTCTCCTAACATATCTCTAATATAGTAATCAGTGACTGCCTTCAGAAAATTCTGGTTCAAATTGGTGACTTATTTTCAGGCGGCATAATATTCTATGTACATTAATGTATATAATGTAACTGATAATCTGATTTTATTTTCTTGGTTTATTTGTTTTGCAGTTTAGGCATATATTTTTCTACTGCCTTAACTCACTTGGATTATGTTACAGTTAACCTCAAAGTAATGTATAAATGAATACTTCTGGATCATTTGAGTTTTATCTTTTGCATTGATATTTGTGCACATAGCATACTACTCCATACTACTTAGCTCCATATGGAAAGTCTTTGTTGAATGGAGGTCCTTATTCTGTGATGGTATTAACGACCTTGTTAGTATATGACTGAGCCAGTAAAAATGCAGCATTACAGCTCTTTGAGATGTTCCATTATTTCAAAGCTTGTCTTCACTGAAAGTGAAATGGAAATTACTGTTTTAACAATTAAATACCAAGTGGCATCAAGTATTTCCTTACATTTATTTACTTTCAAATATTTTATATTTTGTTCAGTTACTCAGTTTTTCCACCCTCACCCTATACCAATGGCAGCAAATCATTATACATCATTAAAGGCATGGCACAGTGTGATGTAAAATACGTTACGCTGTGCACCACTCCTGATTTGCTCAGTTCCATGAGATATGTGTGTGAACTTAGTATATCAAATAGGGGTCTACATGTGAGCTATTCACTTAGATATTCTCCTTTCTGTGAAGAGAAATAGCAGTTAGGATGCACAATTCATTTGACCTAATTTAGATGTTTACTTTCTTAGCAATGTCATAAATCGAACCCTAGGAATGCCTGTTTCTTTCCACTGATCAGTATGAGCAATTTTGCACTGCTCTTGTTTGTGTGTCATTGGACACTGAAAATAATTTCTACCTTGGCTTTACTTTTTTATTCTGTAACATTAGAGTATTTGTAAAATCACTTTAAGAACAGCAGCTATGCTGCTCTTTCAAGTTCTATACCATTTATTTAGTTATTTGTTTTCTGTCTCCCATTTGCATTTTAATAGAAAAGTCTAATGCTCAGGATCTTGAGCAAAAGAGGAAGACTAGCTTGTGTATACTAACTAAAGATCTGGCTACTGGTAGTAGCCAGGGAAAATTATTCTAGGGATATTGAAAACACTGATCTTTTTTTATTACTTGTTACTGTTGCCATCATTATTACAGGAAGCCAAGGTGAGACCTGAACCCTGCTGTGACTCAGGACTGCAGAAAAGAGGAAACCAAAAGACAAAGCTGGTAGCACTGCTGAATAGAGCAGATAGGAATCCCAAATGTTTCAGTCTCTAAGACAGAATGTCCATAGTTTTCACTTATATAAAGTGCAAGAATTAACTTTTAGCCAATATATTTCCTATAGCTGTGGGGTAGGATTATTTTTTTTTTTTTTTTTCAATGTAGTCATGACAAGAAAAGAAAAAAAAGGAAGACAGAGAAAATCTCTGTAGTGAATTGGAAGGATATATTGCAAGTCACTATTAGCAATATGTTTTAGGAAGAAAACACTGAGAGACAAAACTTATGAGTTATTTTTGCAAAATACTCTTACAAGCTATGAGAGATACAAAATACTGTAAAAATAAATTACAGGGGACAACACGATATGGGAGGTTGTCTTGATAGCTTGCCTAAAGTTGAAAGCTCATGCTCTTAGGTTAGAAAACTGATGAAAGAATTATTTCTGTGTTGTGATAAAGAGAAGTGTAAGTAAGCATACCTGGCTGATGTTCTAAGGTTGGGAATAGGAAATATAGGTGGATGTCCACTTACTGTACCTGCAATTCTGAAACTACAAACAGGCTACCTACATATAAGTATATATTGCAGGATATATAAGGTGATAAAAAGGAACAGATGAAAGGGCTGGTTTGTTTTCTTTTGTTTTGCCCTGACTGTTGGCAGTTAGATAATGTACTTACATTTACAGAACTATTGCATACAAATATATACTGAACATTAATTAGATCATAGATAGAAATGTGCATTTTTATAAAGTGCCCAGGAGCATACTACACTTGTTTCTAGGATGGCTTGTGTGGTTTTTTATATTTGTGATATCCATTGTACTTTACATACTTTATTCATCTTATTATTTCACAGGATTTGTTTGTGTGAGTTTTTTTTCTGCTTTTTACCTGTTCTCACAAAATATTGATTATTCTTAGTTTGCACTTACTTGAGATACACCAGGAAACTCCCTGTCTTACAAGTTGGGTTTTTTTGTGCCTTCTGTTTTGAAAAAATAGTATAATTCCAATGCTTTGCAGGATCAGAGATCAAAGTCCAAAATGTCTCAGATGCCACATCCACTCTATACAAGGACTCATCCATCAAAAAGTGGGATTCATATCCCATGGAAAATCTCAGTCATTTTTTTATCATCCTGAAATAAAATCAAGAGTAAAAACTTACATCTCAAGGACATACTAGGAGTCAATGAGTGGTCTAAACTAGTCTCAGTTTATATAAAAAGCCAGTATCTAACACACTGGAACTGTAAATTCCCATGAGGCACCATGGAAGATCGTCCAGGTAAAAGCTATTACTGCAAACCAAAAACTGGCCTTTCCATTTTCTTTGAGGAAGATTACAGTGCAACAAGTTTTTAAAATATATTTTTCTAGGAATGTGTTTTTCTATATAAACTTGTATTTTCAAACATCACTGACATTTTAAGAATTTATCCACAGAAGCCATAATTCCTACTGGATAAAAACCACAATTATGAGAAAGGAAGTAGTAAAGCACACAAAGGAAATAATCACTTCAGAACTTTCAATATAAAATATGATCCTATTCAAAGTCTGTCAAGGTAACTGAGAATCTTTCCCATACTTTCTAGTGATCTTTGGTTCAGACTATATTGATTCTCACTGTATCACAGTAATCTCTTTTGTTTTCTATTCATTTAGAAGAATTTGTATTACATTAATCCTTCAAATACTGCAGATTTTGAGGTCTCTAGCTCTTAAATCTGACCTGAAATATGAGATTGGATGGTAAAATGGCAAAGAAGGAGTATTTTTTCTGAATATAAGCAGAAATCTAAGTTCTGCTGTCAAGTGTAACACTAGCCCTGATAACCCTTATACTATTAAAATACTTCTATATATACATAAATAAAAGTTCTGCTACAAAATGCAAGTGTCAGAGATTTATTCATCTTTTGTATTTCCAAAGTAAGGCAGAATACGCAAACACTTAACTAAGTGAATTATGGGTCTTTGCTACAAGCAAAATAGAAATCTGCCATCAGAGAAGGACAGCAATGACTGATTCCAAGTAAGTGTTTCTTTAAAATGAAAAGAGAGCTATTTGGTACAAATCACTCTGCTTCTCACTTGTGCTTCTCTCTGTAGACAAACTACATAGTCATATGAAGAAAAAACAGTTTGCAAGTAGCAGCAAAATGAACCTGCTTCCTGTTTTGACCATACCAGAGCTCCAGGAAGGGAAAGGTTATGGGGTTGTCAGCAGCAGGCTTCCCTGCTTTCTGAGCATTGCTTTTGAGATACCACTGTGTAAACCTAGTTCTAATACTGTCTTCTGAAAGGCAAAGAGCTGATATCCAATATCCCAGGTCTTCAGGCTAACAAGGCCCTTCTTCTCTGACTTTGTTTCGCACAGAGGGAAAAGTCTTACTACAGCAAGGTCTACTCTGCTATCCTTTAGCAACAATATTTGGAATTTATTTGCATCACTGTGAAGCTTTGAAGCGCTTTTGCTGAAACATGTTTTTTGATCTTCCCTCTTTTTCTGTGTGTATTAACCATTGCGTGGACATATCTCTCTAGAAGCCTTGTTAAATGTCTGGCTCCAGGGATGTTGTGGAACTATGAGGTTCCCAGTCACATAACACTGCTTGAAGTGTTTCTCAGACATTTAAGATGCTTCATCACTAAATTTAACTCTCGTCATCCACTACATTTTATTCTGATTAGTTAAGTGTTTTGAGCAACAGGAGGTAGCAGCACTTTTTTTAACCTTATATAAGGTCTTTTTGATATACTGCAGAAAGCTGGCATTAACTGTAACATTAAGCTTATTGCTGCTTAGCCATAACTCCCAATGAAACCAGATGGATATTTTGACTGTTTAAGAAGAAAGGAAGTAAGTATGTTCAGAAGGAAATATATATGTAATACGTGTAGTTGAGCCCACTTTCTGAAGTAATACTCCCTGGTGCCTATTATTTTCACTCAAGGGTGTCTTGCTAAGTGGCACTGTAACTTATTTTAGCGTTTCTTTCAGTAGAATTTTAAAACATTTATCATGCTGAAATACTTTAAGCAGCACTCTCTGCTTGGTATCATTAGATCTCATTAGCAATCAGCATTTAAAAACATTTTCTCAGGGTTTTTTCCTTAATACACATACATACAGTTTTCCCATAATTAAGCAGATCTATTAGTTTCACATCATAGGTGGGATGGAATTTCAAATAACATTCAACTCTTTCAATAAAAATTGGAGTCTGAAATGAAAAAGTGCTCATGTAGCTTGCTGTTGCTACAAAAGTGGGAAAAAGAATGCAGTGACAACAATATATGCAGCCTAAATATACCATGTTGCAGGGCTGAGAAAGGGGTGGAAGCTTTTCAATCAGTTCAATCCTCAGCAAAGAATGATCACTTCTGTGACAGTCTGGGAAGCCCTCTCTCTGCCTAACAGAGATGCAACCTTTCAAGGAGGTTTTGCTGAAGGTTGGTTTCAGTCAAACTCTGAACTCAAAGCTGGATATACCCCACTGAAACCAGAACATAAAGATGCTGGAGATACTTGGGGATGCCAGGCTGTGCCTAGGGAAAGGGGAACTTGGGAGTCCAGGTGTTTTGTTCATCTCAATTCTCAGAATGCAGGATGTTCAGCACCAGTGAAAACATTCGGGTTTTAGAATGAAAACACTATTGTCATATTAGTTTGCATAGTTGGGTTGATGGAAGTAGGCAGGGTTGTGGTTTCCAAATTTGTTTCCATCTGACTGAGAAATCAGTATCACAGATCAGCCCTGCACCTGGATTTGTTTTGTTTGCCTACACAGAGGGAGCAGAAAGCCAAGCAATCTTAACTCTATAAAAGATGTTCACAGCAGACGCTTTCCTTCTTCAGGAATTCCCAATGGCACAAACCCAGCAAACTCCATGTCTTAGGAAGTCCTGCTCTTTCTTGATCTGTCTCAAAGTCACATTTCACCTCTACCTGTAACTTTTCAGCACACAGGGCACCTGGCTTGAAACCAGTAAACCAACTCCATGTTGTGTAACCAGAGAATCCATCAGTTGACAGTATCAATGTCTGAAATTCTTAGACACAAAGCAATAAATATAAGGACAACCATAATCATAATCATGACACGAAAAGTCCCCATATGATTATATAATGGTACAATGAAGCTTGAAGGGCTATAGAAATCAAATTTTTTACACACAAGAATATTAAAACATAAACACGTACTTGGGATTAGTGAAGAAAACGCTTGAAAGCTGTAAGTCATTTAAGCTCTTTGATAGAGTACAGTCTGATTTACACCAGATTTAAGCTTTATTCACTGCTGGAGAACATCCTATGAAGAAAGAAGGAGGGGTTACCCTTCTGTCACTTTGGCACTCCTTTTTTGATAAGCCCTCTTATCTGCCATCAACATCAGAGCTGCATTCATCGCTGTCTCTATGCTGAGCTGTGCAAAGGGAACATCTGACTGCAGATCAGTCCAAGTATTTACTTTTTGTCTATAGTGTAAATCGAAACAGTGAAAAAACATTTCTAGAACTGCAGAGCTGGGATGCGCCTGGCTGGAAGGAACATGCAGATCTTCTGACTGCACCAGAAAATAAAAACTGTCCTTCAAGTTCTGTCCAAAATATTTATTGCTTCTTAAGTTAGAATTGTAATATTTACTTCTTTCTTCAGCAGGTCCCTGTTTCCAGTTAGCATCTGCCATTGACTGTTTGGATCATAGTGTTATCACCTTAATTTTTAACTGTTGTCATCAACTAATGAGCTTGTTTCCCTTCTCAACATCATCCTCTTTTCTTGGCATTTTCTTTTCCTCACTGGCACCTTGGCCCCTGGCATTACTCTGATTCTTCTCATAAACATCTATCTGAAGAAATATGTGCCCCAGTGCTGTATGGAAAAGACGAACACCTGATGGAAGCATCGGCCTGACCAAGTATCTTCCAAATCAGAGAACACAAGGCTTCCCTCAGATGAAATCACTGGTGCCTTTTCTGCTGGCCTCCTCACACTATGGAGAGCTCTGGTCTCTCTCCAGGCAGAAGACCAAATCTGTGACAGGGGACACCAGATGGGAGGCAGGCATTTACATTTCTAGGCAGTCTACCGTGAGAATCCTGGCTTTCCTCTTCTGAAAAGTCTTGTCATCTCTTAAAATCCAGCTGGGATTCCTTACATCAAAAATAAGTCTGGGTTGATGATAGATGAAAAAGTGGTGGGATGATTGTGTGTACAGTAAGCATACACATTTACTGTGCCAGCTATTCTTATGCCCAGCATTAACTCCACGTCTGATAATATGTGAAAAGGAGTGGTGTGTATATCAGTCAACCTGTATTAGGCTCACCATGTGTTAAAGAAGTGTCTGTGATGGGAACTCTGACAACTTTAAGCAACTTACTGCTTCTCCAGACTTGCTCCTACACATGCCTCCAGCCCTCCTGCTTCCTCTGTGGCTGTGCCAAGCCTCAGATTTCATAGCGCCAGTCTGTAGAGACCATGCTGTTCATCATCTATCATGAACTCATGAGTGTAGTGTCCCTAAGTACAACTTTGAAATGGATCCTGTAGCAAATGATGACTCTCCACTTATGTCTGATCTGATCTGATCTAAAACATATTTCCTCTTTTGCTGTACTTCTACTTTCTATCCCTGCTTTCTTTCTTATTTTTAAACTTTACCATGGAGTTCCATCTGGTATATTAGATTAAAGCCATTACACACAGAAGACATTACATTTTGTTGTACTGCTCCCCATCCCACAACATCAAACTGCAATGAGAAGTCAGAGTTTTGTATGTAAGGAAAAAATAAGGCAAAATCTTCTAATCATAGCTCTCATTCTTCACAAATCTGGAAGAGGGTAAGTTAGAGTCAACAGCCATGCTTGTTAAAAGTTATATGTAGGACAGAAATTCCTCAAAACAATTTAGGTTGCATACAGTCAACCAAATTAATTTCTACTATAACTTTTCTTAACTCATTTCAGAAGAACTTGGTCCAATGTTACCTATGCTCAAAGATATTTCTACGGGGATGAACTACAACTTGGTGACATTTATTATGGAGGTCCAGAGATAGAATGAGAACAAAGAAGACTCTCAGCTTTCCAAATGTGTATCATAGAAGCAATTGTATCACCAGCAATATGGGTAGGAGGAATAAGCTTATACCATTAAATAAATACAAAATCTTTCAACTCAATGCTAAAGTCTTAGAAGACCGATTTCCTGAACAGTTGGCAAGAACTGAAATAGTTTTAAGATAATGACAATCAATTCTCACAGTACAATAAAAATAGATATAAGAGAAAAATCACTCAAAACTGAAATGTAGGAGGACAAAAGGTCATAAATTGCAATAGAAACCCCTAGGGAATCTGAAAATGTATAGGGGTTGGGGGCTTTAAAAAATTGTCTAGCTATTGAAGAAAAATATTGTATTAACAAATGGACAAATGAGAGTAGAGCTATCCCTCAGAGTCGCTTCATCAACCACAATCATATGAAGAATCCAATGTACCTTTTTGAAAAGTAGTTGAAATACTGAATCTGCTAAAGCAGAGAACAAGCCTTTGTTAGCTACTTTTGAAGGTCATCAGTAGCTTTTAGTGTATAGGACGTTTTTACAACAATTAGATCAAAACTCGGATTGAAAATGTTGGTGGATTTCATAAGTTAGAATGACATCAATAGTTGACTCCTCCAGGGCACTACCTGGGAACATGGGTTTTATTCTAAAAAAATCTCACTTCCACTTGGAGCACCACTGGAGCCACTTTTATATGATAACAAATGATTGTTTGTTCATTTTAATTGTAAAAGATGTTTGAAGAAATATAGTTGCATTTTGGTCACCTTAGGTGTTGAAGATCTGAAAACCCCTATTGCTTGTGTAATTCCTGAACAGTCATGTGGATCCCAATAATCAAAACAGATGCACATATGGTGTCTCTGGCATGACTGTACTTATACCATCTGTTAGGCTAAATCTGCACACTAAAGAGATACAAACTCAGCATTAAGAGGTCACAACTTCAAAACTGAGATAGACCTCAACAAGCAGGCCTTCAAATAAATGCTAGGATGTCCCGTGTCTGAAAAAAATCCTTCATTTCATAAGTTTTACAAGCTATATTAAATGACATGACAAAAATATATGTTGTGAGTATCAAAAACTTCAGCTCCTCCAGGCACAGGAGTATGCAGAATGTAACATGTAAAAGATTTTAGGAAGAAGAAAAATTCAGTTTGCCCAATAGGCCTGACAAATTTTATTCCTCTTAATATCATGTGAGCAGGAAGGAAAGTAATTATTATTTTTCCACATGGCACTAATTCCTTTTGCAACTGACAGGCTGAACAAAGGCTTCACATGTTTCATTTGGCCAAAAGGCTAGTTTTTGTTTAAGAGCATAATGGATGATTCATTATTTAAAAAACAACCCTGCAAGAAAACAAAGGAAAATGTCTATTGGTGAAATGCTAATGCAAATATTGTATCATTTAAAAACAGCACCTGAAACGTTGATTTTTGTCACATTAGGAGGGTACATTTTTTAACAAGGCTATTCAAAGGAAGCCAGCGTCCTCTATTTACTGGCAATTATGTGTCCCCACTGAACATGTTCATGTTACTATCTTGAAATTCCCAGAGTCCATTCCCACAACATGCATAAATTTTAATCAACCAGTTGGAAAGTAGAATGCATGCTGCAGATAGTTGATAGTAAGTTAAAACTTAATAAGCAGCCTGCCCACAGCCAATAAACTAGTTTTGTTCAAAGTCAGGTAGATCAAAACAAATTTCAAATGCAGAAATTATAAATATTGGAAGTTGAGTGTGCCTCTGCAGAAAACCAAAAAGGGCAGAATTCACCCATGAGTATGTGAGGCCTTTCTCTATTCTCTCACCATGCCTCAGAAACAGAGTTCAATCTGTAGCATCATCATCACATTACAATGTAAGAGAGAGATATACTTGGAAATGGTATTAGATGACAGAGGATTCCAGTTTAAAAAAGATGTTCTAAAAAAGACAGCACAGAGATAGCATATATAAAGCATATAGGCAGGAGTCAAAACCTTAAGTGGTGAAATAAATGTACACAACACGTGCCCAAATGGGGTGACAGTAAAAAATGTATTCAACTGCAAAATATTTTCCCAAATGAAGTGATAAATGGTCCATTTCTTCCAACATTCAACCATCATGCAAAAAAAGCGCTAGCAAAGACACAAATGAGGATTAATCTTCATAGGTAAAGAGAAGGGTGTTGTTTTCTAACTGGGGTGTTTGGGAACATTTCCTTTATTTCTTTATGGTTTTAGTTTTTAAAACATGCTTATTTCATAAGCATAAACTTCAGCACTCAGACTTGCTGAAAAACAGTTGCATTGCATGGAACTAGCATAATTGTTATTATGCATTGATGTATTCTCATCCTAAGAAGTAACATAAATCCAGTGATACTGCATATATCATCACATACTTTAACACAAGGTAGAAAGAAATTCTTTTTTGCAATGCTTTGGTCCTTTCCTATTGATACAGAATTGCTCCAGAGATAATGTGTATAAAGGTTTCTCTATCTCCTGTTTAGTAACAGGAAACACTGAAAAGAAACATGGTTTGAATATATTTGAGTAAACTCCCATATGCTTGTCAGGCAAATTTTCTGAGTTGCTTTTGTCATCATTGTTGATAGCAAAGATAGTAATTTTGTTCTTACTTTTACCATTAATAACCAAAGCCTCCTTCTGCCTGATGATGTATCCAGCAGACAATTTTTTTTTTATCATAGTCTCTTTTACCCGATGAATGAAATTATTCATGGTGATAAGTAACACAGATTACATTCTAATTTTAAGGCGTGCTCCTTACTGACCCAATGACTGTGTTCCACACTCTATTCTAGCTGGAACCTTTATTTCAACTTTAAACTGTCTAAAGCACATCACATTTTTTCCACTGACAAAGAAATTCTTTGAAAACATCAGTAAATCTAGCCCCAGCCTCTCCTGACATAATTCCTCAGAAATGACACTTTATCATTACCATTTTTAAAAGGTTTAGAATTTTCACTAAATTGCATTTTGACATTTTCAAAATTATGAAGGTCTGTTTTCTTGGTCAAAAATCCTCTTAGGAGGTAAGTAAATTAACAGACAAATAAGTTTCCAACTGAGCAAAATCACACACTTAGATAAATGAAACATTTTGACAGACCCAATCTGATATTTCTCCCCTCTGGATTTTCAGTTCATTCTTACAAAATATCAGGTTTTCAGCTCTGAATGAGTCAGTACCAATATTCTAGTCATCCTCTAACTCAAGTTGTCAAAGCAGTGTTTTTGAATACACTAATAGGTCTCCAGTCTTTCAGAACTTATTTCAAGAATATTGTTCAAAATATGTTTTAACAGTTGTCAAGTCTTTGGCATTGATGAGTTGAGGAATGACCAGGAACTTGGTATGTTATGAATATCTCCTAGAGTATCTATCAAGGGTCCAGAAGCAGTGTGACCACATTAGCACAGTGTCATATCTGAGAAGACAATCCTCTCCACTGTGTTTATTAGCTGAAGCTCTGTGTCATGTGTACCTGTCTCTGATTTTAGAGCAGACATGTCCAGAGAAAGTGTGAGTTCGACTGCATATCTTCCGCATGCACTGTGGCTACCCTTTGGTTTCACTGTGTGGCATTAGCTGAACACTTGATTCCTCCCACTCACTGTTGCACTTCACAAGCCTGCTGTATCAAAACTCCCACCTCAAGCATGATTCTAAAAAAAAAGTCCATTTTCCCTACAAGGCTGCTTAGTAGACCCCTTGTCCAGCTGGGGACTTTTGAGCTAACAAGACCCCTCCTATCTGGAGGAATTAAATAGTAAGACAAATCTGCAGTACAATGATGTGCATATTACACTCTATTTTAATAGTGGATGTCTTCTCATGACTTTCCCCCCAGAATATATAGGTCAGTGTGATTCCTATCCACGGTATTTTAAAACACTGGAAATAAGAAGATCTTTAGAAAATCCATTCCCTTTCTTTTTACCTCCTAAACCAGGCACTTGTGGTTCCAACCACATCAGGTCACACTTTGTCTGTTACCTAAGAAGGCTTTCAAATAACCCTGGCTTAGGCTGAGATTTCTTTTGAAGGGAAAATCAATGGGATGCTTTATTTTATTAAGTGTTCTAATTTTACCATTCACAGTGTAAAGCATGGTTGTCAGTAAAGAAAAAAAAAATCCTTCCTTTCCCCCTTACCTCCCCCAGCCTCCTACTTTCTCCCTTTTGAATGTCTTCCGCCTGAGCTGTGGAGACTTCAAAGACTTCAAAGGAAGCCGATACTGTTGCTGGGACTGACACGGCAAATGCTGGATTCAGCAAAGAAAGCAGATTATAGATCATGAAATATCTTCATTTGTTTCAAAAGAATGGTGGCTTCATTCATTTCAAATGAATTAAAATGAATATCCAAAACAAGCCAAACAAACAAAAGCAGAGGCGGAAAAAAATGACAGAAGGAAGAAGGAATTAGTGTGTAGCAAACAAGCCAAATTTTCTCCTGTATTCAATATATATTAAGGAGACAGGACATTAGTTATAGCTCTCTTCATGGCTACTTCAAACCACAAAGGCAGAGCAGCATGAACTCTTTCTTAGGTGTCTTTGTCAGTGTGCATCATATTCAAGCTGTTTCCTAAACCTTGGTCTTGTTTCTGCCATAGGCACTGGAGCAAAGGCAAATAAGCCAGCACAGTGTCCCAGAGGGGACTAGAGGGACCCAACACTTTGAGAAATCAGAGGTAAATTCATCATGTGCACAGGGAGTTCTGCTATGTTATTGGCAAGGAGCTAGAAGACTGTGGAAGGTGAGCTGCCTAGAAGAAAGTCATAGGTAAGCTCAGGGATTAAATAGGGAGGGAATTAATTTTATTTCTGGTCTGGATTCATGCCAATCTCTGGGAAAAAATCCTGTGAAAGAAGTTAGGTGGCTCTCTGCATCTCATGTAACAGCCAAATTATCCGTTTCTAACTGGTTTCTTTCCATCTGTAGTGATCTCAGCATCAAGTTCACTGCTGTCTGATCTTACATTTGCTGCAGAGGTCAGAAACTTGGTTAACCACACATGCAATTTCTACTATTCATTAGTATTTAATGGTGGAATTATCAAAATAAGCCTAAAATACTGATGTTTTATTTACACAGATACCTGCAAGTCTAGCAGAACCTCTTGAAAAATTCATCAGGGTTGGATACCATGTCAGTTTTATTTCAGGCATTATGCTTTCATGCACAGTATCACAGCTTTTTAACTAGTGCATATCAGCTGTAATGGGCAGGCAATTAAATTAGTGCATAGAGGCTCCACATCTTTTATTACAGAGGTTTTTGGGATTTCAATTTTGGGATAAAACAATTAGAAAAACTACCTTGAAAGGGTTTGAGTAAGAGCCCTTCAAAATGAAAAATTATTTTCTTAGCTAGTTCTGGATGAACTACTCTGGTAAAAAGAATATTGTTTAATTTTCATTTTGAATTAAAGACCTGGAAAGCTGAGTAATACACAGGCTAATGCTGAGCTGAGCTGTGCTTCCACTCCTCTGAGGGCTATAAAAATGTATTAAAACAGGAATTATTTTGTACACTGTGCTGTACTTCAACGTTTAATTCTCAGCAGGCTATAAAATCACTTTCAGGATAATGAAATTACAAAAGAATTTTAATTTCATTTTCAATCTCTTATCATTACAAATTACAAAAAAAAAGATGGTTGGAAGATGACTAGTTACATTTCTACTCTCCATCTTCTGGCTGGACAGGGCTTTTTGACTGAAACTAGACATAGTGCAGAAGATCCTGAAATATGCAGCTGTCTATAACAGTTTATTCATTATGAAAACACTGTTAGAATTCCAGGTGGAAGCAGCATTTTTAGGCAAAATAATAATAAATAGGCAAAACAAATACTAATCAGGCAAAACAGTAATAATAAATACCAGTACAATAAAGATTTAAGGTAAAGGCTTATTATAACAAAAAGACAAAATTAAATAGTCAAAATTCATTAAAATTAAATTCTGTATGTCAGTTCAATTAAAAAAATAATGTCTCTGACAACTATATTTTAGTACCATTTCAAAGAAAAGACAGGAAAAATAAAATAGAAAAAGTTTCCAACAAAGCTTATCCTTGTAATTTGCAAAATATTCAAGGATGATGTTTTTTATTTTCTGGGCCAAAGTCCACAGTTGTTCAAACCAAATTCTCACTAGAATCAATGGAGACATTTTAAGTTTAAACTTCTTTCTGAAATTTATGCAGAGGCAAAGGCAGGCCTTGCAGGACCGAAGCAAAAATTACTGGCCTGTTACAAAGCAGATCTTAATATAGTTCTTCTTTGATGAAGAAGAAGTGCAGAGATGGATCTACAGAATATTTGAAATTCCTGCATGCTTAAAATGCTGGTTTGAGCTAAAGTTAAAGGTTAGGATATATGATCCTCTGTAAAAACGCAGTAAATGAAGGGAATATCCTTAAAGGTCAAGAAAAGGAAGTTCCAAGAAATAATCTCTCCAAGAGAAGATTTCTACAGGAGAAACAACCATAAGTACCTAAATTGTGTTCAAGTACTAATGTCTAGACATGCACACAGAAAAAAAAAAAAAAGAAACCCCTAAAAATTTGCTGGACAACAGCCTAAGCATCTTCCCCCATGTAATCTGACACACAATGTTAGATAAGAGCACATCTATTTTAGCTTTGAGTTCAATGCAAAGTGCAACAGAGCAGGCCAGTTCAATTAACAGGGAAAGGCCTTTAATTACCAAGTTTCAGTCAAGCGAGACACAGGAGTGGTTCACACTCTTGGGGAAGGCAGGCTATTTCACTGGCAGCAATGGGCAGGGTAAGGTAGGTGGGAGCAGACCATCTTACCCTGCCTCCTCCAGCAGCCCTCAGTCCTGGCCAAGCAATGGCTGAGCTTCTGTGAAGAACATCACCTGTGGCTAGCCATCATACTGAGCTGTGATTTTTGTCTTCTTTAGGTGATCATCCCTGTGATTTAAAGCAGTTCATGACTTGCTTTATAAGCCATGTTGTAACATCTGAGAAGAACTGGAGGTCTTAACCTCGTTTTGTCACTGGACCACGCTCACATAAATCAGCCTATTTTTGCATCACCCATCATCTCCCCATCAGCCAGTGAAGAGACCAAGTTTTGGTTTCCACTCCAGCTGCAGTTTGTGCATCTTAACCAATGACTTGTAAGAAGACAATGTATAAAAACAGGAGCTGTGTGAGAATAGAGGCAAAGAAAGACTAAGCAATGTGCTTGAGTCTGTAGAGCTGGACACAGTCCAAGCTTCCAGCTGAACTGTCCCACAACCCTGGTCAGTGCTTCAGATCTTGCCTCCTTTAGAAAATAAAGAAACTAAACCAGAGGCACAGAGAGAAGGGAGACAAGGGAAAATACAATGGAAATGTGTCTTGGTTGTTCACTTCAGAAATACAGCTACAGTACTCGGGTTTACAGTAATTTATATCTGTTTATCAGATGCCTGATCCAAGCCCTTATGGGCCATGTGTGCCAACCTGTTCCCAAACAACCTGTGAAGATAAGCCATGAGTGCTCCTCCAGCTGGGGACATGACCCATATTTCACTTCTTGTGTAATACTACAGCTCTCTGTGTTTAACAGGTTTCTTTCCTTATTTTGTTTAGTTTACTGCAAGTTGTTAGCCTAACACAGTTAAATTTATGAGTCACATTATTTATGCCTCTCAAACAGCTCCATTGTGATGTATGTGATGAATACCGAAAAAGAGGTGATTCCAGAAACTGCTCAGGCGTCTGTGTATCCGTGCCAAGTTCCACATTATATTTATCTCTCAGCTATCACTCAAACACAGGCTCAGTTCATACTAAACACCCTTTATGCTTTCACAACATATTCTTTTATTTTCATCCATAAAACACAAATTACAAATTGCCTTTAATTTTCTGTCACCTTCTCTTAGCAGCAGTTCTTCACTTTCTTTTACTTTCTTTGCTTTATTCACCCTATGTTGCTAATCTTCATGAAATTTAAACCTTCAGGAGTAACTGCCTTTTCCTCCTACCTTTTACCAAGATCAGGTAAACCGAGTAAATATGTCACTGAATAAATTAAATGCCAAGTGGTCAGATTATGTCTTATGGGAGGGAGTCCCATTATTGTAGAAAGCAATGGCAAGATGAATATGAAGAGGAAGTGATTTTACAAAAAATAGACCAATGTTGAATAAAATCTGGTTAATATCCACAACTAACTTGCATGGTTTGACTCTTCCACTTCATTCGTTTTCTTACCTCCAAAAAGCCAAGTCCTTCACAGAGAAGTTCACAAGCTTGTTCAGTTTCATGCCAATACCATCAGACTTCCCAGGATTCTTTAAAATATACATAGAGGTTCCCCTGGGAAAAGAAAAGCCACTGAGAAATATAAACATGTGAAATAAAAATGAAAGTTGTTCACAGGTTTATAGTTGACAACTAACTTGTATTAGTCCAGAAAACATCAGGGACTGGGTAACTTTTTTAAACCAATAGACATAGGATAGATATGATGATTAAACACATAAAAGTTTTTTTGTCATCAATTCTTTGGCGATTTCAATCACTGGTACACAACTCTGTCAAATAGATCTCCATCCTCATATCAGTTCTGGTGTAAATGAGCATCTGGCCTGGCTATCAAAGATACAGGGATGCAATAGGAGATACATTCAAACAGAGAGGCCAGGTGCCTAGCAAAAAAAAAACCAAAAAAACAAGATGGTGTGATTTAGGATTTCAGAAGTTTTCTGTAGAAGCCATGATGAAAGATAAGTGCCCAATCTGCTATGGTGCAAGGTTTTTTTATCTTCATTTGCATAGCATTGGCACATATACCTAAGTTCCCAAACCTATACTTATTCGGCATTTTAATGACCCACAGCTCAAGCCAGATTTTAGACTTATAATATGAACATTTTTTTTATTGTTTGATGGGGAATGAAGGAGCTGACATTTCCACAGTTAATGAACACTTGAATCATCAGTCCTTTAGGAATACACTGTTTGCATTTCAGATGTGAAGTTTCATGTTTTCTGTGGTCTCAGGTAGACATTAGGAGTAGTTAATATTTGATTCATATTTTTACACTCTGGGTAAAATTCACAAATTTTAAGTTGGAAAGTTGTCATCAAAAGATTATTTTGTTTTGCTTTCAGCAGAACATAGCCACAGAAACCTCTCAGTAATTTCTGGTTTAACTATGGCTTATGTTTCAGAAGGACATTCAATTCTAAAATAAAGGATCCACATAGTGGACCACATTCCTAGGTAAGTTATGATTATAATTAGTTACCTTTAGTGCTAAAAATGAGTTCTGTGTTTCAAGTTTGTCTTGCCTCAGCTTCCAGCTTCTGAATCTCATTATGTTTTTTACTGCTAGATTAAACTATGAGAATTCTGTTCTTCAGGTAGGTATTCAGAGACCATGATCAAACCATCCCTTAGCCTTCTCTTCAACAAAGTAGATGAAGCTTCTTATGTTTCTCGGTAAGAAATATGTATTCCAAACTCAAAATCTTGAACTGTTTTTGAATGCTTCTTTTTCAGAATGTTTTTTAAACTGCAGCACCAGAAATGGTTGGGTTTTTTTCAGTTATGGTCTCAGTAGTATACAAAAGATAAAAACATCTACCATGATTATTTGATATTCCTGTCCTTGTACAGCCAAGACTTATATCAGCCGATCACAATGACAGCAAAGATGTAACTGTTTATATTAAGGCTTACAGATCCTTTTCCAGTGTCACTACATTTCTGGATACAGTCCCTTATTCTCGAATACTGACCTACACACAGTTTTTAAATGTATGACCATGAATATTTAGAGTTATAATTCTGTAGGAGTTTTCATTTCAGATGAGTAGTAGACAAAAATTCATCTCCCATAGTACCTACTTTTTTTCCTGGAAAAAGTTCTTTTTTTTCAGATTCTTTTTCTGCTATGAAATTTAAATGAATACTTGCTTCAGTATAATTTTCATGCTTTTATTTCACATCAAAAATGTGAAATCATAATCTCCTTAGGATGAATCCCATCCAGGAATTGTAGTTTATGCCCACATTCACAAGGGATTGCACTCTACCATAATGCAGTATCTAACAAATTGTTGGATAGCACTCAAACACTCTGTTGTTGGAAGAATTCTTTGGTTTCTACTGGGTTTTTTTGTCATCTCTCAGTTAAAGCCTTTTTACCTGTCATATTAAATTTATGGCAGATTAGGACTGGTCATGCTTGTTCACAGGAGTGCTAAGCCAACTGCCTTACAGAACCCTACTATATTACGTTAGAGGTTAGTTCAACAGGATCTGTTTTCTACAAAACGGTTGCTGATTCATAGAATCATATCATAGAATCATAGAATGTTAGGGGTTGGAAGGTACCTCTAGAGATCATCCAGTCCAACCCCCCTACCAAACCATGATCACCTAAGGCATGTTACACAGGGAGGCAACCAGACAGGTTTTGAAAGTCTCTAGAGAAGGTGACTTCACAACCTCTCTGAGCAGCCTGTTCCAGTGTTCTGTCACCCTCACAGTAAAGTTCCTCCTTATGTTGAGGTAGAACCTTCTGTGCTCAAGTTTATACCTATTGTTCCTTGTCTTCTTGCAGGGCACTACAGAAAAGAGATTGGCTCCTTCCATCCACCCTTCAGATATTTATAGACATCAGTAAAATCCTCTCTCAGTCTTCTCCTCTCAAGACTAAACAGCCTCAATTCCCTCAGTCTTTCTTCATAGGGGAGATGCTCAAGTCCCTTAATAATCCTCGTAGATCTCCGTTGGACTCTTTCCAGTAGATCCCTGTCTCTCTTAAACTGAGGAGACCAAAACTGGACACAGTTTTCCAGGTGTGGTCTAACTAGGACAGAGTAGAGAGGGAGGAGAACCTCCCTGGACCTGCCGGACACAGTTTTCTTAATGTACCCCAGGATGCCATTGGCCTTCCTGGCCACAAGGGCACATTGCATGGATAACTTGCTATCCACTAGGACTCCAAGGTCTTTCTCCATGGTGCTGCTTTCCAGTAAGGTGACCACTAAACTGTACAGGTGCCTGGTGTTATTTCTCCCCAGATGCAGGACTCTACACTTGTCCTTATTGAACTTCATGAGGTTCATCTTCGCCCAGCTCTCCAGGCTGTCTAGATCACATTAGACAGCAGCACAGCCTTCTGGTGTGTCAGCCACTCCTCCCAGTTTCATATCATCAGCAGACTTGCTGAGGAAACACTCTAACCCCTCGTCCAGGTTGTTGATGAAGATATTGAACAAAACAGGACCCAGTACTGATCCCTGGGGAACACCACTGGCCACAGGCCTCCAGCTTTACTCTTCACCTCTGATCACAACCCTCTGAACTCTGCTGTTGAGCCTGTTTTCAATCCATGTCACAGACTGATTGTCTGTGCCACATTTATTGTGTTTTTCTATGAGGATGTTATGGGAGACGGTATCAAAAGCCTTACAGAAGTCAAGGTAAATGACATTCACTGCTCTCGCTTCATCTACCCATTTGGTCATGGCTTCATAGAAGGATGGCAGATGAGTCAAGCAAGATTTTGCTTTGGTAAATCCATGTTGGCTACTCCTGATAACCTTCTTTTCTTCCATGTGGTTAGAGATGGCCTCCAGAATGATCTGCTCCATCACCTTTCCAGGGATGGAAGTGAGGCTGGCGGGTCTGTAGTTGCCTAGATCTTCCCTCTTGCCCTTTTTGAAGACTGGATTGACATTGCCTTTCTTCCAGTCATCAGGCACCTCTCCTGTTCTCCATGATTTTTCAAAAATGGCGGAAAGAGGGCCAGCAACAGTGTCAACCAGTTCTCTCAGCGCATGTGGATGCACCTCATCGGGGACCATGGATTTGTGCATTTTCAGTTTATCCAAATGATTCCTAACCCAGTCCTGAATGACTAGTGGAGTGTCTTCCTCTCTCCAGTTCTGCTGTCTTACCTCCAGTGACTGGGGTTCCTGAGGGCTGGTTTTAGAAGTAAAGACTGAAGCAAAGAAGGCATTCAGCAGCTCTGCCATCTTTGCATCCTCTGTTACTATATCTCCCACCTCGTTAAGCTAATTGGCATAAGCTATGTAACCATTCCTTAACTCATGACAGACCACGTTCCATATTATTTTTACCAATACTGTGTCAGGATTGATTTCAGAGGAACAGGATACATTTTCTCAGCTCATCTTTTCAAAATCTCAGGACACCTTCTAAGACTTCCATAGTATATCAGGATTTGCTAAGAAGAAAAATTAATTATTATGTGAGCTCCTTGACCAGCTTTTTCCTGAATGAGAAAGTTCTATGTGAAATTACCAGCTGTACTGACTAAAAATATTTTAAATGTAATTATTATTAGTGCCTTTACAAGCCTGTATGCATGTATCTGGTTTAGTGAGATCTGAAGTTCAGAAAAACCAGAGAGGTTGCACTGCTGTGAGATGCTAGTTTGATGCTAACCACAGGATATTAATCTTAGCAAAAGGACAATTGTTTTATGGTACTGCTACATTTCCTGGTAGATAGATAAGCAAATGGGAGACAAATGTATATGGAGGAGGCGAATAACTGCACTGCTAGATATTCTGACAGTCCACATTTAGACATAGACATAGATGAAGAGAACTGAATATGTAAGAGAAGCAGGGGGAAGAGACCACTTGCTTTGCATATGAAATTCCAGGACAATCTGCTTAAACAGTGTACCATCCAGAAAGAAGATACATATATTTTATCCATACAACCCTCTCCTTTCATTGCTGCTGCTTCTTCTGAGGAAGTTGTCAGCTACTACAGTGAGGCAGAAGGAGGTTTTACTCCCACTCTCTTTACCCACCTAGCAGTCTACTCACAGCTCTTCATTTTAATTAGGTTCTCTTACCCTCAGACAATTTTGCCTACATGGCTGGGAAGCTTTGAACCAGAGCTAATGAAATAAAATTATTTCTGACAAAGCTGATAAACATCTTTACTTTTTTTTTCCCAAATTTTACTTTGTTAAAAATAGTTCACAATGAAAAATAGAAAATTCTTGCATTGTTGAAATTAAAATAAAAGAGATGGTTTTTTTTCTTTGTCTCCTTTAACCATTCTGACAGAAATTCTGTTCTCTCTTTACAGTGACAATATGAAAGTGTAGGTCATACTGAGTAGGTCCTTATCTAAATGGAAAGGACAAAGTCCCTTTGTGAGCTGAAGAAGACAAAAACACTTTTGACAAAAAGTACTACCTCCCCAAGCAAAAATGCATGTGTTGGGATGTCAAGACCACTCACAAGATTGACTGCTGCTGTGGTATTATCTTTCCAAAGGACTGTGGGTTTTGCCAGCTATCCCCCTCACTGTTAAACTTGGCTTTTCCTTCTTGAATTCATTTAGTCCCCCACCTTTATCTTGTCGTCCCGCACTTGTCAGTGAGGGAAGCAGTGGCAGATAGAAGGGAAATGTTTGTGTCAACTATACCAGAGTTGAGCTCAGGCTCATTTGTATTCTCACTTGGGTACTTAACGTGCAGTCAAATTTGAGAGGTTCCACAGTAGACTTAGTGAGAGTCCTCATGTGAGAGTCCTGTGGTTGTACCCTTGGTCAAACTCACACTGCTCCTCTGTTTCTTCAGGGTGAATGTGAAGCAGCATCAAAATGAAAAGCTCATAGCCAGTCACTGAAGTCATGCAGTAGCAGAAGAGGTATTTCACTTCTGTCAGTAGACATAACAACAAATACACATTAGTATAAGCAAGATTTTTAGTGACCCATATCCAGCTACATTACCCAGATCAGTACACTAACTTCAGAAAGGCTAGAAAACATCTTAAAGGGAAAACAAAGGGAAGGTAGTAAGTGGTAAATGTTCAGCACAGTTCATGGTAATTGACTTAGCTATGCAGTTCCCATTACTGTTAATAGGAATCAGAAGGCTAAATCCCTGTGCTAAAAATGTACTTTTAAATAGATATCTGCATGAGTGCCAAGCACAAAACATCAAGGTAGTGTAAACTACCAATAAGGAAGATACAAACACTGAAGGCATTTACTGAAGGCATCAAGAAAGGTTACAGATGGACTTATGAAACTGAGGCAAAATTGTAAATTAAGATCATTTACTGGAAGTAGTTTTCATATAAATTGTATGAAGTTTTAGAGAACAAAGTGTGCACTGGCTGAGAACACAAGTCTTCAAAGACAAGGGAACATCTGTGCTTCTCCAGAAGACAAGAGAAGAATAGGGACGGGCTGTAACAGGGCCACATAGGAGTATAAAACTTTGACTTGCTGCCTAGGAAACTGCACAAGCATGCTTAGTGTCAGAACAGAAAATGGAATGGCTATAGCTGCTGAGTTTTGCTAGTCTAGATTACTGGCCTAAACTCCTTCAGAAGACAGGGATAGTAGAAGAGCTACTTGCAAACGTATATTACAACATATATATTTAAAAAAAAAAATCAGAATGCAGGTTACATTCAAAGCAAACACCTGAAATCAACTGAATTTTTAAAATTCAAATGAATGTTTTGTTAGTCTTATTCTTTAAAGATAAAGATGATAAAGATGACAAAGAGATATATATATTACATTCATTAAGGGGCAGCTTTACTAAAAAGAGGGATAGCAAATCTACAACCTGGAGTTGTATTAATGTTGATTACTTGTTACATATAATTGTTAATAAGACTATGTTGTATTATTTTTGATAAAATAATTAAGCCTGGGCTGTCAAAGTTGTTTACATTACTGAACAACATAGAACAAGGCTCAGGGTCTGAAGGATAAGGACTACACTGTTGCCATGACAAAGTAAGAATTTGGTGCCAAAGTCTGGACATTTATTGACTAAGATACACAAAAGGAAAAGAATCAAAACAAAATAAAGAGTTTTCTGAAACTGAAATATAGTTTTTACACGAAGGAAAAAGAATAATCAAACTGTATCAAAACCCTCCTTTCAGAGACAGGATTTTGGATACACTGTCTGATTCCATCAAGTAACCTTTCTTTGTCAGAATGAAAGAGTTAGTTTTGTTGTTCAAGTATGAGCTGTGAATGATGGTTTCTTTCCCTGCCTCTGAAAAAAACAGGCAGATATGGTTACAAAAGGGAAAAAGGTACATAAAAGTGGATGAAATATGGCTTTTATTGATGCTCTCAGGCTCCATGGCAGCTGTTGAGTTACAAACAGGCCATTCTGGGCTGACAAAGATGGTCATGATGCTCTTACCTGAACATTGTCTTGCTGATGTCATCTGAGTAGGCTGACCAGGGTACTCTACTTCTTCAGCCAGGCTCATCCAGGCCATTTTGCCTTGCCTTTGGGATGTCATGAAAGGGGAGGAGTATAGGCCCACACAGACATCTCAGTGTTAACATGGGACAAAGCCAGTTCTGATGCCATAGGACATTTATCACACACTCTGCATGCCCTCTGTAATCAGACGCTCTGGAGGCTAGGACACTCTCAAGAGTGCAGACTATGCAGCTTTAAACCCCCAAACCCTTGAATTCAGATGTCACATTTGCTAGACACGTACTGTAACCAGACAGGGCACTGTGTAGAAGGTGAACAGCTCTTCCTCTACCTGGGTCTTTAAGGAGAGGAAAGGAGCTAGCAAACCACCCACAGAGGCATGAGTTAGTACCACTGTCCAGAAGGTTGCTTTTCCTTGCAAATCCCAGTTCTACATAAGTATGTGGTTCTGGGGGCGTTCTGAGAAAAGTGGGATTTCAGACACATTTCTCCTTTACAAACATTTTCTTCTGTCTCACTTTGGCTTTCTCCCATTCAGTGTGTCCCACTTTCTCAATGTATTGTACAGGGTTTACTTGGGCTCTGTGTATTTCCCTCCTAAAATTGCAACACTTACTAGCCATGCAAGGCTCATGCTCCTCTGTGCATCTTTGTCCGAGTGTCCTTGCTTCTAGTTCCCTCTCAACTGAACAGCAAAAGCCATTTAACAGGCCAGTGAGCTTGGTCCTTTCAAGTCAGTCGGAAATGAGTTGCCCTCAGAAATCATTCTTCCCTTTTGTCCTCTCATCAGGATTTTGCAGTTATCCTTTTTCATTCCTAACTGTGGCTATTTAGAACTCAAGTCTTTTGTACTGATATGTCACTGCCACAGAACTGGGCAGATTTGATTATCTTTCTGATCCTTGTGAGTAATCTGATTTCAAACTTTGACCTCCCACAGGCACCTGCTCCTTTTGACATCAAAGCCAGCTCTTTATCAAGGAAGTAGCTTAGCCTTATGGCAAAATTATCGATTGCAGATGACTTATACGCTTTCCCTGCTGTGCTCTATCAAAAACTGATCCTGTCTTTTGTTGCTTCTTTCGAAAATTAGGTGGAATTTGTTACTGTCTCAAGCAACTGGCTCTATGCTGCCTCATAACTTCTCAAGAATTGTCTCCATGTCTCTTCTTTTTGCATCCCCTACGTCCCTTCCTTACTCTTTGCACCATTTGTCACAACCCAATTGCTGAGCTATCCCGGGTAACGCAGAGGGTCATGCAAGATTCAAAAATTCCCTTGGAGTAAATTAAGGTCAAACAACATTTAATGACTGATCAACTTGTTAATTTTATTGGACACAAGAAGCATTATACATAGTTTGGAAAGATTTGGTCTCTAATGCCTTAAAGATAAAAAAGTTTGTAAGAGTAGAAGAAAGAAAAAGGGAAAGGGAGAAGAAGAAAGTGAGATATCACCACCCTTGGTTCCAGTGACTTCTTGAAGGACTGGTGTAGATCTTGAATTATTGGGTGGTGTGTACAAATCCAGAGACATCTTGATCAGAGACATCTGATCAATATACCACTGTCCTTTTTATACACCCGGGACATGCACGGAGTGGCCACAGCCATGTAATGAAGAAATTAACTCAGGCAAAAGACACTGTCCCATCTTCACAGAACTTATCTCTTCTTATAGTTAACTTCCTTATCTGCAAGGAGCAGGCCTTGCCTTGGGCCAGGAAGGGGCAGCGTTGTTGCCAAATTTCACACCTTCCCTATCCAGGCAGGCCTTTCTCATTCTCCACCCAGGTCACAATGTTATCTCATTACCACTTGCGGTTTGAAATCAGTCTTTTAAGGAACAGTTAGGCTTCTACACAGTTATCCTATAGTGCCTCAAAGAGAGCCCAGTGTCACTGTTTTTTTCATCCAAACTTTGCAGTAGATTGCAATTTTTGCCCATTCTAAGTCTCTGCTCAGTAGACCTGCTTCCTGTGCTGTGTTCTGCAAAACAGCTCTCCTGTGGGAGAATAGACAAGAACTCCTTCTAAACTTGGGCATATCACTGGCTTTACATCCTTCCTTGGTGTCTTCCATTTCTGTTGGAGGCATCTCAGGGCAGGGATTCTCTCACCACTTAAGTGAGCTGTGACTCATAGCACAGGGATCCAGTTCTGGCAATAGTTGTAGTGGCTAGTGTGATTATGCTTGCATTGCCATATACGCAAAGGTCTCCTAGCAGGCTCACCAATATTTTAAATGAGAATTTATCACAATTGACAAGTTCCCATTTTTTAGACAATAGGTCTAATCCATCTGGCTGTGATCAGTTCCCTTTTCTAGTAGATTTTCCTTCTATTTTGGCCAGAGTCCAATCATTCTTTTCTGAGGCTAATGATGCATTGAATGAATATATCTGTTTACCAATGCCAACTTCTTACATCAAACAAAATTACTTTTGCTAACTTCATGTACTCAACAATTTTCTTAGACTTTTCCTAAAAGGGTAATGACAAGTTTGATACTGTAAGCCAAAAAATTAAATAACTACCTTATGCTTTAGCTTCAAGATCTTATTTTAAGTAGTCTATCCTTCTAGTTTTAAGCAATTGCTCCTGACAGCCTTTCCCCTTTGGTGCTTTATTCCATTCAATTTCACTTACAATGTTCTGCCTGCTCCCAAGGTATTAGGGAGTAAGTGACCATTGAACATGACTCTTCAAATCAAGGTTCAGCTGCAGAGCAAAACACAGAGAAAAGAAGACTGGGAACATTTTCTACCCCTTACTGTAAAAGAGCTCAAAAGTGGGGTTTCCCCAGAATTAACTCAAAACCATGTCTTGATTAGAATTTGCCTCCAGTTGCAAGATTGGCATAGCTTTGTAGTGCCTGGATGATGACATTACACAGGATGAAAAGTGAACTATGGGAACCTGAAGCTTTAATCTGTACATCTGGTAAATCAGAACTCCATAGGAAGAACTGCCTACCTAACAGGTGTCACCTGCTGAGAGTGATACTGCAAATCATGGCCACAGACTCCTCTCTATCTAGCAATGGCTGCTTAATTTACTGCCTTAATTATCACCTACATTTGCTGTCAGAACATGTTTATCTTTGTTACTGTTTTGACTTACTTTTTTTCTTAAAAATGTTGATGATATGATGCTACAACAATTGAGATTGATGAAGTTTTAGCGCTAAACAAATATAAAATCTAGCTGAGAATATATTTCAAAGGGCTTTACTGAATTAAACCACAAATCTTATGCTCAAATGCACATAATCGAAATAGAATAACATGCTAACAATTAACGGAAGCCTTCTTACTATCTCATATCCTATAAAACTCATGTAGAGTTCCATGCTTAAAACTATGAAGTATCTCATTCTTTGGAGAAATAGCAGATATATTGAAAGACCTTTTGGCTAAGAGGGGTATGTATGAGAAATAAAGACATACAAAATGTTAACATTTACAGAAAGAAGCAAAGGGTAAGGACACATATGTGCACATTATTGTGAATCTTTCCTCCCTGCTCTTAATGGGTCTGTTGTCTTCATTGAACAGAAGTTCTTTCAGAGCATAGACCCCTATCTACATACAAATACATCCTCTATTTCATAGTCTTTAGGTCTTTGATACACAAAAATTATAATAAACTGGGTAGTAAATAAACTGGTAGAAAACAGTGTTTTCTTATTAGTTATATATATTCCAAAACCTGGAAAATTTAGAAAACTTCTGATTTCAAACTGGATATTGAGAATAGATTTTGAGTGTAGATTGCACAGTAAATGGCTGGTGATGTTTCAAACTTGTTTTCTCAGCTAAAATTCTGTGACTTTCCTTCTCTTTTGCATTATTACTGACATAAATAATCCAGGCACTAGACACAACCATTCTGTTTGTACCAGTTTGCAAGGGTTATACTATAATAGAGTTCTGACATTTAACACAACACACATAATTTGAGACCATTACAATTCTGAGTTAAATCCAAACCTCTTTTATAAGAGGTAAAAGTAAGGCTCTTTATACATAATTGCACCCTTAGGAATAAAACAAAGCATAATAAGGTGATAAGGTGTAAATTGGACTAAAATATATGCTCACCTTTCAGGTTCTTGACAACTTCAAAGCAAAGCCCATTGAAAATAAAGGAAATTTTCCTGCCTTCAGTAGCATTCAGTATATTCAATATCAACACAAAATTATTCCTACATTATAAAAAAGAATTAATTGCATCTATGGAAAATAAGGGATCCTAATTTTTTTTTTTTTAAATTAAAAAACAAAAAAAAAATTTTAAAAATAAAAAAAAAAAAAAAAAAGATGTGATAGATTTTTTTCCTTCTTCCCTCCAGATAAGGAGTGAAGTATGGCAATCATGAAAGGCCATCAGTAAGTAACATGATAGCTTTGGGTGTAGATACACCAATTTGTATGTTCCTCATTTCCCTCTGGATTTTTTCCTCTGGCCAACACACTGAAAACTATCAGCACCCACTTCAGTTTCCCTCATGATATAAAAATCCAGGCACAAACTGCCAAAGTCTAAAACTCTTATCTTTGGTGGCATCTGTTAAAAGACCCCTAGTGGCATGCTTCAGTAGCAATCCTTACCAGCACTGCTGTTCAGACTGGTGCAGGCATGAAAAGGTTATGCCATGACACCCATCAATATATGCTAAACTCATACTTGTGATCACACATCCATATTTTCCTGCTGGCTGTGATGGTTCACAACAAACCTAGCAGACGTTGTCAGTTTTAGCTTATAGCTTCATATTTCCAGGCTAAAAGCAACCTTTAAAGCTTCTCATAGGCTGCCTGTCCACCTTGTCCAAAACCACTATTTGGAAACAGGAGAATTGAAGTGTCCTGGCTGCAGGACACCTTCCAGGTTCACAGTATGATCCCAAACTGATTGGCCATATAGGGCACCTGTGGCAACAGCAGTAGGAAGCTACATGACTATTCTTTGGTTGCAAACATCTGCAATGAAGTGTATGGCCATTGATGCAAAATGTGTTATCATGGTGTACATGAGGCAGATCGAGGTGTTTGCTAGAGGCAAAAAGGGTTAGGAGAGAGCTCCCATGTTATGGCACACTCCTGCCATTATAGCCTCCATGGCTTGATCTAGGAATTACTCAGAACCCTGTGGTAAGACTAAAAACAGTAGGTACAAAAGAGATCCTCTGTCTGTCTGAGTGCAAAACACAGTGAGAGTAAAGAGATAGATAATATTCACAGATGACCCTCTCAAGATGAAGCAGCTCTCAGTTCCAGGTCTTGCAGAGTGCTATTTAATATCTGCTCTCATCCCAAGCCTTTGGTCCCTCAGCAAGACATTGCCAATCTCTGCCTTTGGGTATTTCTTCACAGGACAGTGGATCACAATGCATGCTGCAGAGGCAATGAAGCTAAGAGTGGTCAGAAAGCTAAAAGCAGGGTGGTCTAAGTAACGTAGGTCTCAGAGATTTGACCTACCTGTGCATCTGGGTCAGTATTTCTGCTCCGATCTATGTGGTCAACACTAACTTTATTGCACAAATGTAGCTGTGTCCTAGGAGCACAAATGCCAGGAAAAAAAAAAGGAAAAACAAACAAACAAACCCACCATTTTAAATTATTATTTATGTAGTTCCAGTGAGATAGCAACTAATTGTCATTATTCTTCTCAGAGAGAAATGAGGATTCAATATAATGTTACAGAATAATTATAGGATTTAAATAATGGGTATATTTATGTGTGTTATCTATGTTTGTGATAGATACATATAAAAAAATGAATCACCATCAGAACCAGGTTTAACAGTTTAACACTTTTAACCTATTCCTTCTGGTTTGATTTACCTCATGAGACAATTTCCCGTTTTGGAGAAGGAACAATAACTGTCCTTATGAAATCCACTCTATTTTGAACAGAAGTTCAATAATTCTAAGTTTTAAACACTGAGAGATCTTGAAGGCAAAAAAAATAAATTTGTTCTTGGATTTTCAACATATCTTTGAAAACTCTAATGAATATTTGAATAAAACAAATAATTTCAGCATTTATTTAAACTAACTGCCTTGGGAGTAGAAATTAGTGACTCCCATTTTATCATTCAACCTTTTTCTTAATTCTGTTCAGATATTTCTCAGCATCATTGAGCCTCCTGATATTTCCATGAGACACTGGTTATTTACAAAATTATTCTGTAACAGAATAGAGTTGCCAAGCCTTTTGTGCCTATATCAAATTAATTCTGACCTTTCCTCTCACTGCTCATACCAAAAGCACATGGTTATCCTAACCTAGCCATGTTGTCTGAAGGGCAGTATAGCCCTCTGAGATTCAATGTCTCCCACAGGTATTTTCCTTTCTTCCTTTCTAAGTTATTTCATCACAGGCTACCCCCTTTTTGTGGAACTTGCACTGCTACCAGAGAACAACCCAGAGGATTCTCTTGAACAACTTGATTTCAATTTCTGCTTTTATAATAGTATATATGCCTTGGACAATTACCTTTTGAGAAGAGTATGTGTGTGTGTGTGCACACATAAATATATGCTGTTGCTTTTTTTTTTATTTTGGGTGTCTACTTCGCAAGACAGGAAGTGATTCTAAGCTAGTTCATTATATGAACTGGTCCTCAGGCTGAATTCTCTGCAGATGGAGCTATACAACATGTTTCATGGGCCCCAAATACCCACAAAGTTGACTAAGGAGGATCTAAAACATTTGATGGGAATTACCATCTAGGCTTCCTTGGTCAGCCTCCTTAGTAATCCATAACCCAATCTTGTGTCCATGGTAAGGGGCCTTCAGTCTTCATGAACTGACAGAAATAAAACTTCCCAATCCTTCCTTCAAGATGACAGGAAGCCCAGGTCCTCCTTTCCCTTTATTTTGATCTTTAAGGAATATAAATTTTCAAAACACCATCAGCAAACAGATCAGATCATAGTTTTAGCTATTGACTGGGAAAGTGCACATGGCTTCCTGCAATGTGCACACACAGTGTCACATCCGATGCAACACTTCAAATATGAAGCATTTTTTTTTCCAATTTTATCACTTAATTCTTAGTCTGCAGTGATTAGAAAAACTGAAGAGAAGCATTAGTCTTGTATATGTGCCAATCTGCACTTATTTTCATGTAATAAAATCACTGTCTTTAAGAAATAGGCTGTAAATTTCCTCTCCCAGCAACATTTTTGCTTATTATTACTATAGGCTGTGTTTTCTAAGGAAGCCTGAAAGACTTTGATGCACAAATCTCAGTGAAATTAAGTAAAATGTGTGCTTAATACTTGAGATTTCTCTTTAAAATCTCAGACTTCATATGTAATAAATGACTATTAACTATTGCTGGCTATCACTATTAATGTTTGGTTTCCTAGAGAAGCCAGATTGCAGACCTGAGCCTAATCTTGCGGTGGCTTTCAGAAGGAGGAGATGAGGTTAGTTACCTTATCTGAGTGTGTGACTTTGGATACTTAAGAGGAAAGATAGATAAAAGTTTGTTAGATTAAAAAATGAATGTCCTTTTTCCTCACAGACTGGAGTGCATTACCCTTGATGGGAAAGGAAATTGTGAAGGGAACCTGGGACATCTTGAAATCTTAATGCAGGAACAGGGCTTCTGAGTACCAGCTCATAGAAAGCCAGAGGAGAGCAGCAGTTCGCTGCTTATTAAAGCATTAGTGAAGTGTTCAATTCTAGGGACAGAAGAGCCCTATTTTTTTTATGTAATTTATTTCTTTTTGGGCAGCCACTGACCCTGAATTTTCATTTGTGCATTTGTGCATTTTGGATTTGCTAACTGCATGAGACAGCACTGGAGTCTTCCATTTGCTTAATTTGTGGATTTTGGTTCAATGATTTCAGTTGTGTGTCACTTTATTTGTTTTGATTTGATTCAGAGTGTGATTCCCTTTGGGGTGCCTTGACTCCCTCAACTGAATAAACTGTAGCCCTGGTCTTTCACTGTAAACTAGGTACAAATACCATGGCAACTCCCAAAGCAAGCATTCCCAAGAATGAAACTGCAGCAAAGTAAAATTAAGGCTTGGTTTGCATTTCTAAAAATTAATTTCCACAGAGCAATGTAGTTTTGGTTTGAGATGTTTGGGTTTTTTGTTTATCCTTTCTTCTCTGTACTGGTTCAGCTATCTGGAAATGGTAAAATTGAGGGTGATTCTGATGCTTCATTTTGCAGACTGATGTGCTGGCATCACCTATCCATCTTTTCCATTTCAGTTAAACTATTCTTATAGGTATATGAACCTTCATAGGTTTTCTTTACATAAAATGGAAGGACTCATTAAATAATTGTGTCCAGCCTCTTAGTTTGAGAAGGAAAAAAAAAAAGCTTCCAATAATCAAGCACTTCTGGACAGGAAAAAGGTTAAAAGGAATATTCAAATTATTTCAGCCTAAGTCCAGAAATAAAAGTAATATAAACCAAGGTGTTTGCTGATCTAACTTAGAAAAATACAAATCTGGAGATCTGTTGAGTAAATAAGTGGAAAATAGAATCCAGCATCTGCAGACTACCCATCTGTTGCCCTGTCTCCAGCTGCAGTCACCTCTGATGTTTCTGAATGAGGTGAAAAAGAAATAAAGGCAAATTAAGACATGAGCCCTGAGAATACATCTGCTGATCCCCTGAAGTCTTGGTAATCTTTGGTTGCAGTGATTATCTTAATGCAAGAGTTCCAGCTGTTACGAGCACTCTAAGGGCTGTACGTAACTTACTATCTTCTCCCTGGACCTTGAAATGATGACATGAGTAACAGATTCATACATTTACAAGCATTAAGGTCAGAAAGAACAAAATCAACTATTCCACCTGAGTGCCTGGACCTACAGGATGCAGAATTTATCACAGACAATTGATTAAATCACGTCCTAGAAGGATTTTTAATTTTATTTTAAAAATCTAAATGTATGTTGAGTTGTCACTGTCCACACACACACAACCCCCATCCCCAACCCTTTTAGGACACTGTTACTTCGTTCAATTATCCTCTCTGCTAGAAAGCTATGACTTATTTCAAGGCTGAAATTGTCTAACCCTTGGCCACAGATCCTGACAGGTCTTTGTCAATAAGCTCAGAAAGCCCCTGCTATTGGATCTCTTTTCCATGTGTAAGTATCTAGACATAATGATCAAGCCTCCTCTCAGACTTTTCTCAGATAAGCTGAAAAGATTGAACTCTGTAAGTCTCACATAGTACAACTTGTTTTCCAGCTGCCAGATCAAACCTCCCATACCTTTCATCTCTGGCACCGTTATTAGGCTGCACCACTACCCTGGAATGTGGGAGGGCTCTTCAAAGGACTTTAGACTGACCATCTGATATCCACACTGAAGGACTGTCTGAGGGGATTTTGATATTTCTTTTGATTGGCTTTAAGAACCTGATGTCTACGGCTGTTTTAGGGCTCAGTAATGGCTTTGCCACAAGTGAGTAGGAGAGTAGCTCATTGTTATGGAAGGCAGATGTGCCTCCAGGTTCCCCTTTGCTATGCAGAATATATTCCTGGTATTTTTCTTTTTTTTTTTTTTTTAATTTTTTTTCTCCCTCTGCTCTAGCAAATAAAACTGTGGACAAATATGTGTAAGGGACAACATCAAAGCTCTGCTTGCACCTTATACAATTCATGGTACGTATGAAGAATGGAATGCAGCAGCCACTAAGACGTTGCTCTCTTCCATAGGTTACAAGCACTAATGTAAAAAAACTGCCACAATGGACAAGAACACAAATACATAAATATGTATACACACTTCTTTGCTCATCATTTAACATTTCTAATATAAAAAAAATATGATCTAAAGCAATAATTTCTAAACATTTTCATATGAAATGAGGATCCAATGCATTTTCTGTGACATTTCAAATCATTCCCTGTTGGGGGATGTGCTCAAATGTCCACAGATGTACATGTCTTTCCATTGACTTCAGTGAATTCTAGACATTTCCTTATACTATGAGGGTTAAATCTTCTAAAGTTGTAATTAAATTCTATCCTCTGTTCTATCCTCTGACACCATTTTTAAACTAGATGGGGTGCTTATTAAACTCATTTTACATGACCTTCTGGTGAACTGTAACTTAATTTACACGGAAAAAAAATCTATCATTTAGGAAATAGTTGACCATTTATACCTCCAAGGTTTTACACTCTTTTCAAAGACTAAGTAGGCTTAAGGCAAAATAGAAATGACTGAGAGCAATGAAATGCACTATGTACAAGTTCTTGTACAGTTAGAGTTTGCTAATTAATAGAATTACAAATATAGAAATAGTTAATAAAAATTAAAAATAAAAGCTTATGTCTCATCTGTGATTTTCTCACATCCTCATTGCAGACATTGTCACATGGATTAGCTTCTCAGCTAGGGGTAGGTTTACAGACATTTAGGCAAGGAAACAAAACAGAGCATATTTACACAGACCATGTCCCTTGCCTGACAGGGTTTTAATATACTTCTCACACACACAGACTCACAGTAGCAGCTCAGTGCCATGTTTATATCCTCACCTCACAGATGGAGTATATTTTTCTCACCTTTTCACACGATGCAGTACATCCCAAGGGAGACTTAAACCTCTTTTCCCTGGCTCCCATATTAGTTTATCAGCACCTGGCTCCTTTACTGTCTAAAGTCACCCCTGTGAAGGTGGACTGAATATCAACTGGTAATAAGCAGTAAGAATTTGTTGCTGTTGAAGTGTCACAGTGCAAAATTAGTAGCTGCTTTTCCCAGACATCTCTGAAACTTAAGTAACATATCCAACTATTCGCACCCACAAAGAAAGACTAGTAGTGTGTCACCAGCTCTGCTGTCTGTGTTAGGTATCTCTCCCCTCATCTATCTCAATGCAATCCTTTGAAGGTGCTTGTTCTGCTTTGTAAAGCACATTGCTGAATCTGCAGTATTCGAAGAGTATAATGAGAGTGTCAAAACTCAGTACTGATAAGGTAAACACTTCTGAATGAACTTACACTGCTGACATCAAAGCCAATTTTGGCACAAAGGAATATGTAAACAGAGCAAAGGAAATCTGTTGTCCCTTAGAGTCCAGCAGGAACTCAGAATTTGCAAAGTTCTGCCTGTTGCTGTCTCTTAAGTAGAGGTCAATTCATCTTCCTCACATCCAAGCAGTATGGGGATGGGCTGGAGCAAGGCAGGGCAGGGATGAGGGCTTGTCCCACGACTAGGAGCAAGACAATCATACACCACCAAAATAAGCCCAAAGCAGGAGACTTAATGTGGCTTGCAATGCATAGGATACTGAAGTATTTGGCCATGAGTCTTCTTGGACTCCTTCTGTCACTGACCATATCTTTGGGGACTACCCATGTGGTTTCGAGTAAACAGCTGGAGATCTGACACTCCCACTCTGCTTCTAAGGAACAAAGGCAAATTTGGATTCCAAATCCACAGGTTATTTCTGCAAGTTCTAGTGTAGGAGTTCTAATTCATCAGCTTCCGAAGTCTCCCACATATGGTCCTATCTACTGCACCAAGTGCCTTATCTTAATTCATGTTTCATCAATTCTTAATACTATAAATACAACAATAATAAATCCTGGATATGTTATAGGTCTCTGTAAAGATTGCAGTTACCTGGCAAACATAATAATAAAGTTTGCTTATTACAGCAGCAGCTAGTAACAGCCGCATAACAATTTGCATTCTAGATCCCTGTCCTCATTTCTTATAACCTTCAGGTGTTCAAAAGAGATGCCTCATACTGAGCTATTAATTCCATATTTAGGTACCTTGACTTTAAATGCACTGAGTACCTCTTGGCTCTGATGAATGTCAAACAGCATTCAGATCTAGAAGATTGCATGAATTTCTAATTTTTTTTCAAGTTTCTGTATCTGTCCTTGAAGGTAAGGCAACCTCTTCATATGTTTGCGTTACATTCAATAATAATAATGTTAAACTTGCCCTTCCAATAATATCAATAATAAGAGCATCAAAATAAGCAGGGTGGTATGATATTAAAAAAATAGGAGAATATCCCAATTAGCTATTCAAAAGTTACCAGAGTTAAGTTTTCACAAGGAATACAAAATTTTCTCTTGAAAGAAAGCCAAGGTCATTAACAACTGATTTGCAATATGAGCTTGCAGACAGACAGGTGCATGTTTATGTACCTTAGCTTTTACATTTCAAGATTTGTCAGACATCAATCATGCTAATGTTTACATATTTAACAGTTACTGGTACCTAATGTTTTCAGACTCTGATCTGAAACTGCAGCCCACAATTTTTCTGTTGTGTAATGCTCTTACACACAAGAGAACTGCAACTTCTCAACAGAGTACGGGTATTATGGCTTCACAACAACCACTGAAGTAGGAAGATTGCACTTTCAGGTAGCTGATTCAGAGAAGGAACAGTCACATGTGGATGATGAGTACCTGGATATGATGATGTGGACAAAAATTTGAAAACATTTGGGACTTAATGAAACTCACATATATAGTTTCCAAGGGGAAATTCTCAAGGGTTTCAGCCCAGGGAAGAAGTTGCCTGCAGTCACCCAGAGAACTGTTATTAGGAACAGTGGAGGAGAAGAAAACGTTGAGTAGGCAACTGCGCAAGTTCTAAGAAAAAGTGGTTTTTTTCATTGGAGCTTTCTTTTAATTGCCCTCTTGCTTGAATCCTGACAAAGAAGGGAATGATGGTATTCGGGAGAACAGAAGAAAGATAGGAAAAGAAGCAAAGAAGGATGAAAGCAGGAAGAAAAGAGGGAAGGAGGTAAGAAGGATGAGATGGAAGGAATGTAAGAAAATAGCATGTATCTGAGAGGGACTGGTGTGATGACCAGGTAGGTCTTTCCCAACTTCTGTTTCAACAGCACAAAGTTCAATGTTGTCCGGATGGAAGATGCACCATGGACTTCATAGTGCTAGCCTTGTTTTTCCCTTCAAATTTTTAGAAAACATTCAGATATCACTCATCTTTTTTTTCATGATGGAGGGCTTTTTCCTTATGGTTTGGACCCATCCTAAACCAAATACCTCCTAGGATAAAATAATGGACTTCATTTCATTTCAGATCCTATGAATTCAAAAGCCACACTCTTCTGTGAGTGAGAAGCAAAATCCAAGTGTCCAACTAATATCTGGCTCATATTATGATTAAGTGACCTGAAATTCACCCCTCTGCCCTCATATTAATTTTCCATGGATAATTATTAAATAAACATCTCATTTAAACTATCATCTTTTGACCCAAATATGATGTAGGGCTTTGGTAATTTTATACTTGAAAGGAACTCAGAAAGAAAACAAAATAAAGAACAGTTATTTTAATAACACATGTTATATCAGTAATGTTTCATAGAATTAAAAACTGTAATTTTTGGAAAAAGATTAGCATGAAATATATTGCTTAAGTAACAGGGAGGCCTCTATCTTTCAGAAGTAGTCCACTAGGAACACAGTGCAAGAGTGGACTCTGCTGAACTTAGGTATACAGCCAAATCCCAGACACTTAGGATTAGCTCAAAGAACTTCAGCTGTGTCATAGCAAGTTCAAAATCTTCACAGACCTACTCAGTGCAGTGATAAACTTAAATTTGATAAAATGGGAAGCAGAGACTAAAAAGACATAGCTCAGATGGGGAACTCATTTCTTGCATCTTGTAGTCCTTTTTTTTTATCAAAAAAAAATTGCCGAAGGCTTTCTGAACAATGGAAAATGTGCGATTTCTTTCACAAACATACATCTATGCTTCGTTTTCTTATTGTTGTTGACAGAACCCTTCATTATGCCCTTAAAGAATCATTTTATGTTTATTTGTACTGTCTATACAGATCTGGGGACTTGTTTTATGAATTGCCAGAGGGCAATGTCTTTTTTTAATAAAAGGTTATTACACTTTGATTGATTTCCCTGATATTCATTATGTGTGCCTATGTTACAGTTACTCACTTTTTTGTTCTAAAACCCGAATTACTGTAACTAATGTACCAGAGGGGCACTGTAACTGTTAGCAATTGACAGTGCAAAATATTTCTTAGCTTTAGTTTTCAATGAAGAAGTTCTCATGAAAAAATCATGAAGGTTAATTTGCCAGGGTGTTTATTAATTCAAGGAAATCTGCAAGATTTCCTTGAATTCCTGAGTGTGAATGAGCACAAATGTGAAATAGATCTCACCTGACCACATTACCACAAATTAATAAATCACCGTGTGTCTTTTTAACCATGTTGAGGATGTTAAATGTATCCATATGTAATCATTCACCAGTGACAAATATATTTAAAATGTCTTATCTTAGCCTATAGTGAAAGAAGCTTGCACTAAACCAAATATATTCACACTTTCCATAAGCTAAAACAGTATGTAGATGTAGTTCCTGTCACTCTGCTGATGTTTGGTAACTTGCTAAACACCAGTAATTCTAATATCATTCAGAAATACATGTCAGAATGCTTTTTTTTTTTTTTCCTCACTATGAAAATCACTATATTACTTGCAATTGTTCTATATAAGAATAAGTTTCATCACTTGGTGAGTCAATTTTTATCTCCCAACAGAGTTCCTGTCTTTAACCCAAGTAATGTTCTTTAAAAGTGGCAATGGCTTTTTAGTGGGGCAGAATGGGATGAAATGAAATGTTTCAATAAAACCCGAGGTGTGTGTTATTCCCGCAGTACTAGTGCTGCTTCTCATATTGCCTATGGGGACAGTTAGATTAGATAGACTCACTGAGTATACTCCACAGAGACTTTCACGGGAGAGTCATTAAAACAGCCTAGTCTTTCCCTCCATCACTTCATGTACTCTATGTGCAACCTATTGCATCTCAATAAAGACTACAACAACTGATTATTTCACAGCTAGATATTCATGCTTGCTGAAGGACATAACTGAGCTGGCAGGCTTCATCTTGAAGAGAAAGAAATTGGCAACACTCGTTCAGTAACCTTTGGTAAATGCTGGTAAGGCGGTGTGACTTCAGCTGCTGAAAGGACAAAGCTGCCTGGCCCTGCTAGCAAGAGATAGGAATTAAGCCATGAAACTAATGAACAGTAGAGGGGCTGGAAAACAAGGTTATGTTGTCCTCTGCCCATTGAGTTAGACCTGGATTTTAATTCTCTGTCCTGCCTTCTGTGCAGTCAATAACGGCTGTCACACAAGGTTAAAACAGTTTTCTGTACAGATATGCTGTCCTAAAAAAGCCCCAGTGGACCCCCCCCATGCCCACTCCCCCCCCCCCCCCGCCTCCCCCCCATGCCTTCCACTAGTGAATATCAGGAGTGCTTTGGGCAGACCAGATTTTACTTTGAAATTGGCTTTTCTTTGAGCAGGGATCAGATCATGTGACCTCAAGAAGTCCCTTCTAATATAAACTAATCCATCACTCTGTGAATCTGTCCCAATCATCGCGCTCCAGCATTTAGCACCAAGAAATGGAAATGGTACTGCTGTGTCTTGTATAAGCACTCCAGCATCAGCAGTGTGTTTGAAAACTGGGGCTCCTTTTTTGATTGGAGATGACTTGATTCTGGTCTCCCTAAAAGAGAAGAACTCATGAAGAACTCTCCTGATAGCAGTGAAATTTGCATACAACAGAATATTCATTAGATCAACCAGTTCAGTAAGTTTTCACATAGCTTTGCTTCTTCTTTTAAAGGGACTTGTTTCCCTTGCTCTTATACCTCATAACCCTTTGTAAGGGAGACAACATTCAACTATATAGAATGTTGTAGGTAGCAAATGCCCATGCTATGATCTGTGGGCACTTCTCTAATTTCTGAGGCTTCTCAAGCATTCCAGAGCACCCCCACCCCCCCCCAGCATTTTTTTTATTTTATTATTTTTTTTAATCTAACAGACAGTGTTTGATACAGAATCCGGAAATTATTTTGCTGCCAAAAGTGTACAGGGTGGTGGGAGACAATCTGTGGGCTTCTGTGAGAGCAAACACAAAGAACCATTCTCTCATCTAGTAAAACAATAAGATTAGTCCTTTTATCATTAATTTTTTTCTCTCCTTCACTGCTTTGTAAACACTGCTTGTATGACTTTGCCTCTTATCGTCTGCAAACTGAATCTGCTTTTGTTGAAGCAGTGTCAATCACAAGGGTTTTTCTGCTCATATACTTAGTGATATGACTGATTGAAAAAGAAGACAGGCTTTCATTTGGGTCTGCAATATGTGACATACTCATTGTTGGAAACATAAGGGGGGGGGAGAAAACAAAGGGAACAATTCAGTAAAGCATAACCCAAAGTTCACTTGTTCTGTCAAGGAGATTAAGATTAAACTGAAGGAGGTCAAAGCTATTAACATTTAGACTACAGGGTATATAACAATTTAGCATCTAGTTAGGTATTGGCTTTCTAATTGGAGAGAAGCTTGT
This sequence comes from Todiramphus chloris collaris, assembly GCA_025345505.1. Lineage (NCBI taxonomy): Eukaryota > Metazoa > Chordata > Aves > Coraciiformes > Alcedinidae > Todiramphus > Todiramphus chloris. Next base: position 39,479,840 of record JANVCC010000018.1, on the reverse strand, counting down.
TTCTAACTTTTTATGTAAACATTAGCATTAGTAAAAGCCTGGGTGGTCTCAACATTGTAACCCAGTGGACATATTTGATCCACAACTCTCGGCAAAAAATGTCCTCTATGACCAAGCTCACATTTAAATTGTAAATAAGTCTCTTGATTCCTTTCTACAAACTGTGACAGCATTTGCAAAGGGAAAACTTCACAGTGATACTTCTGGGTTTGCTTTAAATTTGTTTTCCCAAATGCCAAATTCTCCTTCACACCATACACTTTGTGACAATCTTATTTATGCTCAGCTCTTTGGACCAAGCAAGAAGATTACTGCAGCCACCAGTAAGAAGCACAGACATGACTTGCTTGTTAATTAACTCCCTTAGTGAGACTGACTCTTAAACAAGTCAGATGCTTATTTATGGAATATCCTTCAAGTTTTCAAGTCACATTATTCTCTGATTTTACAGTGCTCTCTCTACAGCTTCTTGTTCTAAATCCAATAGAGAGTGAAGCAGGATGGGTTACCAAGGATAAATAGATTAGATAGCAGCTATCAGGGTTAGCCTGTGGAAGGTGATTGGTTAAGCCTTTATTAACACTGACCCAAACAAGGGGAACAATGACCGTGTGTTAGCATATTGCAGACAGACCTGTTGTGGTGGGTTGACCTTGACTGGATTTCATGTGCCCACCAAGCCACTTTATCACTCCCCTCCTCAGCAAGACAGTGAAGAGAAAATAAGATGGAAAAAAAACTTGTGGGTCAAGATAAAGGCAGTTTAATAAATCAAAATAAAAGGCTGCCTGCAGAAACAAAAGAAAACAAAATATTTATTCTTTACCTCCTGTAAGCTGGCAATGTCCAGCCACTTCCTAGGAAATAGGGCTTCAGTTTGCATAGCAGTTGTCCTGGAAGACAAATGTCATGACAACAAATGCCTGTCCTCCTTTCTCTTAGCTTTTATTGCTGAGCAGATGTCATATGGTATGGAATACTCCTTTGGTCAGTTTGGGTCAGTTGTCCTGGCTATGTCCACACTCAAGATCTTGATCACCCCTTAGCCTCCTAGTGAGGGGATAATATTGGAGAGACAGCCTTGATACTGTGCAAGCCCTGCTCAGCAGTAGCTAAAACACTGGTGTGTTATCAACATCTTTCTAGCTACCAATAAAAAGCACAGCACCCTGAGGCTTACTACAGGGAAAATTAGCTCCAACTCAGCCAGATTCTATACACCTGGCTGGTATCTCCCTATGCTGCATTAGTATGATTTCTGAGGATGAATATGTTTTGGCTTTGTATGTAACCAGCATAGCCACCCAACTCTTACAAGGGGATGGATTAGTGAAGGAAGAGTGAGCTTGTGGCCTTTCCTAGTACACTCTCTCATCATTCCTAGTGTGATCCACCTTTAATCCAGAGCTTTCCACTGGTTGTACTCATACAGAGGCATAGATAAACATTCATAGGAAAAGTATTGTGAAAATTTTGAATGGGAAATAATCCTCATAAATTCATTTTGGCTGCTCTGCTAAAATTTAAACCAGAGGTTTTTTCTGTCCTACAAGAATGTGAAAGCTGGAGACAAGCACGTTCAGCAAGCTGTGCTACAGAAAGACCAATACCATGAACTTCCCTGATCCACTGGCAGTCTCCGTCATCTCTACTTAATGTGGTTTTTTTACATCATCAGAGGAAGTCCTACATCTAAAACCACAGTTTAAACACCACCTTATTACAATGAACAAATACAGTTCCTTGCTCAAGAATTTATAGCCCAGGGCTTCCTACAAACCTCTTTAAGCCCAGAGGGCAGCCCCTGAGAGTGAAGGACTTAATAGTTATATCACCTCAGCTTTTAAAACCTATTTCAGTCCTTTGACACAAGGAAGGCAACATGTGTTAAATTTGCACCCTCCCTTTGGAGCACAGCATCATCAAGTTTATCAAAGCTTTTCAGGCCAAATTGCCTAGAGGTTACATGTGTCTGTCGCATCATTGTGACTGTCTTTGTCTAATCTCTCCATCTATCACCAGTCCATCACTCCATGGCTACTGACATAAAAATATTGCCATCATGAGAAGCACAAGCAGTTTTCCTGGTTCTCATTTTGCTAGATGCTTGTGAAAGGAGGAGAGAGTTGCATTAGCATTCATTAGTTAATCAAGCATTGTTAAGCACACTAGTCTTCTGATAGAAGAGATCATAGAATGGTAGAGGTTGGAAAGGACCTCTGTAGACCATCGAGTCCATCGAGATAATACAAAAAAATTCAGGGAGAAGAGGTTTCTTCAAACAGATAAATAGAAACCTGTTCTTTTGGAAGGATCAGAACAGTTTATATTCAGCTTTTTGAAAGCAACAAAAATAAAATGTGGCAAAGACTTGCATGTATTCATGAAACATTTGGCACTAGTGATTCTCTATTTTTCATCAAAAACAGGTAATTTCACAAATCCTGTTTTCCAGGAGATACATTTGCTTGAGCCTTTAGAAGTCACAGAAAAATATAATTCTATTGTTATTAATTATAGTGATAGTCCTAAAGCAAAAAGGTCATTTTATGTAAAGCAGAGGGTTTAAATGAGAAATAAATTGACAAATTCTGTTGAACATTCATCTAATTTGTAGGATAGAATCATAACCAGCAAAAAAAAAAAAAAAAGAAAGAGATTTCAATTTAAAAAATTACACAACTGTACTGTAAGTGTTTAACATCAACAAAACAGAGATGAACAGAATCGTAAGTGAGGTAGGTGCAAAGTGCTCAAAAAATCCCTAGCAGGAAACAAACATGAAGAACATACTCAAAACAAGATCATATTCCCCATCTCAGGGCATAAAGTTGTCTGTCATTTCTAATTTTGCCCATTAAAAGTTACAATACAGAAAGATCCTAGAGCCTCTGAAATTAGCAGTGTCTCCCACTCAAGAGACAGTTTCCTGATTTCTGGGATACATACTGTACTGAAGCCTGACTCTCTAATCCAGTTTGCCATCTGGCAATCTATTGAGGAATACATCAAGAAAGTAAAAAAAGCTGAGACAGGCACTATGTCCTTTTCAGAATGTTAGCTGAGGTGGAGCTGTGAAACATATTCCACTTCTATGCCATTCTTCCTTGGGAAGGGTTCTGTGGGAAGGCAGTTCTAAATTCTATTACATCATCAAAATAAGGTAAAAGAAATACAACAAAATTAGGAAATAAAATCAAAGATGTAATTCTTAATCGGTAGATGGGTGTGTTACAAAAGAGGTACAAAAAGGTGTGGGTTTTTTCCTGTTATTACTGCCTTTTGCAAGTAATTACCAAAAGAAGAGGAAAACTACTTCCTTAAGTAAGCATCCATAAAACAAGAAGAAGAATAGACCATGCAATGTCAGCACTTCAATTTGAATAGCATGGTTTAGAGTTTTCACGCCACCAAATTAATATATGCTTGGAATATGCCATACATGATGAACTCCTTAAAAAGTGCTGCATCCAACACTTCTGGAATGATGTATTTCATTATTTTATCCTTAAAATAAAATATCATAAAACTAAAGAAGTCAGCAGTAGCTTAAATAAAAGTGATCATAATTTGCTTCTGTTTGTTACATATAATCAGATTTAAGTCCAGGACAGTAATATGTATATTTTGTGGACTGGAAAAGCCAATTTTGCAAAGCTGAAAACAATTATGAGTTAAATCAGTAGAGAGAAAGAAATTAGACAGGAAATGTGGATGATAACTGGAAAGTGTTTTAAAACATTTTACCAGAGATTTAAACAAAAAAAAAAAAAAGAAGAAAGCTGGGCTAGCCTAATTATTGACTTGCATAGCAGTGAAAACATCTATGTAAATCGACATAATTGTGAAAAAAAAACCCTCATTTATTAGAAGTCATGAGTATTAGAAGATAAAAACTACAGAATATTGATAAGGATGGGATCAAGAAGTAAGCTTTTTCATTAGTTAAAGATAACATTTTTTTGATCTTGACTACACAGAAGTGAAGCCATGTCAATAATATATGCAAAAATCTGTATGTTCTGTAAATAAATGTGATCTGTTTGAAGAAAAATTAGGCAAAATTGTTTCTGTCATAAGAAGACAATGCAATGTTGTTCATTCCCACAGTAAAACAGGAGAATGTTAAATAACAAAATAAATCAGCATGCCTGCATAATTTGTGACCAAGAGCTTTAAAAAGCTGTCTAAAGAAATTCCAAGCCCAAATATTCCTTTTTGGTAAGTCTAAGAACACTGGAGATGTTCCAGTGTACAGTAAGAAAAAAGCCAATATCATGCCATTTTTTAAAGTTATATGTGGAACCCAGGCAATAACAGCCCTTTCAGTCTGAGCTGAGAGGATAAATTAATGTAAAAGCTTATGGAAGATTAATCTATCAAAGAACTACAGGTGTGTAATGCAATTAACACCTAGCAAAATGGTTTAACAGAAGCTAGAAGTTGTTGTGTGCCTTTCCTAAATAACTCAGTGGTTTTACTGTCCACACGAAGCAAACAAAAGTAAATGTGGTCAGGCACATATAAGACAAGATGGACAAGTAAACCAAGGTCCTTTCAAATCTGCAAAGAGCCTGTAGACAAAAGTAACAAAAGAGCACAGGTATCAGAAGGATTCAGTGTTTGGCAGAGCCCATACAGATGTGAATAACCCTCCACGCAGAATAAAGCATCTTTGAAAAGTGGATCCTACAACTTTTGTAGTAATACTTCTTAAGTCCCCTGAAGTTGACAGTGTGTCTTTTTGTAAGCCTAGCTTTTAATTTCAAATGTTCTTTTTCCATACTGATATTCAAGCAAGGTTTACCTGGCATAGAAGCAGAGGAGAAAGGCTGTAGCAAGCTTGATACTCCATTCACCAAGGAACATTCAGGAAAAGAATTTTTCTGTATGAATACAAGTCTGAAAGGATAAAGTAACTTCTAACCAGGTAACACAGCTAATAATTGGGACAACTTGCTAACTGGTTAGGGTTAACTATGTGTAACATTGCCATTGATTTATGACTGTCAGGTTCACAGGTTATTTAGATTGTTCAATTTAGCAGTTTTCCCCAGCTTTCAATGGAACATTTTGAATCAGGTGTTCAATGGATTGATCGATACTAAGTACAATAGGTCTCTGTACCGCCTCATAAACAAAGCTGATTTTTATAGCCTTGGTGTGATTTAAACCTTTAACACTTTAAACCATTCTGCAGCATTCTTGCCATGTAACCATATGTTTCTCTTCACTTTCTTTAATTCACATCAGACTGTGCCTTAGCAACGTGCAGGGCGACAAAACCTGCTGTGTGCCTACAGGGCCTGATCCTGCAAATATGTATGCATGACACTTCATGCAGGTAAATGACTCCTTTGAGTCATTTACCTCCTCCTCCCAGTGAGGCTATTCACATATATAACCCTGGCATTGTGAATTAGTTTAAGGGAAGGACTGACATTTGAATATTGATATTTGTGGTTAGCAAGAGCTTTCCTAGCACTCAGAGGCCATAGGGAAAGCCAGATCTCATTTGCTCTATGTGACTTGTATGATGTGCACAATTTTTCCCCAAGTCAAATTCCCTCTTCCTCATAAAACATTTGCAGCCTGTTCCTCACCTCATGATTGTACATATCAGATGCACTTGGGTAGGCAACTGCTCATGTCCACCTGCCAGATGAATTTGATGCCTGGTTCAGGGAGGCGAAGATGAATGTCAGGAGAGGAGTGAATGACAGATGCGATCCTGAAGGTTTCTCATTCTGTAGAGCCCCCACTGGATGGCAAACTCTCATTCTGCAGCAGAGTGTTTGAGTGAACCCACCAGACAAATCATCCCCCATTGCATGGTCTGGCCAATTGTTTCCTTATAACTTAGCAAAGATAATGCTTTAAAAGGTCTGGAGAATGAAAACCTCAAATCAGGTTTTGGGAAGGACCTCATTCTCACTGCTGCTTGGAGTGCAGATGGTAGAGCAAGCAAAGTTCTCTGTCATGAAAGCAGAGTTATTCTCACACAGGAATTGGAAAGGAAGGACATATCCTCACTTTCATTCCTCAGTACCATGTCACTGACCTCCCATTCTCACATATCACATTGTTCTTGAGTAAGCGCTGCTGGTTTGGCTGACCTTCACTGGTGATTTCTCTAGAATAGAGAGTCTGCCTGACTAAATACCCCTCAGGCATGTGAAAAGCTTGTACGAATAACTGATGCAGTCAACACATGGAAAAATTTACTGTCTTACCCCGAGGTAAGAAGCGGATCCTCCTTAATCACTTAAATAACTACAAATGTTTTCAACTTGGTGTTGGTATAAAATAATAATAAAATAACCAGTCCTGCTTTCTTCAAAAAAAGCAGTAAGGGAAGGGGTAGCTCTCTGAGCCATCACCACAATATGGCTTTCATCTCACACACTAAAAAGGCATAGAAAATGTGAAGCAGTTGCAAATGTCTTAAAGAGCAAGTTAAATGATTACCACAGGCTGGGATCTTTTAATATCTGGTGAGCTGAATGTCACAGACTACACACATTTATGCATTTAACACAGCTTTAAATAGTACACATAAATGCATGTCGTTGAGCAGTGACAGGAGAATCAGGCAAGTAGTTTTACTTATAAAAATATCTTCCTTCTATGGTACTATTCCACCTTGAAGAAGTACCATATTCAGCAATCCATGCCCTGGGCCCTGAGCAGCTTCATTGGCATTGGTTCCTGTGGATTAGCCTCTTCAAGCTAAGAAGTGTTTCAGAAGAGGTCAAGTTTTTTCAGGTCTTGGAAGCTGTATTTTGAAGAAGCGGCTTTCTTATGTTCTTACACCATCAAACCCATGAAAAGGAAATGATTCATGTTTTGATTTCTGCAAGACACTGGGGATTATGCAGATTATTTCCTGATACATTATAAGGAGAAATTCTTGTTTTCATAAATAATGTAGTTATCTAAAACTCTAATCAAATAAAAGGCTCACATCTCTTAGCCATCAGATCCAGAAACAGCTATAATTTAACAAACTGAAAATGAAAAAGAAACTTCTCTTATGAAACTACCCTCATAAAATAATATCTTGTTATGAGAAGTTGCTGTAAGACAGCCGTGATATTAATAGCAAAACTCTGTGTGTCTGGAATGAGATTTTACCTGAAATGTTATTTAGTAAATGAAAAGAATCATTAAAATATATTACAAGCTATTACTAGAACAATCCCTTCAAGTAATTTTTATATTGCCAACTTCTTCTTTTACAAACTCATTGCAAATTTTGAAGGAAAGAGGCCAGACAATCAAGATGCAGCTTAATATCATGAGGAAAGAAAATATTTTTGCTGATGACTTGAAGGCCTGTAGAACTGCAACCAATGACCAGGGTGAGGTCCAGTGTAGCCCCTTAGGCAATGTAAAACTGCACAGCTGAGCCACACTTCTGCAGCACTGCAGGACACTATGGGTCTTCTCACAGCAGCAGTGATGTTCACTTTACTATCAAAAGTAAAAGAGCTGGAAAAGGAGAGATTAGTTGATGATGACATAGACATTTTATAATTGCCAGTGTCCTTATTTTAACTTGCTTGGAGCAAGTTGGGAAGTTCCTTCTAGAGCTACATTTACAGAGGCACTGCATTTATATAGTGTTCAGTACAATAGCCTTCTCTTCATCTCTTAAGAGACCAAAGACACTACAATTATTCTGCTAATGATGACAATCATGCATATGCTGCATTTCACTTAGGAAAAGGTTACTATACTGTCACTAAGAAAAGTGTAACAGATGGAAAAAAGAGATGGAGATATTTCCACATTCTCTGATTGGAATACCCATCTTACAGAAAGTTGTCTGCAGGCTCCCTAGTCATACTTCTCAGCTAACCAGCTAATAAACAATGGTGGTGTATAATTAGAGTCACTGGTATTTTAGGGTTTTTTAAGCATAGAATTTAGCTGAAAATAATCATACCTATGTTTCAGTGCTTGGAACTGATTGGTGACAGCCAACATGGCTTTACTAAGGCCAAATTGTGCCTGACAGATTTGGTGGCCTTCTATGATGGGGGGTTACAGCATTAGTGGATAAGGGAAGAGAAACTGATGTCATCTACCTGGATTTGTGCGAGCATCTGACACTGTCCCACATGATATCCTTGAATCCACATTGGAGAGACACTGGACTGAGAGCACCCCTGTGGAGAAGAACTAGGGGGTATTGGTGGATGCAAACCTAAATATGGGCTGGCAATGTGCTCTTGCAGCCCAGAGAGCCAGTTGCATCCTTGTCTGCATCAAAAAAAGTGTGGCCAGTAGGTCAAGGGAGGTGATTCTCCTCCTCAAGATAATCAGGGGGCTGGAACACCTGTCCTATGAGGACAGGCTGAGGGAGTTGAGATTGTTCAGCCTGGAGAAGAGGAGGCTCTGGGGAGACCTTAGAGTAGCCTTTTGGGAGGGGGGGGCTAAAGGACAGATGGGGAGAGACTCTTTGTCAGGGGATGTAGTGATAGGATGAGAGGTAAAGATTTCAAACCAAAAGAGGGTAGATTTAGATTAGATATTAGGAAGACATATTTTCATTGTGAGGGTGGTGAGACTCTGGAACAGTTGCCCAGAGAAGCTGTGGATGCTCCATCCCTGGAAGTGTTCAAGGCCAGGTTGGATGGGGCTCTGAGCAACCTGCTCTAGTGGGAGGTGTCCCTGCCCATGGCAGGGGGGTTGGAACTAGATGATCTTTAAGGTCCCTTCCAACACAAATCATTCTATGATCTATGATGAATACTTTCAATGATGAATACTTTTAATTGAACTTTTGAAATCAAAACTGCTTTAATAAAATATAAGTAATTTTCTTTATATATTGGTGTACTGATAGCTGCAGATGAAAATTGTTTATGACTAATTTACACCATTTGAATATCCCATTCTTGATCAAAATTAGAATAAATAATAGTATTTACTAATATAAAAATTCACTGACTAGGCCCTTTAAAAGCTTTTGTACCCAGCTAGTTAAAACCCTCAACTCTCCTTATTTCAAGTTCATTTTATATTGTTTGGCCACGTCCCTGAAAAAACTCAACAAAACCATCAACTGAATGTTAGGCCAGCCTGTGTCCAAATTGTGACTGTGAAGTTCTGCAACAGTGCTCTTTTTGAAACTCTTCATTATTAAGGCACCACTGATAAAAAGTTACTGTCCTGCAATATCTCAAATCTATTGATGTCTGTTATAAATTTCCCCTTTCTGCTCTGTAACGAAAGACTCAGTGCTGCACTTCAAGGAACTGAATTCCATTGCCAGGCAGCTTAATTTGCCAATTCACTTGATCCATAAAACATCATCTACACACATGGACCATATTATAGGCATTTCAAAGGTGAATGAAAAAGAGCAGCCTGGTGAATAGGATGCAGCCATACACTGCAGACCTTTTTCTAAACAAGTACCAAATCTTAAAATTAACCCACTGCTGTACCAAATGGTCTCAGTCACATTCAAAGGATCCATATTCAGGCATTAGCAAGGCTATCTCTATTGAAACCCAATGTAATAGAAAGGCCTCTGTTTCAGGAAAAAAACCCAGTTGTTTGTAAAATGTAAAGCAACATTAGCATTTAGACATAGACAAAATAGCCTGGGACAAAAACCTGCTTTAAATTCATGTTGGTTTCATACAGAAAAGATGCAGAAAACTGAAAACTTTTAATTACTCACCAGAAAGCTGAATGATCAGAGAAGCTCACTTTATAATGGCATACTCTTCATCTGAAGAAAAAAATAGTCAAGAAAATTTCATTTAGAAAAAACAACAGCAACTCAGAATTAAGATTAGGTTGTGATTATTGAGATCCATACATACAACTGCTTTATGAACATTGAGAAAAGAAGGTATTGCTAAGAAGACTGCACCTGGGCTAAACTATTCTAGATCATCTGCAGAGCACTGGCGATACACAACAGCCACAGGCCAGCCTTTTATTAAGAGATTGACTGTCTGGAGAACCGTATGCCAAATGAATTAATTCAGTTTCTGTTAAGAATATCTCAAGCCTTATTGTCCACATGTATTGCCTCCCACAATGGAAAAGTTTTCAGTTATACAATGCAGAGAGCTCAAGCATGGTAATGAATAGCAAGATGACATTATTCTTAGTGGCCTGTTTTTCAAATGTGGACAGGTAACCATATGCATATGCACTAATCAAGTCTCCCTCTTTCCACAGGAGGTTGCTTAGAGAAATAGATAGTAGTAGGATTCATGCTATGTTGCACAGGAGTGAGGGAACAGATGGAGAAAATTTAATCTCCAGGGCCTATGGCTGTGAGGGCATTTACCCATGCCACTTAAGTCTTTGAAATAAAGGAAGAAAGTTTCCCAAACCACAGAAAGTAAAATTTTACTCCTTACTAACTTTTCCATTTATTTAAAATACCTCTTTCAGCATAGAAAATATTTCTCTGCAGCAGATATATCAACTGCCTCAGATCTGCAGAGTAATCCCATGGCATACAGTGGGGTTGTCCTGCCAATTTCCTTTCAGCTTAACCACAAAATTATCTGATGCCAGCCATGAGAGAGCATATTATTCTGATGTTTGGCACTTACATGTGAAGAATATTAACTGATCCCTTTTAATAATTAATTGCACCTTCTAATACCATTAGGGAAAGGGTTAGGTTATATATTCCTGCTGAATTGGATGGGCAAGTGGTACACAGGGCTTACGCATCATCCAGCACACAGGGCTTCACCAGCTGTGCAACTATACAGATGAGGAGCACAGTAAAAGTTAATTGTGGTGTTAGTCACATGAAGAGACATACACAGTGCTTCTTTGAAGAAAACAAAGTTGTCTTTACCATGATAAAAGTAGCTATTACTGATGACAGCTGACTGATGGATTGAAGTACCTCACTTGGACCCAGGAAAACCAACAGAACTCTGTAAGATAGCTGAGGGTTCACCAGCACGAAGACTCAGACAAGTGTGGTGGGGTGATGTCTAGGGACACAGCAGTCCACATTGACTAGCCTCCTGCCAGGCAGGGCTTCTGCTTATTTCACTGTGAGCAATGGCAAACGCAAGCATTGAGGGTGCAACCAGGAGCGGCCTGAACATAAGCCCATAGGCACCTAAGACTTATTTTTAAAGCCATGGGTCCTGCTTCCCTTCTCTCCTCTGCCCCTTAATTTACAGTGGAAACTGGCTAACAGAGCCTTTAGACACTCTTTTATTGACTCAGCTTAAAAGAATAAAAAATATTTGTATTTATTTTAGGAAAACATCAAAGCCACATCCTTCCAATCCTGACTGTAACCTTCAGTGATTCCTGCAATAGCATTTCTTTTTTGATCTGTCTGAGCAAGTAACTCTGAATTTACCTCCTTGAAATAGGAGTCTTATCTTCTCTGGTCTTTCCTCCTCCATCCTATCCTGTCACAGAGCAGAAGGAAGTTGCATCTCTGAAAGTAAAGCTTGCAGTTTAAAGTTATTGCAAAGATTCATTTATTTGCAAGTTCCATGTCTCAGTGTGGGGTTGGAAGGGTGTCACGGTTTAGGGTCAGGGTAGCCCCTTAGACCAATCAGAGCTCTGATCGAGCCCCACGTTGGGTGGCAAAAGTAAAATCACTGAACAGAATTAGTTCTGTTCTCATTCAAACCAGGACAAAGGGGGTGGAGGGAGATTTAATTGTATTATAAACAACTCTGCAGGAGGAAGTTTGTGGAGAACTATATAGCATTAAGAAATAATCTTTCCTCTATCTTTTGACCAACATCTTCCCACTTCACCTGCTCCAGCCCACAGCAACTGGCCAACCCCATTGAAAGAGGACTGATGCAGGATGCATCAAATCAAGGATGTGAACTGGAGTCCCAGCCCCTGCCTGAGAAGGTGCCTTGAGGCACTCCCTCCATTCCTGCCCTCCTACATGCCCCATTCACTGACTAAAACAAATGGTGGCTTTGACCGGGAACTGGTGGTCTTAGGGAGAATCTGGGAGAACACAGGACAGGCAAGCATTTCATGAAAGACATGCAGCATTTAACCTTATGGCTGTCTCCACGCACAGAGGTTATTTGTTGGACTGTGCCTTCTCAGGCACAGCCTGGTGCCAGGGTGTTTCCTGGGGATGCCCAGAGGGACAGGACAGCCTGGGGTGGGGAGGAAGAACAAGGGAGATTGCAAAGTCCTTCAGCTCCTTCACGTACAAGCTGGCCCACTGAATAAGAAAATTAACCTGCACCAGTAAAAGGCACATGAAAAAAAACCCCAAAAATCTCTTTGTTTCACAAACAAGGAGGGAGAGGCAAGAAAAAAAAACTATGCTGCTCTTGGGTCCAATTCCTTCCCTGTATACTACCTGGGGCAATGCAGTTCTCTGCCTGCCTAATAGCTCAGGCTAGCTCCAGGTAAGCAGTCATTAGTTTTCTTAGGAAATGCTCTAGCAGTTAAGACTAAAAAGTGTGCAAAATTATTCAGTTGATAGTAATGAAGTATATATATAAAAAGATGTATATGTACACATATAAATATATTTATATATATGAATATATGTACAGGGGTACACACACAGAGCTTCATAGAAATTGATAAAGAAAGAAGGAAAGGAGTAAAGGAAGGAAGGAAAAGAAACAAAGAATGAAAGAAGGAAAGGAAAGGAAAGGAAAGGAAAGGAAAGGAAAGGAAAGGAAA
>JANVCC010000018.1:39313227-39467155 GCA_025345505.1 Todiramphus chloris collaris | reverse complement strand
AAGGAAAGGAAAGGAAAGGAAAGGAAAGGAAAGGAAAGGAAAGGAAAGGAAAGGAAAGGAAAGGGAAAAGGAGAAAGGGAGAGGGAGAGGGAGAGGGAGAGGGAGAGGGAGAGGGAGAGGGAGAGGGAGAGGGGGAGTGTGCGAATTTAGTAAGTTCAGACAAAATTACCATGAGTAAATGTTAATGCATAGGGATGAAATTTGTGGTTTGGGGTTTTTTTTTATTATTTTATACATATTAATAGATTCTCTCTTTGAGAAAGAATGACATCAGACATTGATAAATTTGACAGAAGTGAAAGGAAAAAATGGTCGCACTATTAGGAACACTCCTGAGGTGGTGTTGAACGGTGTCTTTGATACATCAGCCTTCAGTCTTTGAGCACATTCGTATTAACTCACGTGTACACCCAGAATTCAAATGAGCTGCTTCTTTAGATGCTGGCTTTTAACAGCAGTCCCACCAGACAGGCTGGAATCAAACTCACAGTTTCAGAGTGTGGTATGGTATAATTTTCTCAGTACAGTTTGTGCCTACTGACTCTCTCAGAAGATTAGAGAAAGAGGCAGCATACAGCAGATCATTAAAGATCCACACAAGGCTGAAGGGTGAAAAAAAATCTTCAATGAACACACTGCTCCAAGTACAGACATTCTTCTATGCCAAGAGATGGGTGCAAGGCTGTGTATTTAATATTGCTGGAAACAGAAAGATGACAAATTGCTTGGAATGGATTCACTTAAAGGCAAACAAGAGCTAACCATTGATGTCTGAATACCTCAGTGCAGCCTGAATGCTGGTACATTGCCACAACATGGATGCTCTTTATAACCCTTCAACAAAACACTGTGAAAACAATGCTACACACCTGCAATGTATGTGTTTGTCTGGAAACATTATAGTACTACAGTAACTGTCCATGAATCTTCCAGTAAAGCCAGCATACCCAGGTGCATCACATAGTTTGGATTCACATTGAGCCTAGAAATAAATAAAAAGCTGAAGTCATGCATCTTTTTCTCATTAGCCCATTTCTTTTGAGAACCAGACATGGGGAGGCTGGGTTTTTAAGATACAAGTTAATACTACTGACACACATTTCTGAGCAACTTCAAGACAAAAAGAAAAAACAAAACAAGAGGAAAAGATGTGGGAAGTGGAAAAGGAGGCAGACATGGAAAATGAATGCATAAAGAGAAGAAACAGTGATGCAAAAATGTGTGTTAGATAACAAGAATCTGTAAAGGAAGAAAAGAAAATAAAGAATGAAAAAAACTGGATATAATAAATAGTTAAATAATTGGAATATATCCAATATATTCTAAATAATAAAGGAATATATCATATAAGGTATATACATCAGTCTATCAGAAAATTATATTTTAAATCTAGTTTTATAGAAATTTTAGTTATTCAGTGAGATTTCTGTATAATGTCTGCTTTCAAAAACAATAGGAAAAGGAAATTTCTTTAACAAGTAGTCATATATTCAATAACCTTATCTCCCTTCTGTGTTCCATCAGCATGCAAGCACTCTCTTTGTTGACACACAGATACAGAAATAAGATATAAATATTCACCTCTCTGTTCATCATATAAGAAAATAAATTGGTTACTTACTCATTTTTTACCTGGTTTCATAATAAAAATTGAAAATATTTCTGGGATTTTTTTCTTTTAAAAATTTCAAAGTCTCCTTTTGATAAGCAAATGTAGGATATCATCCATATTTTTACTTTTTTCTTTTTTTTTTTTTCCTGATGTCAATCATAAAGCTACTGGAAAATTCATTTGCATGTATAATCAAGATGCTGAGTCTTAGTAACTAACACTAGCTCTTACATGCAAAATACAAGCATTTCAGTCCACTCAAGATAAACAGTTTTTACCAGATCTACTGTATATTTGAATCTCTCAATGCCTACTATCACAGCATGCCTAATAGTTAAAAGATAATTACAGTGATAATACACCTGTTAGCTGTGGAGGTATTGTGCCTGCCATCAGACTGCTTAAAATAACTGAAACAAACTGGCAGAATAGTTGAGCAGACTGCATGTTCCTGATGGCTAAGAAAAGCCTCACCACCTCGTGCTGTCATCAGTGAAATAAAGCAAGAGACCTTCTGTTTTAAAGAGCAGAGGCCACATACTAATAGACCAAGCATTTTATTGATAACAGTTTTGTTCTTCATAAAATCAGGTGGGTCTGATTTTTTTCACTGTTGTGTGAAGCAGATTCCTTCTCAATAATGTTTCTCTTTATGGAAATTACTCCAGTTGCTTATAGATCCTCTAAAGAGCTTTTAGGTGCTTAACACGTCTTTTACCTTCTCTTAGAGCAACTCAGTGTCTTCAAGAGTATTCAAGATGAGACGAGAGTTTTCCTTCACCCCATATTTTCAGCATCATCAACATCAGTGTTTTCAGCAAGCAGTCCTGTCTAAAGAGCAGGTTGCTTCTGAATGGCAGAAACACTCATATAGTGTGTTGCTGGATATATTCAAAAATCACAGATAAGCAGAAAAGAAAAGAACTCCTCTTTTGACAAAACAATGTGCTTACTTTAAGGACAGAAATGTTGTATTTAACTGGCAATGACCACTTCTATTCTGAGCTGGCAATAATCTGCAACAACAAATACATCCAGTTATTTTACTCATCCGTGGGTACTCATTTTCTTCCTCCTGCAGATATCCATTCTTTGTATGTGTCCAGTGGCTAGAAGCCAAGAAACTCATTTTACGCTTGATAATTCATTCCTAATCAGTGCTAATCTGTTTGGGAAAACAACTATAGCTCAAGCACAGAGTCTGATCTGTTCAGTTGCATTGTTGGTAATTGTCCATTGCTGAGCATAGCTCCATGAACTCCTCTATGGGACCCACCTGGAGGTTCACTCTCTAGCTGCAAGTGGGTTTGCACTAAGAACCAGCACAATGTTTGTGCTTTTTGAGTCCTGGACATTTAAAATAAAAGTGAGAAATGAATCCTGGTGTTATTTGCACCAATTTCACTATTCACATCTCTCAGAACAGTAGCCACTTCTAGTACAGATTTACCACTGCAAAGCTTGTGGGAGGTTGTTTTGGTCCTACCGAGACCTACTCAACTGAAAAAAAATAATTGTGAGAGCTTTGTAAGGGAGGTACACATCATGCCAGGTTTGCTTTGAATTTATGGCACTTAAATTTCCATTAGGCAGAGACAACCATCACCCCAGTGTTTCATATGGGCAATGATTAGGAGCACTATTTATACACTGCAGTCCACAAACACAACCCCAGAAAATGCAAATTTCCTGCAAAGCAACTATAAGCTGGGGAGGGAACAGAGGCAAACTCCCCAAATTCAGTGCAATCAAATGACCCATGGCTTTCAAACCCTGGAAAGGTGCCCAAACAACAAATATTGAATTAACTTCATGCAAAATAAGGTTTATATTCTTGCTGCAAAATTCCTCTTCTGATAGCTTCCTGTAGACTTTGAGCCATATGTTTCTGGGTAATACAGCAAAGGTGCAATTATGCTCCTCTGCAAGACTGTGCTGTGCTCATGCCAGAGCTCTCCTGAGCAGAGGCACTGTAGCAAGGGGAGCCAAGGCACACGCGGGCTGCGGGCACTCCTGCATCCCACCCTCAATCCGAGGGCTCGATTTTGAGTTGAGGTTGCTGAGGCATGTCTCAGATCAGCTTGATGGATCTGTAGGGTGGTTATTCAAATGAGATGTTGTCCCAGTCTCATCTGGAATGTCTGCATGACAGCATTTCCCACTCAACCCTTCTTTTTTTTTTTTTTTTTTAATCCATTAAAAATAAGACAGCATGAGCCTCTGAGAAACCTGTCTATAAAATAAAGGTCTGCATTAAAGCCAGGTACAAAAAACTATCTTCCTGACAAGCTTTCATTATACGGAGGTGCATCTATCTCTTGGGGAATCGGTTACGTGCCAGAAACCAAGAAACAATCCCATACAAACAGCAACATTAGAGGAATCTTAAGGCTGAAATTTAAGCACTAAAAAGACAGAGTGCACCTCAGGAAAAGCTAGATTAGCTACCTTATCTCTGCCTGCAAGCATACATGCAATATTACAGCCCTTAATTAAACAGACATGTTTTCTCTCTGACAGAACGTATCAGATGGTCTTCTAGATTTTCTGTGTTTAGCATATATTAACAATTTGTCTCTTCACTGTCTGTCCATCATTTAATTAGCATAAAAGCCCCCTAGCCCTTTGTTCTCTTGGTCGTCCTTATAGTACATCCTCTTATCTCAAAGGAACTTATTTTAATAATTTTGTTAGTACAGATGTACAATACATTCAACAAGACATTTTTTCTCTTAGAGACAGATGTACTTCTTAACAATAATTCATTACTTATTACCTCGCAAGCTGTTTTTCAGACAAATAAACTCACAATTCCATTACCAGTATCTTTTAATGATGTTTCTGTCTCAGATTGCTTTATCATCAGAGTCTAATCCAAATTTCACTGAACTTTCCCATTAATTTCAGAGATCTGAAGGTTCTGTTCTTCATTTTCCAAGCAGCTGCCCTCAAAGCACAGCTCAAGAAAATCTCTATACTATTTATCCAATGAGACGTTTCAAAATAAAAAGGAAAATATTTCTTTAACATCAAAATGCCTCTCTAATGAGCAAAACATCCTGCAGAGGCTTTTCACTAGTTAGCCGAATACACGTCCTAGAACATCGTATGAGAAAGAAACCTGCATGTTGAATGATAAATGGGAGCAGGGCATTTTCAGAAATTATTTTAGAGCACAGCACAAATGAGTTTCATATGCAGACTTGCAGAATCATCATACTGCATGAATTTGAAATCTCTTCCAAAGTGGTAATGTTAAGACTGAGAAGAAATCATATTACAAGAAATTGTTAGAAGAATAAGGTGGTCTCTGGATCTCTGGGCTGTGTACCACCTATCTCCTAAACACATCTGTGAATCTTTGAGGATTTCCTGCTGAGGGAAGTTGTATGCAAAGAAGAGAAAAAGCTCTGAAAAGCAGAGGCTGTGTAGAGTGACTCTTCTGTAATACTCTCTACTCAGTGTATTTCTGGGTGTGGGAACCCTGGACTTCTTGCAGAAAAGCACTTAAGTCCACAAAGACCTTCTGAAAATCCTATCCTATTTTATTAAGTCCTTAATCTTGTTGTCAATTTTTCAGCTACAAGTCTCTCCAATGACATCCAGCTTTGTTAAATTGAATGGTGTAAACTATGAGCATGCACTAAAGCCAAATCAAACTGGGATGTCACTGTGATGAAAGTGGTGATCGAACCACACTGAAATAGAATATTCCATTTTGGCATGAAGCAGGAACCCCAACATCCCCAATATCCATGCTCCTCCTTGATGGTTATAATGTGAGTTATGAAATTTCACTGCCTATATAATGATCCATTCTTGAAAAAAAATCTAAAACTTGGAAAGAGTACCTGAGAACTTTGTCATGTTAAAAATTCACCTGTATCTCAACTCCTGATTTTCTCCTCCATTTTTTCTCCAAACTTCACATTTCTGTTTTGTTTTGCTGTTAAGTACATTACATGATTTCAATCATGTTTTGGAAAAAGTAAATGGGAGATTAAAAAAAAAAAAAGTACTTTAAGCATTAATTTCAGTTAGTATGTTGTATTAAGTTAGGAATACTGAGTACTAGGCCCTTATCGAATGGAAATTCATACTAAGAGAAAGAAGAAGTTACCCTGAGGGCACCATAGAAGGGGGGATATCTATGCTTATTAAAATATTAAAAATAGTAAAATATTAATTCTCTATAATTAATCTATTTTTTCTACAGGGAGGACTGATAATTGACCCTCTGGAAATTAAAAATTGAGAAGACTTGTTACACAACTGATCTTCTTTCTTTGTCACTACAAACTTGTTCCATATAGTTTCTTCTCTAATGGTTTATTCAGGAGTTTGTTTTTAAAAAAGACTTGTCATTCTTTCTTGTACTTTCACAAAAGAATGAAGAGATTTAAGCAAGAGAAAAAAATGAGATACTGTATTTCTGTCTTATCAATATCAGAAACTCATCCTAATAAGGATTACTCCTACACTGACTCCACAGCTCTTTCTGGTTCCATAAAACTATTCAGAAGTTGCATATATTTCCATATTTGATCTGCATTAATATTAAAATCCTCCTGAAGTTTCTGGAAAGATTTACATGTTTTATCATCAGAGAAATCCTTTATTATCTTGTACTAAAAGTTCATACCTCTTTAAAATGCAATAAATTTTTAATTTGAACAAACAAAACAAAACGATGAAGGAAAAGGAGTCCCACATGGAAAGAGACACCTGGAGACTGAATTCACAATGACATTTGCTGTCTGCGTAAAAATTATCAAACAGAAAAAAAAAGTAGCAAATACCAAATCTCATATGTAGAAGGCAGAAAAGATACCAGGTTATTACCCTCAAACACTATATTACCCACACACTGCTATATTGGATGGATGAGTAGCAGAAGAGATAGGATATTACTGTCCCTGCTTGGGACAGAATTTAAGAGGTAGGTGGACAGAAGAATGGGACTGAACAGACAGCAAATTTGCTGGTAATACAGGCAATAATAAGCAAAACTCATGTTATGGATTTTGTTTCCCAGGAGCTATACAGTGTTGAAAGTTTGTATTTATTTACGGTAAATCCTTTGGAGTTGTAAATCTCACAAGATGCTGCTCAGCAAATCAGAGATTGTTCAAGAACTTCATATCTCGTGTTGTTTCAGCAATCCTCATCACATCTGCTTCCCAAGAAGTGCTAATAAGAGAACAGAGGGGAAGAGAGCAGGAATAAGAAGCTCTTCTCCCAGGTAACTTCAAAAGTGGTTGGGTTTGTGTCTGAGGCAAATTTGTCATTAAATATAGCCTAGATCTAAACTACTATAAAATTTGGAATAGACACTGCAAATACTGCTGGTCTCACTCCTGATCCTCCCAAGTATTTTACTCCTACAGTAAAAAAATAATTTCATCCTTATCTTATTTGGATATCTTCCTTTTCATCTCTGCTACATCTTGCGATCCCCATCTCTGTGCCATCCATCAGTGAGACAGGCCAGGGAAATACAGAAACACTGGTACTTACAAAGTTTGAGATTCCTGGATAAATCATTAGAGAACATGCTACAGGGAGCAACTTCACAATGACAAAGAAATAAAATCAATTTTATAATAGGTCTTCTCAAATTCTAATTTCTATAGGTCAATCCTCAGTCATTCCCACAGAAAACTCTACCCAAGAGGGAGGAAAAGAGAAAAATTGGCTGAGATCCCCTTCTGAGAACATTTGACTTCTTCCTTGGAGTTGAGGGAATTTGCTCCCCATGCTCCATGGAGCAATGGTGGGGGATTAGTCTCCAACTCCATTAAATCTTCCCAGAGCCACAGGGGACTATGCAATCTCTAGCTCTTTTCTAAATGATAGTTTGCTCAAAGGCCTCCTGCTACACTTGAAATATAGGACAGGTGTTGCCACATTAACTACAGACCCATGCAGAGAACCCAGAGACAGAGGAGGGAGTAGTGCCACAGAGCCCACAAATACTGCTTCATAACCAATACAGGAAAAGGGGTTTTCTCAGACTAAGACTATATGGATTAAAAAAATGGTTTTCTATTACCATTAAAACTTTAGAGGGGAGCTGAAAGTGTCAGATTCTCCGGCATTAAAATCTCTGAAAACATCTGTGCACCACAGAGTAAAACACTCTGTTTTAATGCATATCTCTTTCTGATATGACACCCCACCAAACAACTGTGTTTTTAAGATTGTTATCTACACACCAAATAATCTTTATCCTGTCACAAGTCTTGCCTGTTCCAGGAGTTTGTTTCGTGTGATATTCTCCTCCTGCTATTTCCATTTCAGAATAAACCCTCTTACCTCCTCCCACTCCAGTGAAGTGTGTATGTTACTTCAGCTAAAAGTACAGGGTAGCTGCTGACATTGTCATATTTATGGGAACACTGCGTAGATGACTCACCACGCTGACAACTTGAAAACTCCCCTTTTTGCCACAGGCTGTTTTCTTGATCTGGTACTTGCATTTCCTCCTTTGCCGCTTCCCAAAAGTCAAAATAAGTGGAAATGCACATGTGTCACTTGGGGTGTGTGATAGCAGTTATCAGAAATTTTTCAGTGTGCAAATGGTTTTGGCTGAAGTCGCTGGGTTTTGCGCTGAAGTTCCCAGGATTCATTTTTCCTTTCATGCCTGCAATGAAGAAAACATTCTATACCAATATCACTCATCAAGTCAGTGATTTCACGTAGGTAAAATGGTGGGCATGAATCTTAACACCACAGTGGCTCCTTTAAGCCCCTGTGGTGTAATAAAAGGACATCAAACTATATATGAATAATCACCATGGTCTTTGAGGTCTCTCTGTTTTACTTATATAAATGGAGCATCAGCAGAAATTATTATCAGGTCAGGTAACTAAGGGTCAGATCCTCAGCAGATGTGTATTGCTATCACTCTACTAAAAAAAAAAATCACCATTTATGACACTTTGAGATTTGGCTTTAGGGCACATTTATTTTACCATGCTCACCTGAATTTATGAGGAACTTGTACTTAAAAATGAAAGCGCCTCTCAGAGTCGGGTAAAAGGGTCAGTTTTACATGAACAATTAGATATGACAAAATGATACTAAACAAAATTCAAGTCTGATGAATTCCCAACTAGTTTATCTTAAAGAACATGCAAAAATGTGTTTCACTGGAATACGATGTCGTCTGGAGATAACATCAAAGCTAATACAATACCACTGCTGTTACCATTCCAAAAACTCTATCTACAGTTAAAAAGATAAACTGGGCACATGAGAAAGGTAATACCCACAATCTAAAATTAAATAGTTTGCAGTCTTCAGTTAAATTAAATGTGTAGCACTACAATCTGAGAAAATACGGCATTCATTTCATGCCTATTATATAGATGGCTATCGGTGCTTGTTATGATTATAAAAATCACACTTCAGATGCTCATGTGTCTCCAGTTTTCAACTCATCCAAGAGTTATCACTCTGGCAGTCCTCTATGGTACGAAAACACAGCACAGCTTCTTGCAATTTCCTGAGATACTGCACCTGCAATATATTCATACTAATTGCTCTAAACTCATGCATACAGACGACAAAAGAAGCTGAATGGCAATTCAGCTTTTTCATGCAGAAGAAACATAATTGTTTCATAATATACTGTATGTTTTAAACCTGCAGGTTAAGTATTCATTTAGTTATTTAGGGAAAGGTTGCACTTCTTCCTCTGTGTAAGAGGCAGGCTCTCTCTGCACTACACCAGGAGAAGTGGGGGAAAAGATCTCAGGCTCAGGATTTTCCTTCCTCTCTTCACATTGCTCTCTTCCTTTCCCCTTATTGTAAATGCAATATTGCTTCTAATGCTTCCGCTCATCCATTTACTACTAGTATTTTCAGCAACAGGTTGAGACAGATATATTGTGCAGCAAATAGAGGAACAGGAGGGGAAATATGGACTCTCATGCTTCCTGCATAGTCAATTAAATTCATCAGAGCTATTACAAATCTTGTAAATCAGACATTTTTCTTGTTAAGGGATTGTATTTCAGACCCTATCAGTAGAATGTCAGGAAAAAGAATGATTCTGCAGTAAAATCAAAGGTACAGAGCACTGGAACAGGCTGCCCAGGGAGCTTGTGGAGTCTCCTTCTCTGGAGACTTTCAAGACCCACCTGGATCTGTTCCTGTGTGGAATGCTGTGGGTGATCCTGCTCTGGCAGAGGGGTTGGACTTGATGCTCTCCACAGGTCCCTTCCAATCCCTACCATTTTATGATTCTGAGCTTCTGATGAGAGAACTACTTACCTCTGCAACAGCAGACTCGGTAAAATACATCTGTACTAGTTACCAAAAATCTCCTTTGGCTCAAAACATTGAAGCCTGTGTTTTTTAAAATTAAAGAAACAATTAAAAGGCTTACCTCTGGATATGTGTGCATGTTTGATCCAATAGTTGTAATTGCAGCTGTTGTCTGCAGCACATAGAGTCGTCAAGTACGTCTAGAGGAACTACATTAAAAAATGACCAAATATGAACCATGGCTTAAATTTTCCAAAGACTTCAAGTAATTCAAGAGTATAATTTTCATTTGCACTTCCTAGATAGTAATTAGGCTTTACAGAATTAAGCAATGCAACACCTTATTCATAGTATCAGTCCTACCTCTTCCAATGCTGGCACAAAATTTCCATGGATAGGCACTTAAGTGCATGGTCAACAGAAAGCTGCTGAGCAGGGCATGGACCAAACTAGCAAGAAATAAATTTCAGCAAAAAGGGACACTGATTATATGTGTCCAGAGAGACAGAGTCTCTGTTTAGAGCCATTAAGCTCCTAAATAATCTCAGACACTTACATGATACAAAACACCAGGCTTCTGTTTTTACAGAGTAATAACAGTAGGCCAGGTAAAGTGAGACCAGTGGAGTTAAGTCACCCCCTGAGGAGGAGAGACAGGGTCAAACCCCTCCTTCTATCCAACTCTAGCCTGAGCTTGAGTTCAAACCATCACCCTAAGTTAGCTTCACAACACCCAGCCTTCTGTGGGGTGGAAAGAAATAGCTCAGTTACCAACACAGGAGTTGCTTCTCTTTGTAGGAATAATTTGATACATAGAGGACTGAAGCCAGAGAGCTTGGCTTTAATCCCAGCAATTAGGAAATGTATCTAAGGTGGGAGTTCAAATACCGGTCTGATAGGTATCACTGCTCCAGATCAGAGATCTGAACTTGGGTCTTCTACCTCTCTCACTGCTACCATTTACTTGGAGTATGCTTTGACCATGCCAGTAATATTAGGCCCATAGTGAAGACAGTCTCAGAAGACTTCTCAGAAGATTTTGAAGGCTTCAAGGCTTTAGGCCACAGCAGTCCTTGAGGTAGATCTCAATATTTAGTGAGTTCAAACAACAAAATCTTGAGCATATGCAGGACTTTACATGCTAAACTAATAGTCAGGATGTAAGTGACAGCTGAAGAGTAATTATGCCAATGGTACCTGAATGCTGCGACAAGGTGATATCTACATTGTGCAGTGGATTACGGTCTGAAAAAAAAAAAAAAGCTTGGAGCTGACTTTCAGAGTACATCTACAGAGTTCAGCACAGCACCATGCAGAGACACTCACAAGGGTCTCAAAGGCAGCCCAGCCTTTTTGGTATGGCAGAACATGCATTATTAAATTCAATCCCTGTTTCTCAGCAGAGCTAATTAGTTCAGGTGCAGCTCAACACCACTATAATTATACTCCATCTGCTTCCAGAGCTAGCTAGTTTGGGTGCTGAG
Organism: Todiramphus chloris collaris; assembly: GCA_025345505.1. Taxonomy (NCBI): domain Eukaryota; kingdom Metazoa; phylum Chordata; class Aves; order Coraciiformes; family Alcedinidae; genus Todiramphus; species Todiramphus chloris. The sequence continues at coordinate 39,455,788 of JANVCC010000018.1, read as the reverse complement.
AGCTTGGAAATTTCTCTGCAGTACCCCCTCATGGGAGGGGGCATGATACTATTATGTCCTTAGGCATGAAAAGAGATGGATTGACGCTTTGGTCCCTTTGATGATGCAAGCCTTAGCAGCCTAAATCCTGCCGAGCTAAATCCTCTCGAGGGACAGATATTTTAAGATGTTTAAATAGCTAAAGCCCCAGGTATGGCCCCAGTGTGATTTATGAAAAATGCCTCATAAGTACTAAGTGTTTGTTGGGTGGTAAATGACTCTGTGTGGCAACACAGCGATGAGAGACCCATGTCAGACACCCGACTGAGGCGATCTGTCACAGGCAGCAGCCTACAGGGCTCCAGCTCTTACCAAAACTTTGATGTGCTCAGGTTGGCTTTGCTGGCTTGCAATACAGTATGTAAGTGTTAAAACTCGTTTGGCTACATAACAAATACCAAGCCTGTTTGCTTTTCAACAAACGGATAGAAATTACTCAGATGAATGCTAATGCAGCGTGCTGTGTTTGTTCCCCTTAAAATGAAGCCTTGAACTAAAGACTATTGCAGTGAATGGAGTATCTCTCTGTGCTGTCAATTCATATTGGATCAGGTCCTCAATTTGTGGCATGGAGTAATTAGTATGAAATAGATTAGGCAACAACTTCCTTTATTCACTTGTACAAGTTATTTCAAAATGAACTGATTGCCTGCACTTGTTTTGTACAGGCAGCTAAACCATCAATACCAACAACACCGGCATTAATCAACACAGAACGATTTCCTTGCTCTTGAAGATGTTTTGCTTAATATCACTTTACAAGGGCTACAAGGGACTGTCTGTAGCTTCCAGTACAATACAGCAGTGCCACAGCAGAGTTTTCCAGGCACTGGGGTCATTCATATGCATTTGCCCTGTAAACTTTCCAGACACACACTCAAACAAGAACATTTTCAGTGACTGCATGAACCCCACAGCACAGTCTCATCCTGTCCAGTGTGTTTAACTACCCATCACTTCAGTAGCATATATATGTACCTGTGGATGCCTGTATGTGTGTGTGTGTGTGTGTTCAGGGAGACCGTGCTCTGCTTCCTTCCATCTGTGTTGTGCAGGCACGAATGACGCCTGCATCTAACAGGATGGAGTCTATGTGAACACAGCCATTTATATTTTGACTCACCACACTGCTGTCAGTACCAGCTCTCTCAGTACTGCTATGCCTCTGCTTGCTTTCTGCTTTCCAGGGGCACTGGCTAAGGCCACTGTTAAATTTTTAACTGAAACCCACTCAATTGTTACTTATTTAACCAATATGTGTACATCACCTTGTGCAATGATTTTGGAAATGGACAAAGGGAGCTGTGCCATGTCACCTGCTAAGCAGAGAAGAGGTCTGCATTTCTGCTCCGAAACAGCCACGGCTTTCTCGCTGCCAAGCTATTCTCTCAGGATACAGACAACCTGTAATGCCTCCTCAGACATGAAATAATTGCTCGTTACATAAAGGTTGTTGCTTACTGCACTCGTGTATATTTGGTATATTCAGTCTTGTTTCAGTCCTGTATCTTGTACTGCACTGAAGCTCTCTGACTGGACTGTGTGAATTAAATGATTTTCATGGGATTTGGTATACCATGTCAGATAGCACCCAAAATGCCTTTCTGAGCCCAGATCTGTGCCTCAGCTCACCAGCCGTCCCTACCATTACCATTCACCACTGAGCAGCCCCTGGCTTGGATCTCCCAGGGAGCTTCCACTTTTCTAGGTATACCTCATCGACAGCAGCAGACTGTTACAAGGCAAATCAGACTGAAAGGTAGTAATTAGCTATTGAGAGGTGGTAAGGAGTAGGTGTGAGCATTTTTACCCATTTCAGTGCAAGGCTAGCAGTTTAACTCAAAGCATCCCCTGCAGTGGTTTAGGCTGTTAGTGTCTGCCTTTGTACTGAAAATAAGAGGGAGGACTCAGGCAGTCACAGCAGAGAGGCATTTTGAGAAACTATCTCTACTCAGGTGCCTTACCTAGGCTGAGAAATATGTGTGACTCGAGCCTATGCAGTGTATATTGGAGCAGGCAAGTTAAAACCACTGGCAATTAAAAATAACCTCCATGAGGAGGTTATGAGGACATGTCACACAAGTGCTGAAGCTCAGCTGAGAGGCAGCACCTAACAGCTGAAAGACAGGACATGACTACGGAGTAAAGTGGACACAGTAACAAGGGTTCAGGAGGCTCTCATGCCTGAAGCCCAGCACTCAGGTGTGGTCTAAAACATCTCTCTTAGGCATGACTGTAGTTCAGTCAAGAAGCCTCATGAATTTCATGGACTGCAGCTCCCCTGGATGACCAAAAGCAAATGCAGCTGATGCAAAAGAAATTTTCTAGAACTCTTTTTGTTTGTTTGTTCGTCTTTTTCTCTTGGTTCATATTTTGTTCCTTTATAATTTTGTAACCTCCTGTCTGTGCAAAGAGAAAGACTGCAATTCCATGATTAGCTATAGTTCTACATTTCAAATTTCAGTTAATTTTTGGTTTTCAGTTGTCATTAATAGACTACAGGTGACTTTTTTTATTAATTGCCACTTATTTTACTACTTAATTTATTTTTCTGGGAAATAAATAATTTCCTGACCTGTTCCAGTCTTGTTTTAATTCTTAGCTAAATATCTTAAGGCAGTGAAGGAAAAAACAAACAGCTGAACATCTGCTGAAAAGGTTGCAAGGGTGAATAAGCTCTAATAGCTCCTAATGAGCTTCTGGAAATATATTGCATGAGGAACATTGAATAGATCCCAGTTCTTAAGATCTTATAAAATAATCCTGGTCAGTTACTTAATTTAGTTACAGACAGGAGTAAATTCAGATGCAGGTTCCTACAGTGACATATCTATCTCTCTTCAAGCAACCATTAATTGGGCTCAACACACAGGCTGCTTTTGTGCATTACTGGTGCAATTCACATCAGATAAGATGTGGAAGGAGTACTTCACCATAAGACTGGAAGAAGTCCTTCACCATCACTGAATTCTCCATTACTTTGGTGCACTATTTGACTGTCCTGTAGCTCCACAAGGGCAAACTGAGCAGGCACACTTTGGACCTCCCTTGTGACCTGCACCCAAAGGCTCCTTTGATGAGGCATCTCAGCCCTGCCCCTGGAATTGAGCATTACAAGGGGAGGCTCAGAGATTGAGGATAGCATCTGGTAGCTGTGCAGGTGTAGAAAGAAGTGTCACTACTATTTCACAACTTAACGGCCAAAGCTGTAGCATGGAAATTGTTGTATATTAATCCCTTCTCTTTGCCTTGGACTTCAGTTTCTCCTCTTATGGTTGCCCTCAGTTCAGCCACATATATCTACCTGCCATGCTCAGGCCTTTTAGAAGTAAATGAAATATGAGGAAAGTCAATAGAATTTCATTCACTTACAATAGAAGTGAATTTAGCCATAAATCAATAATGAAAAGCAAAATGTTCCCTACATGCCTGTTCTTGTAGCTGTCCATCTGAAGAGTTCAGCCCCACTTAGAGAATCAATGTATTGATAGGAAGTAAACTGTGTTTTCAATAAAACTGAACATGTGAGCAGATTCAGTACTATATGATTATTAATTTCCAAAGTTAACCACAAGCTTTAAACAGTTTTCATTAAATCACCAAAGGAAATTGAAGAACTTGGATAATGATCAAAAAAATTCTGTAGTAAAAAACTCTCCTCCATCCCTCTACATGTTCAGAAACACATTCATAGGGCAAACAAGGATACACTGTTGACTGAAAGCAATGATGCTTCACTGCCTCATATTTCTGGGATAGCCCTAAGCTCATTCTGCCACCTTGTGTGATCAACATATATTACAACACAATCTCATTTTCAGGTACCTATTTCTCATTCCACTCCAGTAGGTCTTGACTCTTATTTAGTACTACTTAAAGCCCAAAGTAATTTAAACTATGTGGAGACAACTCATCTCTGATATTCTAATATGGATTGTCAGGATGAACCAAATTTAATATTTCATTCATACTCTACCTCCCAAAAAGCCTCTCAGTTTTAATAATTAGACCAGTGAATAATTTTTAACAATTATATGAAAGAATGCTCATTTCTGTTAGCTTATTATTAGATTGTGGTTCTCTTGAATGTATAACTTTCTTGAAATTATTTGCTAAACAATGCCTGGCAATAGTTTTAGCCCATATCATCCATTCAAAGCAATTTGTTGAAAAATCCCCACCAGTTTTTCAAAACTTGAGCTGTGTGACTAGCCATTCTTTGTCTTAAGTCCTGTTTCCCCTTTATAGAAATAGTTTCTTCACACTTACCCTGACTGGAAATCTGTGACCATCAGAGAAACATTTGACTTTCACTGTAAAATGCCTGTGGAAAGCAAACACAAAAGTAGTCTTTCAGAAAGTTTCTGCACCGTTTTCTCAATGTTCCTCATTTCTGCTGCTATATTCAGTCATGACAATACGAAGGAAAAAAAAAAAAACAGCAAAAGCCTTTAATGAAAACCCCAGCTAAAGCCTGTTGGTTAAAAATGTTTGATGTTTTAATTAGCTGAATAAATTCAGCTATGTTGTTCTGGAAACAGGAAAAGCGTTCCTGAAGTTCATCTACAAAAACCTGTTGAAGCTTTAGGTCAGACTATCATGAGAGGCCCTCCAAGGGATTCACACACTGAGAAATGACTGCTGGTACAATGCAAAAATCAATAAAGCTGCATGAAGTTGTTACCTATGGATATCACGTCCCTTCGGAGTACCAGAAAATGCTCACACACCCAGTAGGTACCAAAACACATAAATGTGACATTAGCTGCGTCCAGAAAGGTTGCCAGTATGGAGGGGTGTCTCACCCTGTTCACAGAAAGGCTCTCAGCACATCCAGATTATAAATGCCTGTAAATTTGTGTGCACTGATCTGCTGGTAAGAGAAGGTGACAGAAGGTAGGAAGCAGAGAAAACAATTATCAAAAGCTCCTTCTAAATCCCACAAACACAGATGCTGACATCTATTATTGCCTTATGCTCTACAGATATCAACTACATTTCTTATCTAAGAAGTGAACTATGGCTCAGACTTAATTAACCAGAACCGCAGTGCCTACAAGATCTATGCTAAAAACATAAGCAAATGCAGTCAAAGCAAAACTCATTCCTGTAGTCTGGTTTTAATGTCTTTCACATGGGGAAATAATTACATCTAAAAGCTGATGTTTTCAGTTCATACTTATCAAATACAATTCATCTTACAATACCTCATCAACACCCAAAATTGTGGCTGTGGTCAGAAAACTGTTTACATTAACATTGCACTGTTTTACTCACCATACACTTTGCAAGTAATCAAATCACAGGGCTGATCTCCAGTCCTTCCGTGAGGAGGAATAATTGAGGCAGAAAGATTCACAGTGATTTTAATAAGAACCAGGCATCTACCAGACACAAACTCAAAAGAAAAAAAAAAAAAAAATACAGTTTGCATGTCAGAGAAAGCATTAATAAATTTGAAATTTGACAAAAAATTTTCAGGCCACCCTCCCCCAAGAAACAGTAATGAAAGTAACTTCAGAAAAAATTTCTTTTGTCTCCTGACTTTGTGCAAAGTGTTAACCTTTCTTTCAGAAGTTTTGAAGGATAAACAACAAAAACAAACCTGAAAAATTTGCCTCCAACTGTATGTTTCAGGTTGACCCAGAGAGGAAAGTCATATTAAAGTATTTCTTCCAATCACCTACTGCTTAAAAAATGCAACCTTCAAAACATGCTACACACAGTTCTAATTTCAAAGGACTTGGGCTCAAGTTCCAAAAGCACAGAGCAGCCCTAAAATGTGCATAATTAGCCGGGTATAAGGGAGCATACGGTAAGGGAACCTGGAAAGTTTGAATCCCTATACAACCTCTTGCAGAGCCTTTGGCAAGTCATTTCATTTCCTTATATCTCTATTTCCCTATCTATTAAGTCAGGGCAATAATACCTACTTTCCCTGAAGAGGTGACAGTAATTAAGTCAATGTTTTGCATAGCACTTTCAAGATGCAAATCTTTGCATTAAAGTTCTAAGTACTATTATTATTATCATCATTATCACTGATTATCATTAAGCTAAAGCTACTGCTTAATTCTGTATGTTCTCTTCTCATACTGAGAAATACATTCAACTACCATTGTAAGCTAATTATACCATCTACTCTTAAGTATAGGAGTACAAAAGCATACCTTCTGCTGCATTTGCAGTCTGTTCCCTCATTCAAATACTCTTTGTGTAAAGGAAAGTATATTCTTAACTAATGCCTTAAGGAAGTTTGCACAGTATTGCCAAATTAGCTCATTGCAATTAGTATCTCAAGTTTCTCTATAATCCCAGGAAAATAGCAATAGCCACGAATGCAGTTAATAATGATGACTTTGTAAAACAGAACTGGAGGCTAATATTGAAAGGGCTGTCAAAGAGCAAAAGGCTGCTTTTCAAATGACCTTTAAATCCTCTGTGGCTCCTGTGGAGGATAAGAGGTAACGTGAGTGACAAAAAAAGGTTTTTCCAGCTCACCACATTTTGCCAGGTCAAAGAAACATTTGTAATGAATAAATAAATAGATAATTCATCCCCCAGCTGTTTCAGCATCTTTTCCAATATGAACACAGGTAGGAAGCAGGACTGTGAAGCTGGATGAATTTCAGAGAAGAGTCAGAGAACCAAACTCAGAGAACTGAGCCTGAGTTGCTCATTATGCAGAGCAGAAGTGAACAGAAATTTGCCCACAGGGCTTCAGATGCAGTGTGTATCTATAAACCATACGGTTTTTAGATGCCGATGTCAAAACTACTGTTTCTTAAAATCAGCCTGACTCGGTTTCTTCTAGTTTAGCTCACACGAACACACAGCCATGCGGTGCCATCCTGCCACCCCACCTGCCCACTGATGCAGTCAACTGCAAAGCTCAATGTGTATGAGCTTCCAGATGTCTGCACACAAAAATGGCCAATGCTCAGTCTTCTTCAAAGCTTACCTGAGACTAAAACAGACACATTCACATAGACACAGACTAAAGAGGTGGTATATCACATCTTGCCATGCAGCCATGGAGAAAGCCACTCCCCTCCTTCTGATTGTTTATGTGTTATGAAAATGCATTAGTCTAAATAAAAAGTAATATTTTTTTTAACAGATATTGAAATTTTACAACTGTCATCCTTGAAAGAACCTCTTAAAGATAATAATTATTTTTAACAACACAGTATTTTGCATTTATATAATCTTTATTTCTAAGGTTATCAACACAAAAAAAAAAAAAAGTTTTTAAAGTCAAATAATTGAAAGTGCATGGAAATCCTGAGAGGAAAAGCAAATATTACTTTTTATAGGGAAGGAAACTGAAACATAGAGACTAAAATCTGCATCCAACCTTAACAAATGGGCTGGGACACAAAATAGCCCATAGTCTCAGTTCTGGCATGGTAGAGATCCACCAGTCATTTGAAGATCACTGTGTCTTCAGCCTCCACTATGAGTCAGGGAATTTTTCTGATGCAGGAGAGGCTCCCTGTTGTGGCCCCAGTCTCACCTGTGCTGGAGGGCAGTCAGATGCAGCTGCAATGCCCATGAGGATCCAGAATGCCAGGCAGGCACTTCCAACATTAGGCACAATCTGAATGGTGGCCCTCCATAATACAGGAACTGGAAGGAAGAATTTCCTCTCCAAAAACCTCTTTTCTGTCAATTAATATGACTCCCTGGTTTTCCCCATGGGAGGACATTCAGTAGATATTTGCTCTACCATCATGAGCAAAAGAGGTTAATGAAGCTTTCCAAAGGAAGAGAAGGGGCAAATTACTTTCTTAATGGAAAGAAGGGGTTGAGAAATTAACAGTATTAAATGACATTGATACCTGAGATGATGGAAGACAAGTCATAAAACACATACATGCATACTCATTTGTTCATCTTCTCTTTGCTTCCCTTTAGGTCTTGTAGAAAGCTGTCCTGAGGTAGGGTGGAACTGGCTGTTGGTATAAAAAACTTTTCTTAATTGTAATAAGACAAAAGAAAAAAAAACAAAAACAAAAACCCCACAATAGACTGCAAGAAGGGAATTCTTGGTATAAATGACACCTGCAAGGCCATCCAGTGTTTTCAGTCAGTACACCTCAAGTGAACAAGGTTTGCTGGTAAGTCAGTGTGGCTCCTTGATGAACTTCTATGCAAGGTATTTATTCTACTTGTTAAAACATAGTGTTCCAGAAACAGCTTAATTATCCCTATATAAGAAATCCAAGGAACAACTTAGAACTTATTTCTGTCAGGTGTCTTTCAGCTGCCTTTGTGCGTTTGTCCAGTATTTTTAAAGCATGTTTAAGTGTTACTACACAATTTTAAAAGATAACAAAAGGAGGATAGGATTAGACTGCCCAATAGTGTATCAGATGGCACTCATTCTTTAAAACTGAGATCACTGAATTTTGTCATCCAGAAAGCTGTGTAATGCAAGGAACCTACTTACAAGATGAAAAATATCACTTACTCTACAGTATCATGTCTTATCATATAATAATATAAAAAAATACATATCGCTGCACTTAAAAACAATCTAGTGCCAGTTTCCAGACAAAACAGAGTTATAATTTCTTCTTTTATTACTTCATTATTTCTTTTTTAAGTAACATTTGAATAAGCTCAGAAATGGCTGGAATTTCACGTCTAACCTCTACCAATTCTTCAAAACATCTGGATATTTGTATCTCACTCATTCTGCTCCTCAAAGCTTCAGACTGATATTACCGGAAATTAAACTGACCTAATTATTCATCACTGTAGCAGGGCTTAAACCTCAGCAGCATGATTGCCATCATGTCAGTGCTGATAATGACCTAAGTCTTGAGTTTCAGAGATTGCCCCAGCAACACTCAATAATAAGTAGCAAAACATTATTACTTCCTTTGGTACTCATTATAAAAACATTAATTGGGGTGAAAGGTAATCCACTTCATATGCTAAGTCATGGATCTTCTCTAAGGGTGGACAAGAAGGATTGAAAGAATAAGTATGTCATGGTTAATTGTTGCCACAATATTTCCTTAAAGTTTGAATGAGTGGACTACTAGAGGGGTGGCACAACAAGGAAAGACATTCTTTTGATTTAAATTATCCAGATCTTATCTGAAAGGTCACCATCAAAATGAGAACACAATACAGAAAAGGGATGAGCTCTGATGGAAAGTCAGTAAAATTTATGGAAACCATTTTTCCCCTATCCCATGTTGAATCATTTCATTTTATTTATTTTAGGGAATCATGCCATAGCTTACACAATGCAGCTAGTTAACATTCACAGTTCTTTTACCACACCATTCCTATTGTCTCTCCCTTTCAAGCACTGTTTTCATACAAAAAAAAAAAAAAAAAGAAAATCCCCACCAATTTGCTTCAGTTTGACTCCTGTGGCAGAAAAGCATTAAACTCACAGGCAGACAGCTGTTTCCCCCCACTCTTGAGTGTTGTCACCCTGCCTCTTTAAGCTCTGTTTTATCAATTGCATAGAAGTTTTTTTCTTCATTTCAAAGAGCACATTAAACTCTCATTAACAGTAAGGGGAATTAGGCATGCACAGTTAGAAAATGAAAAGAAAAAAAAAAAAAAAAAAAAGACAAATCCTGCACTATCTAAGTAAAGAAACAAGATTCCCCTGACAAATGGGTATTCACAAAGAATTATCACTGCAGGTAACAAATAGACTCCCTTGGCTAAGCCAGATATAATTTCCTACATTTTCTCAAAGCAGGCACTGTCTTAAAGACATTTCAGCAGGAAAAAAAATGAGTTCTGCTCAGCCTGGGTTTATCTTGAAATTTTGGACTTTCATCTTTATGGAATAATAATGTTTGAAAAAACCAAAAATTTAGATTAAATCCCAAGTCTTGTAAGGAGACATCTCAGGGCCCAGCTACTGGCAGGGCTGGAGATAGTGCTGCTGCCAAATGGAAAATGTGAGCTGGCAAGAGGACCTGAAATCTTAGATTTTGAACTTGGCAGATCTGAAAAGTCTTGGCATTTGGTTACAGATCCTGGAATGCAAAGCTTGCAAACAAGTTTTCCCCTGTAAGAGTACAAGCACCTTTAATATGTATAAAGCAAACTTCCATCTACCTTTCTTATAAACATCACTGGTGTGTTTCACACAGTATGAAGTAGCCATTAGAAATGCGTTGATTTTTAAATCCTACCTTCATTTGTCTTGATTTATATCTCATGTGGGCGCCTGTCTTTTTGACCCTCCAGTAAATTTTAGCATCATTCAAGAAGGTCAGGTATTCTGGGAAAGCAAAAATGGATTAAAAAAGAAAGAACTGTGGTGGGTGGACAATTATCATCATAAGCTTTATTTAATATTTCAAATGCTGCAGCCTTTAATGGAAGCAAACTTTTAAAAGTTCAGCTTCTGCTTCTACTGATGTAAGGGCATGTGGTTAATTTTCCATCTGATCTTTAATACAGAACAGCTACCCAAGACTTTCTGCAAAGTTATATGAACTATTTAAATTATTTTATTTTTTAATTTTATGGGGGGTTTTGTAAATAAAATATTATAAAATTAGTATCCTAGTGTTTTTGCCTGTACCCTTGATAGCAGGGAAGAGTCGTGATATTACTTGCATCTCTCTGCTCAGCTTGGCCAGAATCCTCTCTGCATTTTCTTTTGAAGGATAGAGGAGGAACAGACAGTATTGGTAAATCACAATTTGAAAGTAAATAAAGGAGTGGTTGCAGTCTATTTAAATAAAGAAGTTGTTACAGTCTATTTATTAGCAACATATTCTCCCTATTAATATTGTTACTGTCATCTTTACCAGCATTACAGCTGGAGTTTAAGCACGTAAGAGACACAACTGCTTTCATAAGTCACATCTCTTGTAATTTGCTTACATGCAGTGAGCAATTTATCCTGTTAATATCTTGTTCAGCTATTGAGAAGTCAGAGTTTGAAACCATGGAAAAGAAGTCCAAGACATAAGGTGGAAAGAAATGTTAAAAATTCTTCTGTAGCTGAGCCAGCCCCCTTTGGACCCTGCGTGTGCAGAAAGTCTCCAGTCCATGAATCATCTATATAGTATGTTGTGGTCCACCATACAAGCTGTAGAGAAACACATGTTAATAACTGATCTCCAAAGCCTCAGACAGCTTAGTCAGTATAAATTATCTCTTAGAATGAATTACTCTGTCCTGATTTGAGAATCTGACACTTTCTCCATTTGTAACTTGTTTCCTTCATCCTTTGCATGCACTAGTACAGTACTGGGATATATTTAAAATCACAAGAGATCCATTCCCATTAGTTTTGACGGTTATTTCATGTAAGTATTTCCTTGTTTCTTAATATTCCTTTACACATTTTTCTTTTTTTTTCTCACATGTCCTGAAGAAGGAAAAGAAAATGGCATAAGCACCGTATAGTTTTTCAGACATTTTTTCTTTTTCTTTCTTACCTTTACAAGACCACAATATTACCATTCATTCTTTTTCTCATTACTCTGAAGCTACATTTTTTAAAACTTCTCTTTGGATTTCCTAGATAAAACAGACATGCCTTGCAATCAAAATTATTTATTGTCAGTGCATTTTTGAGGTGAAAACCTGATATATATTTATAAGACAAAAATTAAGTTTGGTGTCACACCTCTAGTTCAGTAAACCATAAAAACCCTATTCTGACTCCTGCTTGATGCATGCTGCTGAAACTGCACTGAGAACGCTGGCTGGGCTTGCTCCTGTAAGGCTGCCTCTGCGGTACAGACAGGAGGACAGCAAGCATCTCACCCAGGTCTCCCAAGGATTCACAGGTGATTTAGGATTCAAATCCTTCTCCCCATCCCTCTCCTGAGGATTTCCATTTCATGAGTGAATTCTCCTGTTGTTGCAGAACCACTGTACTGGAACTCACACCATCCCCCTCCCAGCTACTGAGCTGGAGGCTGCTCTCCAAGATGATAAACCAATGTCTCCAATGAGAATCTTTCACTCAAGAGCTCACAGGCACTAATTTAAAGGAGTATCTAGCCACAGTATGATTTATCAGCAAAGACTACTGAGAAACTAATGGGCTTTTTAAAAAGATTCTAGAAAGTATCTGTATAACAAACTGCTCTAAGGACCCATTGGATGTAGCAGAACTTCAGACACGCTGCAGGTGGTGGCAGACTTGGCCAGAACCATTGGATATGTTAAAGCTCTGAATGCATTTCCATGAAAAAAAGAAAACCAACTCAAACAACAAAAAAAAACCCAAACCCATTTATTTTTATTTATTTATCAAGTATATCAATGCCTTACCACCACAACACCAGAAGGAAGTACAATTTCCAGAATAACGAATGTCAGGGATAAATGGCCTCTCCATTTACAGGCAAGTCTCTGAAGGTGTTTCACTAAGCTTGGTCCTAAAAAAGGGTGCACCCTCCTGAGTTTCCCTGAAAGCCAACATTACAACGAGGAGGGAAGAAAAGTGAGGATACAAATTAACTGCAAAGGTCAATGTTAACTTACCCAGTTAGTCAGACAGGTTGAAGACAGTATGACTTGTTAGAAAAAAAGATTCAAGTGCTGCAAGACAATTTAATGATACCAAAAAAAAAAAAAGTACTGCAAGATGATAACCTTGCATTGCTACATAGTATTCTTTAAAATATCTATTGTTAAATACACCCCAAAGCCAACATTTGAAAATGGAAGACCTTGACAAAGAATTTAGTTGCTCTTTCCTTCGGCATATATAGAAACTTGTACATGGCTAACTTGAAAGTCAACTACCACAGCAGACCTCTGATGCTGTGTGTGCCCTCCAGTGCAGACACATCTGTACACAAAGGTGGTTGCACTTGACAGACAGCTGTTCTGGACTTACATGTATAAGTTCAGATGCAGAAGCCATAAAACACTGTAAACCACACTTCACAAGTTCACAGGGTGTGATCTGTTGGATTTTGCCACTGTTTAAGGCTCTCTGAAAACAGATGGAAACATGATGTCTTCTCACAAGTTTCATTCCCACATTACTGCCACAGACAGCTTTCACCTCTTTGAAGAACAGATCTTTTTTCTTACAGAAGCAGTAACAGGATACAAAATACTTTACATTACTGCTGACATAACTGGTCTCAAGCAATTACTACTGAGACATTACAATTTTCTACCATTTTTCGCTCTCCTCCCCTCTGTCACGGAGTATCTCAAAATAGACAAGGCATGTACTAGAAATGAGATTTATTCTAATCAAAATTGTTTAACACTCCAACAAACATTAGTAGACTACAGATTCACATGTCTGTCAAATGGAACTAATACCACACAGCTGACTAAAGCTTAAGTTTTAGAGATGATGACCCAAAATGCATATATCACTCACCTAAAAGATGAGGGCTTTCAACCTCAAGGAGTCACCTTGGATAGCATACTGATCCAAGGGGAGAGTCCCCAGCTGCAGACCTACTGCCTTCCAACATGGCTCCGTTTATACACTAGTCAAATCTGATCTGTGGTCATACGTGTTCAATGGTCTAGAAACTTCTCTCAACAGAGTCATTTTATTGTATGAGGGACTTGTCTGTCAACTAAAGGGCTTTACTTTTCCTATCCCTCAATTGAGGTGTGTCCCTGACCACAGTGTCCACATGGCTGGGCTGCTCAGTCTCCAAACCACAGCTTCAAGTTTTAATTTGTTCCTTTCAGTATTCAAGAAGTTTTGGACTTTACTGGGGTGGGTGAACCTGCCATACCCTCCCAGAACACATTCTGTTTCTAAGGAGTGAGCATCACCCACTGTTAATCAGGCTACAAGAAGCCTCCAGGAGGGCTGCGACTAGTCACTGCCCACACAGCACAGGGTGAGGAAACGGTGCTTGTGTGTGCCCGAGTGGTGCTGCCGCTGCTTGCAGCTCATTAGGCAGCATGCTGGGCCTCTACTGGTTCACGAGTTAAGCTCACTAGTCAGAGTGACCAGCTCCTGTGTGTCAAACTGCACAGACGAGGAGGATACCGTTACCACGAACAGTGAGGCACCGGCAGGCTCTGTGGCTGTGGCTCTGTGAGCTGTCTCATTTGCTGCAACGCAGCCAACTTCATGTGCAGAAGAAGATCAGCCATGGTCTCCAGCCTGTAGAAGGTCATCTGTTCAACAGTTCCCAGAGTGGACATGGGAACCCAGACAGAGTTACATCATAAACATGTAGCAATCCAGGCCACAGGCTGCAGGGAATGCAAGGGGCGATTATGAGAACTGCTGTGTGAGCTGCGAGCAGACAGAGGATCTCCTCTGCCGAACTGTAGAACTGCAAGAGGCAGTTGATAGGTTGAGGAGTATCAGAGAGGCTGAGCAGGAGATTGACTGGTGGAGCTAGGCTCTGCCCCCTCCCCGAAACAGAAACAGGGGCAGCCCTCTAGTAGCACCCAGGAACAGAGGGCCCCTGCATCCTGCCCACGTCAGACCAGAGGCAGTAACCAGCATGAGGGGAGTGAGTGGAGGGTAGTTCAAAGACGAGACAGCAGAGGACCTTCTACCTTGCTCACCTCACCCCCCCAGGTGCCTCTAACAAACTGGCATGTGGCTTTGGCTGGGAAAGACCAGATATCACTCCACAACAGATATGAGACTCTAGCTGAAAGGGACCAGTCAAACGAAGATGCTGGTGTTGAACTACCTACACCAGAGGTATGTCCAAAGTCAAAAAGGCCAACTGCTCAAATCATAACATCATCCACTAAGAAAAAAAGGAGGGTTGTAGTCCTGGGGGACTCACTTTTGAGGGGAACAGAGGGTCCAATATGTTGGGTTGACCCTTCCAACAGAGCAGTGTGTTGTCTCCCTGGAGCCTGGATTAAGGACATCACTAGGAAACTTCCCAGTTTGGTGCAGTCCTCAGACTACTACCCTTTCCTAATTTTTCATATAGGAGGAGATCAAGTTGAAAACAGTAGTCTGAGAAGGATGAAGAGAGACTTTAAAGCCCTGGGACAGATGGTGGGAGGATCTGGAGCACAGGTTATATTCTCTTCTTCCTGTTTCAGGTAGAGACAATAATTGACAGATGCATACAGTCTATTAATTTATGGCTTCGTAACTGGTATCACCATAACAATTTTGGGTTCTTTGACAATGGGATGGCTTATACAGCATCAGACTTGCTGGCATCTCATGGGGGGCACCTTTCAAAAAGGGGGAGGGGAGTCTTTGCACAGGAGACTGCAGGGCTGATTGATAGGGCTTTAAACTAGATATGAAGGGGGAAGGGGAGATAGCTGGACCAGCTAAGAATAAGCCCAAGGTAAGCATGTCAAGGCTAAAAGGCTGGTTGACTAGTGTAGACTCTTGCACTGCCACTTTATTCGAGACAAAGGCTAGAAATTTAGAAATCATGGAAGCACCTGAGAGGGGTTTGGAAGGAAATGGGGGACACAATCGCAAAAAGATATTGATATCATTAACTCATCTGAAGTGCATTTATACCAATGCACACAGTATGAGCAACAAACAGGGGGATCTTGGAGCCATGATGCACAAAGAAAACTATGACACAGTGGCTATCACAAAAACGTGGTGGGATGTCACACATAACTGGAGTGCCACAGTCAAAGGCTACAGGCTCTTCAGGAGGGACAGACAGGGAAAGAGGGGTGGTGGAGTGGCCCTATACATTAGAGAATGTCACGAGACCTCAGAAGTCAAGCATAGTGATTACGGGGTTGAGTCAGTCTGGATTAGGTTAAGGGCTAATAAAGCTGATGTAGTTGTGGGAGTCTGCTACAGACCCCCCAGTCAAAGCAGTGAGATGGATGAAGCTTTCTATAAGCAGCTCAGAGAAATCTCTCAGTCACTTGCCGTTGTGCTTGTGGGGGACTTTAACCTTCCAGATATCTGCTGGGAATACAACACATCAGAGAGGAGACAATCCAAGAGGTTTCTGGAATGTGTGGAGGACAACTTTTTCACACAGTTGGTAAATGAGCCAACCAGGGAAGGTGCACTTCTGGACCTGCTCCTTGTGAACAGGGAAGAACTTGTGGGGGAGGTAAAGGTTGGAGGCCGTCTAGGGCACAGTGAACATGAGATGACTGTTTTCAATCCTTATGGAAACAAGGAGAGAGGTTAGTAAAACTACCACCTTGGACTTCTGGAGGGCAAACTTTGACCTGTTCAGGAGACTGATTGACAAAGTCCCTTGGGAGGCTGAGCTGAAGGATATAGGAGTCCAGCAAGGCTGGACATACTTCAAGAGAGTAGTCTTCAAGGCGCAGGAGCAGGCTGTCCCTACCTGCCGAAAAACAAACAGGCAGGGAAAGACACCAGCCTGGCTAAATAGGGACCTTTGGCTGGACCTCAAGAACAAAAGGAAAGTCTATGACTGCTAGAAGAGAGGACAGGTCTCTCATGTAGACTATAAGATGTAGTGAAGCAATGCAGGGAGATTAGGAGGGCCAAAGCACAGCTAGAGCTCAACTTAGCTACGGCTGTTAAGGATAATAAAAAATGTTTCTATAAATACATTAACAACAAAAGGAGAATTAGGGAAAATCTCCATCCTTTATTGGATGCAGAGGGAAACTTAGTAACAAAGGATGAGGAAAAGGTTGAGGTGCTTAATGCCTACTTTGCCTCAGTCTTCAGCAGTGGAACAAGCTACCCCCTGGACATCCAGCCTCATAAGCTGGGAGACAGGGAGGGAAAACAGAATGAGGTTATCATGATTAAAGAGGAGGTGGTCAGGGACCTTCTACACCACTTGGATGAACACAGATCTATGGGACCAGATGGGTTACACCCAAGGGTGCTGAAAGAGCTGGCGGATGTGCTCACCAAGCCACTTTCCATTATTTATCTGAAGTACTGGCTAACTGGGGAGGTCCCAATGGACTGGAGGTTAGCAAATATGACACCCATCTACAGGAAAGGGAGAAAGAAGGATCCAAGCAACTATAGACCTGCTAGTCTGACCTTGATACCAGGGAAGGTCATGGAGCAGATCATCTTGAGTGCTCTTACAAGCCATATAGAGGACAACCAGTGGATCAGACCCAGTCAGCATGGGTTTAGGAAAGGCAGATCTTGCCTGACAAACCTGATCTCCTTCTATGACAAGATGACCCAACTATTGGATGAGGGAAAGGCTGTGGATGTGGTCTACCTGGACTTCTGGAAAGTGTTTGACACTGTTCCCCATAGATTTCTAATGGAAAAACTGTCTGCTCATGACCTGAATGAGAATACGATCTGCTGGATCAAGCACTGGCTAGATGGACAGGCCCAGAGAGCAGTGGCCAATGGTACTAAATCCAGCTGGCGTCAGGTCACAAGTGGTGTTCCTCAGGGCTCAGTGCTGGGACCATTTCTATTTAACATCTTTACTGATGATCTTGATGAGGACATGGAGTCTATCATCAGTAAATTCACAAATGAGACAAAGTGAGGCAGGTGTGTCGATCTGCGTGAGGATAGGGACACTCTCCAGAGAGACTTAGATAGACTGGATCACTGGGCCACTATTAATGGTATGAGTTTCAACAAGGCCAAGTGCCAGGTCCTGCACTTGGGCCACAACAACCCCATGCAACGCTACAGGCTTGAGGAAGTGTGGTTGGAGAGCTGTCTCGTGGAAAGGGATCTGGGGGTTCTAATTGACAAGTGAATGAACATGAGCCAGCAGTGTGCCCAGGTGGCAAAGAAGGCCAATGGCATCCTGGCCTGTATTAGAAATAGTGTGGCCAGCAGAAGTAGGGAGGTGATTGTCCCCCTGTACTCAGCACTGGTGAGGCCTCATCTCGAGTGCTGTGTCCAGTTTTGGGCACCTCAGTACAAGAGAGATATCGAGGGGCTGGAGTGGGTGTAGAGGAGGGCAACAAAGCTGGTCAAGGGACTGAAGAATAGATCATATAAGGACCATTTGAAGGAGATATGTCTGCTCAGTTTGAGGAAGAGGAAGCTAAGGGGATACCTCATTGCTCTCTACAACTACCTGAAAGGACATTGTAGAGAGGCTGGTGCTGGTCTCTTCTCTCAGGTAATTAGGGACACAACCAGAGGCAATGGCCTAAAGCTGAAACAAGGTAGGTTTAGACTAGATACTAGGAAAAAAAACTTCACAGAAAGAGTGGTGAGATACTGGAATGGGATGTCCAGGAAGGTGGTTGAATTGCCATCCCTGGATGTGTTTAAGCATAGCTTAGATGTGGTGTTGGGGGATATAGTCTAGGGGTGAACTTGTAGAGTAGGGCTAATGGTTGGACATGATGATCCCAAGGGTCTTTTCCAACCTAAATGATTCTGTGATTCTGTGAATAGGTTCTCAAAACAGGCCTCTGCATTAAAGCATCTAGAATATTACACAGTGTTTCTGCTGTTGTTATTGTATCTTTGCACCTCTTAAACAATGACTTCACTGTTATTTTCTGGTCATAAATACTGTAAGAAAAATCAGCTGCTATTTACACAAAAAATAATTTGAAAACCATCCAGAAGAAAATACCTGCTTCCCACTCATCATTTACACCTACCATCTATGAATTTGTTAAGGAAATATATGCTTAAGCAAGCTTTAAAAATTGAACCACACTCTTATTAAATAAATTAATCAATCAACAAAAATTCATGCAATCAGTTCAGTTGTGCCTGCTGATCACCACCTGGAAAACCTGAAGTCCGGTCTAGGCAAAGACTACTGGCCCCTAGGTAAAGTGCAGCCTATTAGTTATAATTCATGCTTTCCATATCCAGCTGCTGCTGAAGCACATTTGTTGCATTTTTAACATGTAGTATTTTTCCTTGGTCTCCTCAGAGACCTCTCATGAGCCCCAGTGAGTGCTTGCATGCCACTAGTATGATATTTCTTGGTGTTTACTTTTCCAGGTCAAAATATCTGAACTGATGGGAGTGCTGCATTAAGGTTTACCAGAAGAGAGGTGTGATGCATATACTACATGTGCCAAGGTGGGTCATGAGGGATATCAGAGAGGTGTGAGCACAAAAGCACTGGGATGGTGCTGGAAGTCTGCACAGAGTGCAGAAATCCAGAGCTTTTTCAGACTTACCCATGCTGCCCACAAACCATAATATTCTTGAATCCACATGTGACTACAACCACAAACAATTGGTTCACCTCAGAGAATATCCTGAAGTGCAAACATCTTTGAATGATCAGGAAAGCTGGACCCTGGAGAAGCCTGGGGAAATAAGCTAATTTTTAGTCTGTGGAGAACTTCGGAAAGGGAAGAGAAGTGGATCTGGTCTACCTTGACTTCAGCAAGTCTTTTGACTCTGTCTCCAGTAACATCCTCATAGGTAAACTTAGGAAGCATGGGTTAGACAAGTGCACAGTGAGGTGGACTGGGAATAACAGAGCTCAGAGGGTTGTGATCAGTGGCACAGAGTCTAGTTGATTGCCTGTAGCCAGAGGTGTTCCTCAGGGGTCAGTACTGGGTCTAGTCTTGTTTAGCATACTCATCAGTGACTTGGATGAAGGGACAGAGTGTACCCTCAGCAAGTTTGCTGATGACACAAACTGGGAGGAGTGGCTGACACACCAGAAGGTGTGCTGTGTGACAGCACAGATGTCATTCAGCGAGTCCTAGACAGGCTGGAAAGTTGGGCAGAGGGGAACCTAATGAAGTTCAACAAGGGCAAGTGTAGAGTACTGTACCTGGGGATGAATAACCCCATGCACCAATACAGGTTAGGGGTTGACCTGCTGGAAAGCAGCTCTGCAGAGAAGGACCTGGGGAGTCCTGGTGGATAGCTGGTTAACCATGAGCCACCAGTGTGCCCTTGTGGACAAGGCCAATGGTATCCTGAGGCACATTAAGAACCATGTGTTGAGAAGGTCAAGGGAATTTCTCCTTCCCCTCTACTCTGCCTTAGTGAGGCCACATCTGTAGTACTGTGTTCAGTTATGGGGTCCCCAGTTCAAGAGAGACAGGGAACTACTGGAAAGAGTGCAGTGAAGGGCTACAAAGATGGTTAGGGGACTGGAGCACTTTTACGAGGAAAGGCTGAGAGACCTGAGTTTGTTTAGCCTGAGAGAAGTCAAGACTGAGAGGGGATCTCAGCAATATCTATAAGTATCTAAAGGGTAGGTGTCAAGAGGATGAAGCCAGAGTCTTTCAGTGGTGCCCAGTGACAGGACAAGGGGCAACGAATGCAAACTGGAACACAGGAAATTCCTTTCCCTTTTGAACATGAGGGAAACTTCTTTACATTGAGGGTGACAGAGCACTGCCCAGGCAGTGAATAAAGGCTGCCCAGAGAGATTGTGGAGTCTCCTTCTCTAGAGACATTCAAAACCCACCTGGATGCAGCTATGTGCAACCTGCTCTAGGTGAACCTGCTTTAGCAGGGGGGTTGGACTTGATGACCTCCAGAGGACCCTTCCAACCCCTACCATTCACTGATTCTGTGAATTAAATGGGGAGAAGAAATTTCAGAAAGTTTTACTCATTCTTACTTTGTAACTCATGGAAGTTTCATTACTGGAAAAATTTATGTTATAACCCAGACAAAAGATGGCACTCACTTAGAATTTCATGGGTGCATCACCTTTGCTAAATTCTGTTCTACAGAGAATAAATAAAAGAATTAAAATAATCTGGAACTGTACAAACTGCTGCTGCCTGAGAGGTTAGATATTTAATTACATCATTTTAGCTGGTTTCTTGAAAGTCTTTCCACAGTGCCTTTTCTAATTCTTGAAGGGTAGTTTGATTGAATTTCTCTATAGAAATGGTCCTTTGTTGTTTTTTGTAGCTGATGACAACTTTCTTTATGGCCTGATCAAACTCCTACTGAAGTTAAAGCCTCTCAGTAACATCAGTAGAATGGAGAGCATGTAAGTGTTAAGGATAAAATTTAACTCCTGACTAAAAAGTAACGCCATTGTGCATATACCTGTGAAGACAGAATTTTCTCCAAACTTCTGAAAACCAAAGATGTATGTCAGATACTCAAATAATATAATTAAAACTTTGCAGTAAGTGAATATATATTTTTAAAAATTGACTCTATTTTGCTAGATAGATAGACAGATAATTCAATAGATACATTGAATTCCTGTGGCTTAAGGGGCATTTTGTACTTCAGTTCAAAGATCAATAGAAAAATCTGATTGTATTGTCAAGATTAAAAGAAGCATATCCACTTCAACAGGTCCTCTCTCTACCCCCATCTGCACAGAAATCTTAATGGATTTTGTACAGAAAGTTGGAGTGGAAAGTCTGAACACTTCTTCAATTCCCACCTGTCCTAGCATGAAGGTCTGAGGTGATAAGAGGAACAGATAAATCTTTTGGGGCAGAAAGCCCTCCAGCAGCTGAGGACTGCCTTAAGCTAAAGGGCAGTCTTGAGAAAGACTCATTACAGAATTATGTCCTTTACACTGACAGAGACTAGAGATATGTGCAAGAAGCTGGAAAAGAAAGGACTTCTAGCCAAATTAAACATGATACTCCATGTTCCAACTGTTTGAGCACAAAAAAGAAGGGTTTGTCTAGATCTTAGAAATTTTAACACATGGAATCAAAGAAAGCATTCTTCATTCCTAGATCTTCAGACATTTGCTGCTGACAGTTTCTAAAATTATATTTAACCTTCTGGATAAAAAAAGATAGACTTTGGAAAATCAGGTTAGAGGGTGAATCATTTGAACTGTTCATTTTTAATATACCTTGAGACCAATAGAAATTTCTTCACTTACATTTTCAGTTAGTGAAACATAAAACATAGTGTGAAATATAAAAGAATAATGAAATGCTACAAAGTCAGCACACAAAGCATATCCAGGTAAAGCAAGAATACATGAAGACCTCTTGTCCTATGACAAGGAATCAAGCCAAAGGATTTTGGGTATATATTAATATATGTAAGTATACCCCAAGAGCAGGTTCTTTACTCAATCCACTGCTACAGGAGACAGTAATTTGGTTGGCATCAGGAACACATGACAGGACATTGCAATAGGTAAGAATAGTGTTGTGCAGTAACCCATACATACTCAGCATACATACTCCCAACAACTCAGTCACCATGTTAGTAAAGGCAGTCAGCCATGATGTAAGAGGGTGTTTAGAATAAGACAGAGGCCCTTTGTTCAAATGCATCACCGCCTCTAGAGAAATGCAGCAAATTCTTGCTTAAACTAAGGTGGCACTTGCAAGCATATACAGATTTGACAAAAAAAAAAAATATCAGTACATACATCAATATGTTAGAACATATTTGGGAGTGCTGCACTGAAAAGAAACCTTTGGGGCTTGCCTCTTGATAAGAAAAATAGGAGAGAAGGAACCACAGGGCTGATGAAGAGCGGTATGTTAAATTCAAGGGAGGGAAAACTCCAGTAGTGCAACCACCAGGCAGAATAACAAGTTAGGGACAGAAACTTGTCCAAGTTTGGATCTCATTCTGGACATGATAGCTATCTAGTGTTGTGCACTACTGTTGCCAAAGTCAGACTACATCAGTCTTGATTTGGAAAAGGTACTTAAGTGTGTTTAATGTTAAGTTTAAGCACTATTCTGAATCAAGGTGGAAAATACAACTATCTTCTTTTGTGCATCTTTAACTAACACTTTTTCACTATTCTTTTCTGTTCCTGTTGTGAAGGAAGGCATTGATAATTATTAGAATTATTTATTTTATTAATAATTAGCATTTATTGCTATTGTTATTATTTAATAATATTTATATTATTATGCAGCACCTAGTCACTAAAAGCTGGTCCCAAATTTTCCAGCGACACAAACTTTACTTAGAAAATGCCATATGCCTGTCTTCTTCTAAATATTTCAGGCTCAAAACATATTTTGTCAAACTCCAAGCAGTTCTACCCTTTCTAGTACACTGGTGGGCTGAATTCACAGAAGACAAAATTAGACTAGCCAGATTCCAGGACCTCCAGAGGCCTCAGTGCTTAATCAAAACAGTTTGATTTGGAAAAGTAAATGGGGAGAGGCAGGCAAGGAGAAAGGGAGAACTGGTGTCTTTTTACAGTCAGAAGAACTCCCCAGTTTTCTAGACACTTCTAGTAAGAGACATTTGCTGTATGAAATAGGTTACAATCCATCTATCATATCTTTCCATATGTCATCATCACAGTAGTTAAACTAAGAAAGTTCTGTTATCTCCATCTCATATAAATAAAACAAGAAGCACAAAGGAAATAAGTGACCTCAAGTTACAATGGAAATCTGCACAATGTCTAGGAACTGGATCTCTCCAGTCCCAGTCCAACACTTTAGCCACAAGATGCTCTTTCTGCTGCTGCTGGTAGGGATATTATCAAATATAGCAAGTACCCATTGACTATGTCTACATTAGCAAATGAAATGAGAGACAGACTGCTCTTTGGCCTCAAGGCCAGCTGACACGGCATGGTTCCAATCTGCACAGCCAAGTTCTCGTACTCAAAATAGGAATTCATGTTCAAGCTGTTTGCCTAAAGCGTTCACTCCCAATCTACATACACCCTGGTGCTGCTTGGGAGAGTGCTCCTTAGCAGCAGCCAAAAGTCTGACAAAACCTGTGCTAACAATGTAACGGCATCTATGATTGCAAACCAGAGTCTGAGGCTATTCCCCGACCCTCTCAGGTCTGCTAGTACAGATGTAGCCTTGGTTTCCAGATAACAATTGTTTGAAAGCTTTGTCTGTTGAGAACACATAGTGTTTGAAAAGGCCCTGCCAACAATTCTAGGAATGCAAGCATTGCTTTTGCTTTCCAAATATTCCTGTAACTGTGAATTCTCAACATTATCTGGGTCTCCACCAAACCTTTATCCAGTGGTAATGTCTGGAAAATGAGGGGCATTTTGAAGTTTTATGCCCAAGTGCAACTTCAGGAGCAAGATAATGCACTACAACTCTATTCTGGTCTTTTCTGTCTGCAGCTGGAAAGTTTGGAGCCACAAAAATCAATGTCTTATTGTTCAGTGATTTCTTTTTGCATGTTTCTTTGTGTGCTAGAGGGAGAATATTCATTTGCTCTCTTGTTTGAAATGTGTTATTTAGTTATTATTCACGTACTAGCCCAAGACAAAGATATGGTATGACATTAGTGTTCTAAAGTGCTATCGATTACCAGTACAAAATGAAAATATATAATTGACAAAAACATCGGATCCTATGGGGACTTACAGTTCAAAAGGTTAAAAAGGAAATGCTGATCTCTTGAAACAAATTGATCTACATGCAGCCAAGCTGAGATGAGTCTCTAAGCAAGCTGGGAGAGACAAGAGAGAGCTGCTTGTTTGTTTTTCATCTGTAGTAAAAATACAATGGCTGTAATTTGAAAAGAGCAAGTGTCACATTTGTGTAAAGTCATCTGTTTGTTCTTCAGTTCATTGCTAGCAATACAGCTCTCTGTTTTGCAAATAAATTGTCTCATCTCTATTCCTCAGTCCCAGGACTGTCGGGGCTATGGCAAGCCTGGAAGCTGTATTCCAGTCCTGCTGGGAGGAAAGTGCTATGTTTTGCTGCTGGGTATGTCCTATTACCACATGGTAAGTAGTGTTAATAAACCTCACAGAGAGAGATGCGTGTCTTTTGGTTCACCTAGAAGAATGCCTTGCTACAAATAGGGTTTCTGTAAGGAAGATTGTTGGAGGAAAAAAAATAAATCAGAAAATACCTTCCTCTCTTGTAAGGAACTAGACAACTGGTAGCTAGTAGGTGGTGCTGCTTTATTGCCATGGGACTTCCACATTCAAACTGTGACCTGCCTTTTCCCAAAAGTCCACAGTCTGCTTGAGGACCAATACACTCAAACCACTCAAGTCTAGACTGAGTCATTCCTCCCTTCACTACTAAGTATTGCCAAAAGGAGTAACTCCCCTTTACTCTGTGGTGACTGCAATACAGCTGGCTTGGCTATGAAAATAAGGATGTTCGCTGACATCTCTTGCTTTTATCTACCACTGAGGGCCACAAATGAACAGGCTATGCTTTCCCTTATCAACCAGAAGTAACTGGGCAAGAGTAGGGAGAAGGATGAAAGCTATCATGTGTAAGTTTACTCCCCATCTAGAGCAAAGAAGGCATGTGGCAGAAGGCTGTCACAGCTGATTCTTGGGACCATTCATAAGATAGTTGTCACTGTGTTTGACCTTCACTAATACTAAACTATGAGGATATAATCTAGACACATTGAACCATTGAAGGAGAACATACTTTTCAAAGGGAATCCCTTCTGTCTCGTTCTATGGAAAGACAAAACATAAATGCAAAAATCATCATTTTCCCCTCAGCTTTCTCAGCAAAGGGCACACCAACCATCTGTCATCGAATCAGTGAAACACAACGTGTGCAAAAGAATGTATTTGTCTATATTTGTTTCCCTTTAGAAAGGAAGAACCTAAGAACAGCTGTGTCAGGCAAGACAAGATGTCCATCTACCTTAGAAAGCTCTCTGATGTGGTCAGTACCAAATGTGCCCAAAACATATGAGGATAAACTGGATGCAGCAGTTGCCCACAGCTTTCTGCAGCCTGAGCTTACAGAATTTCATGAATTCAAGGTCATTTCTTTGTGTTCCATAATTCAGAATGGATTTTTCAGCCAGACATTTTTCTACTATGTATTTTTAAATGATCTAACTTTTGTCACCCACAATCCCCTTGGGAAAAATGTCCTGCAATTTAATCATATGCTGGGTAAAAAAAAAATAAGTCTACAGAACTTCTGTGTTGAAAAACTCCCTATTCACAACTGCATTGATTGCTAGCACATCCTCATTCAGTCACCTTTCATTCAGGATGGAGTGCTAGTCTATTCAGCCTCTTCATGTGCAGAAACCATTACATAACTTTGATCATTTGCATTGCCCTTCTTTGGGTTTGCTATAGGCTTTTTGAGATAGGTTGATCAGAACTGAATACAGTATCGGAAAGGAGCTCAATATGAATTCATAGAGGGGCATAATCATATGAGATATTCTGATGCTTCCTACAGATGGTCAATCAGCTCAGTAAGCCATTTGTGCTCCCAGCACAACTCTAAGATGCTGGAGCAACATCACCCCAATTTTGCAGAGCAAAAGTGGAAGCCTAGGGAAACAAATGCACTGATCAATAACTTACTATGCATTTTACCAGCAATGTATTTGTTTAGAGGCCTAAGGTTTAGCCTTTAGGAGGTTTAACAGTTATGTGCCTAAGCACATTTGTAAATTTAAGCCTGAGAGACACTTTTGCTCCAGGTCAGAGCAGCAGCTTGTGGCAGATGAGGGAATTGAAAGCAGGTCTCCCAGATCTCACATTAGCACCATAATCACTTGCTTTCTCTCATCCTGTGCACCCACTACTGATGCTTAATGTGCTATATCCACTATATTTATCTGTCATCTCTGGAATCTTAATGTGTTTCTCAGTGGAATATTACAAAATCTACAATTTTTGAAACAGGAAGGTTATGTAATGAAGAGTGCTTAAGCATTCCTAAATTGAGATTTGGAGTAATATATAGACTATAGGCTGCCTGCATATTCATTTTAGTGCATTCCTCACTCCTATGGAAAAAGGAGGGGAAAAAGACATCACATTTATTAGTTTTAACACTGACTGCTCTTGCCAATGGAAAGCACTTAAATTCTCTCCTCCTACATCTACCTCTGCTGCAGACTTCTGAAACAGAGAAAGCTGAAATAAGATAAAACAGCAAAGAGCATAAAGGCTAATAAGTTGGTGTTTTAAAGTTTAGTTCTGTGTTTCAAAGCTGTAAGGTTTGAAAATGTGCTATTAAATTATATCACAGGCATCTACTTGAGCAGAGTTTGGCTTGCACAGTCTCCTTTCTATTGACAACAACGATCCAGAGTCAGGTTTTTTCTATCAGGTTAGAAATTCACTGTTCAATTTATCAGGTTTGGTTTTGGCCTGAATGAGGGCATATAAATTAAAAGCATACCCCAATATGACACAAGCTTTGATGTCTAATAAGAGTTCTGTGAATTCATTATTTTAATATTTTAGATTTATAATCACAAGGCTAGCAATTTTGCTCTGGTCTACGTAATACATTTTTCATGGTCCCTTTCCCAGCTCCTTCTGACAAACGTTCTCCTCAGATTACAGTCATTAATACTGGGGATGTTTTGCAAGCCCTAGGGCACTAAGATCAGGGATGATTTGAAACATCAACTTACCTAGATATTAAAAATATAGTTCAAAAGAAGTTGAGGGACGTTTGCATCACTTGAAGTATTTATCTTTAATAATGTATCAGCATAAATCTGCTGAAAAATTACTTTGAAGGGTGGTATAACATCTAGCAAGGTAGAAATTATAAGAAAAAGATGAAGAAAAGGGATAGAACAAGTTTAGAGTAAACTGCACGGGATGAGATGACACAGGACATTCAAGAGTTTGCATTTTTGAAGGAAGTTGCTGTCACCATTTACAAATAGTTCATCCTCTACTATCTGTGAGTACACCAGAGCACTGAAGTTACACAACATTCCCACTTGGGTAAGCAATGAAAAAACAAAAAAAATCACAGATTTTCGCTAATCCTAAAATGTTTGTGCTCCTTTTGCTCATCCAGCCTACGTAAGTGGGACATAAAGCAGCATGGTCTGGCTGCTTTTCCACTCACTTGACATGAAGCTATCAGTAAACCAGCTTAGGTGGGTAGTTAGGCTGAATTTATGCTTAGTTTGTATCACTAGAGCAATACAAATCAGTGGGACAGTATGTGAGATATATCAAAGTCACAACTGTAAACAATGAAGTACAGAAATTTCATATTTGCCCTCTGATGATACATATCAAACTTTCAGGTGTATCTAGGCTAGCAGTCACAGGACACTCATCTTCTCAATTGTTCTCTAATGTTTAGGAATGGTGTGATGCCTTAGAGTCAGAGATTCAGAATCAATCCTCAGGTCAAACTTCATTGGAATATTTGCTTCACAAATATTCTTTTACTTCACTTTTTCTTTTGAAGAAAATACAACATGCAGAAATTTGCTGCTGGTATTTGTATTGCATGGTAGCTGCTTAGTGACTGACAGTCACTCCATAACGTATGGAGTCATACAACATCCTAATTCTCTTTTGCTTATATCCTTATGAGCAGAGGTAACTCCTCTCTGGCAGATATTTAGATTTGCACTGTATCATTTAGAATCATCCTTTATCAGAGAAGCAAAATTTTCAGGTGAAATTTTATTATTTATTGCAGTTATTTTTCCTTCTTAGATCTGTCATATAGGGAGAACAGAAATGGTAAGACAGGTCTGAGACAAATTGATCAATGATTTCAGAAAGTTAAACTCTTCTTCAGAAAGTTATACTCTGATCAAGAGATCCCAACTCATTACATGTAATTGATGTCTGAAACTATGCATGTCCCAGTTTTCCTAGGTCCTGCCTTATGCACTTATATTTGGTCATTTTATGCATTTTGCATTTTCATGTGAACAATGTTAGTCAGGTGACAAAGTTCAAAATGAAGTCATAGAATCACAGAATGGTTTGGGTTAGAAGGGACCTTTACATTTCACTTCATCCAACACCCCACCCCCACCCCCCTGCCATGGTCAAGGATATCTTTTAGTAGATAAGGCTGCTCAAAGCCTCATCCACCCTGACCTTGAACACTTCCAAGAAGGGAACATCCACAACTACTCTGGGAAACCTGTTCTAGCATCTCACAGTAAAGAATTTCTCCCTAATATCTAATATAAATCTACTCTAATTCATAGAATCATAGAATGGATTAGGCTGGAAGGGACCTAAGAGATCATCTAATCTAACCTCCCCACCATGAGCAGGGACGCCTCTCAACTAGACTAGGTTGCTCAAGGCCTCAGACAACCTGGCCACTTCCAGGGAGGGGACATCCACAACCCCTCTGGGCAATCTATTCCAGAGTCTCACCACCCTCGTATTGAAGAACTTTTTTCCTAAGATCCAATCTAAATCTATTTTCCCTCAGTTTAAAACCTTTTCCTCTCATCCCATCAATGGATACTGTTGTGAAGAGTCCCTCTCCAGCTTTTCTGTAGGATCCCTTCAGGTAATGGAAGGCAGTTATAAGGTGCCCCTGGAATCTTCTCTTCTTCAGGCTGAACAATCAATCCCAACTCCCTCAGCCTCTCCTCATCGCAGAGATGCTTCAGGTAGGGTCTCACAAGAGCAGAGTAAAGGGGGAGAATCACCTCTTTTGATCTGCTGACCATACTCCTCTTGATGCACCCTAGGATGCAGTTGGCCTGCTGAGACACATAAGCACGCTGCCAGCTCATGTTAAGCTTCTCATCAATCAACAACCCCAAGTCCTTCTCTTCAGTGCTATTCTCAACCCACTCTGTACCCAGTCTGTAATTGTGCCTGGGACTGGCCCAGCCTAGATGCAGGACCTTGCACTTTGACTTGTTGAACCTCATGCAGTTTGAATTGGCCCATTTCTCAAGCCTGCCAAGGTCCCTCTGGATGACATTCCTTCCCTCAAGTGAGTCAACTGCACCACACAACTTGGTGTCACTAGCAAACTTGCTGAGGGTGCACTCAATGCCATTGTCCATGTCACTGACAAAGATGTTGAAGAACTCTGGATCCAGAACAGATCCCTGAGGAACTCCACTTGTCACTGGTCTTCACCTGGATATCAAGCCACTGATCACAATTCTTTGAGTGTGACCTAGTCAGTTCATTATCCAGTTAGTTAGCCTTATTCAGTTTGAAACTGTTACCTCTTCTCTTATCACTACACCCCCTGACAAAGAGTCTTTCCCCATCTTTCCTGTAGGCCCCCTTTATGTACTGGAAGCCTGTTATAAGGTCTCCCCAGAGCCTTCACTTCTCCAAGTTGAACAACTTCAACTCTCTCAGGCTGTCCTCACAAGGGAGGTGTTCCAGCCCTCTGTTCATCTTTGTCTCCCTTCTCTGGACCTGCTCCAACAAGTCCATGTTTTTCTTTTTCCAGACACCCCAGAGCTGAACACAGTACTTTAGGTGGAGTCTTGTGAGAGCAGAGTAAAGGGAGAGAATCATCTACCTCAACCTGCTGGCCACACTTCTCTTGATGCGGCCCAGGACACAATTGGCTTTCTGGGATGCAAGTGCACAATGCTGGCTCATATTTAGTTTTTCTTTCACTGGCATCCCCAAGTTCTTCTCCATGGGGCTGCTCTCCAATCCACTCATCACCCAGCCTTTATTTGTCCTTGAGATTTCCCTGGCCCATCTGCAGGACCTTGCACTTGTCCTTGTTGAACTTCATGAGACTTGTACAGGCCCACCTCTCAAGCCTACCAAGGTCTCTTCCCTTCCTTTCCCTCCAGTGTGTCAACCACTCCACACAGCTTGGTGTTGTCAGAAAACTTGCTGAGGGTGCACTCATTACCAATGTCCAGGTTGACAACAAAGAAACTTTTTGTTTACTCAAGAAAGGTAATACCATTATGAGAAATTAATTATTTTTATCAGCATCAACAGAAATTGAAATCTGAGTGGTCTTCAGGAGATATTTTTTTAAAGGACAATGTAATTAAAGAGCAAGGTTAAGTAGCAATAAAAATATTAAAGTATAGCCCCCCCCAAAAACTGAACAATACACCCAGGGCCAGGTCATACTCACAAAGTGTTCTGAAGTAATTTAGTTGTGGAACTGTAGAATAACCAACAAAAGTACATCCTCTTCTGCTTATTACAAGCTCTATTACTTTCCAGCAGAGTGAGAAAAGACAAATATCAGACCAAGCTTTGTAAGGGGCTACAGAAGCAATTCTTGGAATTACAGACTAATGAGTCCAATTAACATACCAGAAAATTCATTTGCCTGCTAATTAGCATAAAATATAATAGAAGCTAGAACAGGTGGGCACATGAATAACTGTAACATACTGGGGCAGAATCAACATCATTTTTATAATTCATGAAACAGAGATATAAAAGACACAGTGAGAAAACATCATTTCAATAAGTATAACGCACCATGCATTCAAAATAAAACCAAACCCAACCACACACTTTAAATAAGATACTTCAGCAACAGTTCTAAAGAGCAATTAAGGTGTCACATGATAAGAGGGAAGACCTTTCAGTGATTAATAATGGTTTGGAAGACAGTGAACAACAGGTTGGAACAAATTATTCATTCTCAGAAGGTGGGGAATTTGCCATTATACATATGTCAAAAATAAATGCTGGGACTGATGCTGTTCAATAACGTACCAGTAATGAATGATGTGGAAGAGTAAAAGAACAGTGAGGTCTGACCAAGTCTGACATTGGCCTCATTATCTCTCCATGGTAAAAATAAACTTGGTGCAGGAGGTAGAAGACCTTGAAGCAGATGGCAAGCAGCTTATAAGTGATGAAAACAGCATCTAGGGAAAAGAAGTAAAGCAGGAGAGAACAGTGAACAGGACTGGAAATGTCCTCAGTCTATCCCCTGCCTCACAGCTGGGTCAGCTGTAAAATGATACATCATCCTGGATAGATGTGGTGGGAAAGCCTCTGACAATATAGCTTCTATGGCATTAGAAAAGCACGTTGTTCAGCTGATTCAGTCTCCTTGATGTTAGGAACTTACACGTAACATTAACCTTTCTTGATGAAGTTCATGCCTATTGCCCACACCATGAATATAAGAGAAGAGATTATTCCCTTACTCTTTTGCAGAAGGCTTTCACATATTCAAAGTCTGCGTCATAATCCCACATTTATCATGAAATGACATACTCTAGACCTGCCATAGTTCTCCAGCCCTTACCAAGGCTAAGTAATGCAAAAAGATTATGTCACATGACTTGCAAACTTCCTTTTGTTTATACTTCTCACTATGAAGTTTGTCCTTGTGTAACAGCAAGACATTGTTGACTCATGTACATGTTGTTATCACTATACTTGCAGACTCTTTCCTGAAGGACTGTTCCTTAATCAGCTGTTTCCCATCCCCTATTTGTGTAGGTGATTATCACTGCCTAACTGAATATCCCTATTGATTTACAGGTTTTTATTAGAAACCATTTCATCAGTTCACTGAGATAATTTTGAATTCCAACTTGGTCCTCCAGAGGATTTGCACTGCCTCCCAGCTTTGTGTCATCACCAAGTTCAGAACATTGGTAAAGTCCTGAATAAACTCTGACCAGAAAGACCCCAAACAAATCTGGCTACAGCTGTGTGTTGCTATTTAGAAAATAACTGCAAAGAGTTACTGTCAGATTTGGCTATCAATCAATTTCACTTCCTCCCTTATGAACTTTCATGAAGACCGTGTTTATCTAAAGAAAAGATGTATTTCCTGCTTCTCTTCTATCCATATAGATTGTTATCTTCTCATACAAAGATACTGGATTTTTGGTTTGTTTTGGGTTTTTGTTTGTTTGTTTGTTTTGGGGTTTTTTTGTTCCTGATAAGTCCTTTTGATTGTTAAATATCCTCCTTTTATCTTCAAGGTGAACATAGCACAACTTGGTTCACAAGTTGTTCCAGAACTTTCCTGGAACTTAAATGAAGGCTGCTTTTTCTCTTTTATAAATATAAATCTTTTCTAGTCTTTCAGTGCTCCCTTGCTGTGGGATATCCATAACCAGTGCTATGGTTATCCTCCATATCTTAAACATGAGTGCTAGTATTTTCAAGTTCTTTATCACAGAATGATGCTGGTCAGTTCCATGTTCTCAAAAACATCTAGTTTTCCTAAGAACTCTCTAACTTGCTTTTTTCACATTGTAGTCTTGAATCATACCTTCTCACCCTCTTCTTGTAGTAGTTTTACTGCATAGGAGAGAAAGAAACCTATTTCACTGATATGTCTCTTACCAATTACATATACACCAAATGACTTTGTGCTATTCCTGATGTCTTTTGCCAGGTGCCTCCTATTCTCAGCCTTGGCTTTTTTGAATTTGTCCCTGTGTTACCACTGTGCTCTGTTACAGTCATCCTTCAATATCCAATCTAACTCACAGGTTTGGTGTGTGTATGCACGTTAGAAGTCAATAGTGACCTCACCATTTAAATTTCGTATTATGCTTTGTCTCTGCTGTTTGTTTCTGCCTGTGTCATTAGTATCATTTATTTGAACATACTTCTCTGCATTTAAGTTTCCTTAAAAAAAAATTAAAATGAACAAATAAACAACAATAAAAAAGAATTTAAAAAAAAAAATCGGAGAAAGGAAAATGTTTTCTTCATCTTTTTCCTTCTCTTCCTCAGTAGATGTTACTGGTTTTGTGGTTATTCCCATACAAGTCACTCTCCACTTTCACATTTCTCAAACAGCTATTTTGTAACTTTTTGTTACTCCTTCCATTGCTTATCGCAATGTCTGAATCAAAAGTTTGTCGCGAGTGCAAGATCTGAGGGGACACTTAGTTCTTGCACTCGTAACAAACTTTTGATCAGTAATTGGTTGAAATTATAGTAGAATCAACTCAGGTGACATATGGAAAAAATTAGTGAGATGATAGTCAGCATGATTTCCATGGAAGCCATGCTCCAGAAATGCACTGTAGTTCTCTGAAAGAGTTAAAAAGCATATAGAATAGTGTAATCCACCCCCTTTATGAAGTTCACCACCTGTGACTCGCAAACTAAGCTCTCCTGGGATAAAAATGAAGGTCCTTTCAAGGATAACAAGCATTAATTACTAGTATATTTATATCCCTTATATTTATAATTTATATCCCTTAAATTTAACAATTAGAATAAACTGTAAGTTTTCACATTTCAGGATGGTTACCAATTATGGTCTTCTGTGCTAAAGCTTATGCTACTCAACACATTCATGAATGAGGTGGCCAAGTTTTCTGATTATTAAAATTACTCACTTCACTTGCAGGATGATTGTGAAGAGCTGAAGGAGATACTGTGTTTCTAAGTGAACAGGTGATAACATGCCAAATGAAATCCACTGTCACTAAGTATAAAGCAAAGAGCACAAGAGGAAAATAACCACACAATGTAGACACAACAGCGCGTTCCAAATTAGCTATTATCTCTTACAAAAGATCTTGCATTCATCCCAAAAAAACATTGTCTTCATGCTCAGCAGCAGATTAAAAAACCAAAATGGACCACTGGGGACTAATAGGAAAGGAAAAATTAACAAAGCAGACAAGATCATTACATAACTGTTAACACATGTGGCAGGCGCAGCCTTCCTGACTGGGGAAAAACAAGAGGAATACAAGGTGTGCCAGAGCAGTTTGGCACCTCAGCCATTAAGCTGCACCTCATGGTGATTAACTGTTGCCTCAGGGTCTAGACCCTTAGCCTGTTTTGTCTGGGCTGGTCCCCTCAACCAATCAGAATGATCACTGTGCACATTCAGCTGGGGTATAACAGGGGTCCTGCCTAGAAGCCAGAGGATTTGTTTCTTCACAGAGCAGTGGGCCTGGCAGTTGGCCCCTCCCCTTAGACACACCATCCAAGGACACTACCATGGATTGAGTGAGCCTGCCTTGCCCCCTTCTTTGGGTGAGTGGTATCTTGGGCACGCTGGTGTAGGAGGTTTCCCCTTTATGAGTGTGTGCCCATTTTGGTTCATCTTTCCTTAAGTTCAGGAACTAGTTGTGTAGTAGTTATATTGTGAACTGACATCTGAGCTTGTATTTTGTCAAAAAGGAGTGCTGGACAACTTTGGTTGCAATAAAACCCCCATTTTTTGACAGCTGTTGCTGTCTGTTTTGTAGGTGCCCGCATGAGAACACAGTGTACAGTTCACTTTACCTCATCCTCCTCAAAAAATAACAATTATTCACCATATCTTATAGCCTCGTAACTTGGAACACCATATTTAATTATCAAGAAGTAGATTTAAAGCATCTGAAAACTAAGAAATTTTAGGTATGTTCTCTCATTTAACTATGGAACAACCTCTACAATTCATAGAAACAAATCTCAATCAAAATGATTAGATGCAAGAATACACAACAACCTTTTGCTCAAGCAATCTAAAGTCTCAAGTGCCTCCTGAAGGGAATTCAAACATCACTTTACTAATATTCTTTCCTTTAGCATCCATCACTGGCCACTCTTAGAGTAGAATAATAGGTAGATGTTAGTATGATGTGGTGCAGCTGCCCTTAAATAACTGAAAATACATGCTATTAACCTGTTCCTAATTTCAGCAACATAGATTGGCAGTATACCACATTTTACTTTGCAGGCAAAATAGGAGTGTCTACTCAGGTTTTTTTCAATATTAGTTCACCACGACTGAGCTTTTCATAGAAATTACATTCTTGCTCCAGAAAAAGAAAAAAATGAAAAAGAACAGACATAAAGAGGGGATGGATATGAAACCAGTAATTTGTGCATGAAGGAACAGGTGGAAATAAGAATGTGAAAAGACAAATGTCTTTTTTTTGGGCCAGTGTCACAAAAGGGGTGAAGAAAACTGAAGTCAAGACTGTCTCATCCACAGTTATCCCAGTCTGATGCAGGCAAAGAATTAAGCTGGAGGGAAAAGAATGGCAAGAGGAGGAGACAGAGCTTGTGAGGTGAGGACAGAAGGAAGACAAGGAAGGAGGGTGGATACAAGTGATGGGGCGAGAGTCACACTGCATGGCAAGGGAGCCATTACAGCTAGCACTGTACACACATAATAAGATAAATCTATTTCTAGCTTACTATCTTTATACAGATTTTACAGAAACATGAGACTCCCAGTGGATGAAGAAGTGTTACATTGCCACCTAGAGCAGAAAAAAGGAAAATATAAGAATATGTTAGATGAACACAGCTGCCTTGGAATAAAAAAAAACCCAAAAAACCTTAGTTAAAACAGAGAAGCATTCAGAACCTCTTCAACTAGGAAATCCTTAGGAGCAGTAAGGATGCTTTTTGTCAAACCCTCATGTGAAGGGAAACCCCTAGTCAGTGCAAGACTGGACCAGAGCTCTAGCACCATGTGGCCTGCAGATGAGCCTCAATCTAATAAATTAGGGAGACAAATAGCAACAGGAAGAAAATACTTGATTTGACAAGACAAATTTCACCTGTGGCCTTCTCCAGTATCCTTTTTTTAAAAGGGACAGATGGTTCAAAGGAAGGTACAAGAAACTTTGCAAAGAAAAACTGTCCATTGAGGTTTTTGTTCTTTGCTTTTTAGATTAATCCAAATAGATGTTTGGTTCCTACACAATAGAATAAAAGATTATTCAATTTCTGTATCCATTTTCATGCCCCTGATATAAATATATGCATTCTCTCTACAGTGATCTAAACAAAATCTCTAAGTGCTCATTATTGGTAAAAATGAAGACATGTATACTTTCTCTCTAAAACAGTTATAAGACAAGATCTTAAAGAAATGGATAAGGAAAACATTTCAAGGTATTAGTCACAAAGTAAACATTTTTACAAATGAATGAACTTCCTGACTTGTAAAATTAAAGGGATATATAAAATGCAATCTAGAACAGTGTGTGAATACTCAAACAGCCATATTATCCCCCTGAATTGCACTACTAGGTGATGCTTTATATCTGTGGTAGAAATACAACTGTTGGAATAACGGGTGTTACTCAGCTTACATGTTGCCCAAATTAGCAAAGCACATGCTTAGCAGTAAGCTCATAAGCAGTGGGCTGGAAGAAGGGAGAGAAAAACGCAGTGGCTGCTGCAGAGAAGTGTCACTGCCCCTCTAGAGCCCTTTCCTTGAACCTGCCCACCATGAGAAGCAGGAGAAGGGTATACCACGTCCAACTCTGACCCCGCTGCTGGCATCAAAACCACTTTTCCCACTGCCTCCACTACAAATATTCACACCATCCAACCCCATTGATAGCGACTGCTTACACTTCTCACAGGAGGAGCCAGGGCTCCCTGTATCCCAGGCTTGCCTGCAGCACCCTTATAAATAAAGGTGTGGTGGGATAGGCACCGATTTCCACCATGCCACAAAGCGCACAGCAGTAGCTTCAGGCTATTAAAGCATCATTATCCATTACAATCCATACAAGTCAATTTACAGTCTGACAGGGCACCCAGAAGCTTCCAACTGTTATGCTGCCTTCTCTGCACAAACTCCACAAATCTGGTAAGTCACAACAGTCAGAAGTGTTTGCTTAGGACTGAGCAAGAGTAAAATTGAATTACCTCTTGTTATTAAAGAAATTTATCCCAGAGGAAGGTGTTGAAACCACTGAAGCAAGAAAGTGAGAGAGCATTTTATGGCTCACTGCGTTATGAATGGTCTATGAATACACAGACAAAGTAGTCTCCAAAGCTACCAGACTACAGTTATGGGCTCCATGTTTGATTAAAAGATTATAAACGTTCAGACACATACTCCTGGTTCTGTTCTCCAACAGTTTATGACTCCTTTTCATTTTACAGTACTCAGTGGCGCAGCTTGCCTAGCCCAGGCATGCACTGAGACTCCAATTGTTTACCTTAGTTGATTCAAGCTGACATGTTTGAAAATTATTATATCCATTTGTTCTGCTAGATGTTTTGTCTCCCTTGCTTATACTTCCTAATTTCTTGCTTCTCCTATTATTGGTCTTATGACTAAAGGCTTTAATTTATTCACCATACAATGCTTTTACACACATTTTCTGCCATTCCTTACACATTGTCTCCATTGTCTCCCAGTATCTCTAGGGTGTAATAAGAAGAATTGAGAATATAAAAAGTTACACTATATATTACCTCATATGTCTGCCTTAGACTTGAGCTATTGAACTTCTATGTACTTTAATAGAGCAGACTTTTCCCTACTGAAATTATTCAGTCATGAAAGTATAATAGCAGGGGTGAGCCCACATAGTATCCAAGTACAAAATCAGGAATGTTCACAGACACAGGAAGATGCAATCAAGACACATCTGAGTACCTCAATAACTCTGAGAAGAAAAAAATGACCAGAATAAGCAAGATAATCCCTGTTTTCTTTTTCAGATCCTTCTTCTGCCCTTCTTTTTTATCCTGTGTCTTCCTGAGGCAAGTTTGATTTTCGCTCACACTTTCAAATGTGGGTCTTTTTTTAGCACTATCCTCACACAAGTATATTTCAAGAGAGAGAGAGAAAAATTATATCCAAATCAATACATCACTTAATAATTATTAAGTTCACAGTGGCATGTCTCACTTCTGGGCATACAGGAAGAAGAACATCCATTACACATATAAGAAAAGACCAGGAAACCCTTTCTGCTTAAAAAGTTTTAGATTTCTTGCCAGGATCTCAGTGGATTATGACTCCTTTTTAATCTATTTCAGTTACTTTTAAACATCATTCTCTACAGTTGCTTAAGTTTCTAATTATTCTGATGAGGTCTTAACAACTGTCTCTGGTGGATTTTGCTACCATGACTAGAGGATTCAAAGCATGGCCATCACCACCAAAGCCAATGCCTCTATATACTTGCCTTTCAAAATACCCAGAGGGAAATCCTGCTATCCTTATTTTATATCTGCAGAGCTTTCCCTGCTGCAATAGGGGAATAGCCAGAAGGTATTCTCTGCAGACATCTTACAATGGAATCACTTAAAGGAGGCTTAGCTTGTTGAGATTCAATATTTAATGGTCTGAAATAAAAACACCACACAAAAATCTTATTAAACCTAAAGCAATTGCTGTACACAGTAAGGAAGCAACAAGTAAAAACTGTCAGAGCCAAACTCTGAAAGCGGATTCTCTGATTGTAATTTTTCTGTGACAAGTGCTGATCAACTTCCTTCTTCAGATCAGTTTTACATTAACCAGCATCACCTATTCTGTGAGGAACAGCTCTCCTTCCCCAGCCACCTCTTACAACTTAACAATAATATCAGAGAACAAATGTTTTGAGAAGGATCTGGAAAGCAATGGAAGGCTAATTAAAACAACTTGCCCTCTGAAGCTATGATTAAAATACAAGCTTTCTTGTACCCTTAAGGACAAATTAGGGAAAAAAAAAGCATCAAAAAAGAATCTACACAGACACCCTAGAGTCAGAATAAAATGCAAGCAGTATATAAAAAAGCTCAAATGAAAAGTCTGCTGATGTTGGGAAAATGCATACAATAGACCTAGTACCTTACTGACTTTTTCCCAAGTATCATTGTTATGCACTGCTAAGATTTTTTTTTTCTTTTAAACAGCCAGAGTCTAACATCCAAGAGTTGCTCCTCTTGATCTCCTTCCCAAGCTCTGGCACTGGAGAACTGCATTAGAAAAAGAGCTTACCTTCTTCAAAATATAAACGTGCTTTTCTGCCTAAGGGACTACCTAGTTATTGTGAGGATTACTCCTGGCTAACCTGGAGTTTTAGGCTTCTGGAGGCTAATTAGAAAGCATCTAGTAACCACAGTTGTCATAATGAGGCACACTCACTACTTCTTTCTTATTACCTCGGCCAGTGCTCAGCTCCAGCAATCATCCTATCAGAAAAGCATAACATAAAATCTTCAATCTATATTCATATCACTAAATCTATACAAATGCACTCTAAAACCTTAGTAGTGCTCATTACCATCATTTTATCAGCCTGAGCATTTTTTTATACAGAGCTCTGAATTAATATCTCCTTTCCACAATAATTCTTCTGCACCTTCTGTAACTGCATTCTGTAGAATTTGTTTAGGTTTTTTTCTATCTTTCAAAAAATGGAAGGGGATACGACTCATTGGAAACTAAAATTACAAGGTTAAGTACCACCTTGTATTTTTATAGTCTACATTCATGTAATGGGAATGAGATTTATGTCCCTAACCTTGAAATATTCTGAACCAATTATTTACTTAATATTTATGTTAAATTATCTATGATTGCAGCACTGACTATGAAAGCAACCAGAAAAAATTCTGCAGGTGGCCTGTAAAGCTAATTTTGAAGTTAGCTGTACTAAGCTCATGCAGTGGACTTATGGAATATTAATATAGTGTTATAAACTACAGTACCCTCAGGGTGTTCACCTGCCATGGAATTTAATTTACTTCATATCTCATCTAATAGACTGAATCTCATCTATTAGGTAAATATAATGTGAATACGTTTCCTTGTTTCTCTAGGGAGTTTATTGGTAAAACCTGGAGAGTCATTCCTGCAGAATCTTCTACTGCTATAATTAGCTTGAAATTGAGCTATTGTGCCCTTTTTCTATATTAAGCAATACAGAATATACAGTCTAGGTACAAAATAGCACCATGCCCAGAGTTGATGCAGCAGCTGCACTGCTCACGCTACACATTTGTGTTTATTCTTTGTAGTGCAAGGAGGAAAAACTTCAATAACCTCTGGGGATTTGAGCCAGAGGCCATGTCTCCACTGCTGAGTGCTGTGCCAGCCAAGAGGAGCTCCTCCCAGGGACAGCACTATGCTCTACCCTTGGTAGCTTATGTGGCACATTCTTCTGTCTAAGCAGATAGACCTCAATTTTTGTAGGATTATATGAATAGTTAACTTGACTGAAAACAAGTCTGGCATTGTCAGCAGCCAGCATGTTGGCATAACTTCAACAGTGGGAGGGGAAAAGGGTTTGAATATGATTTGTCCCTATGTGCTTCTTGTAGTGCCTAATGCCCAGCTCGGGCAGTGCCAGGCAGGTGGCATTTGTTCCCAGTGCATCCAAAGCATTCTGAAACAGCAGTTTACTGGGTGGGCTGATAGGCAGCACACAGTAAAGGCATTTTCTAGGGAAAAGAAGACAATCATGGCGTGTGGAGAGGAGTGTGCTTTCTGATTAGCCCTACTCATAATAAAAACTGTACTGGTAAGAAGAAGGCCATAGCAATTTTTGCTCCCTGCTTTGTTTTCACATGGACTCTTCTGCACATGACCTACTGCTGCATTGTATTGTACACATCTGGTTTGTTCTTAGCAGACTGTGTTCACAACAGTTATGGTTACTTAACACCAAGGCCACTGCTACAGTTAGCTCCTTCACGCTACTCTCTCCATTAGGATGGACAGACTCATACACACTTTTTCAAAAATCACAAGAGAATATAACTTTACAAATATCCCAGAATAAGCCCACTTATGTGTGGTCTGCACTTCCATGCAGGAAGTATTGTCAGCAGGTATAGGTCCTCCAGAAAAGCTAGTAGGGGCAGGGAATTTAGGCACCTGACATGGTGAGAGTTCTCATTCTGTGTACGCCATTTATGATTCAACTTACTTGTTATGTCAGACAGAGGAAAAAGACATGCAGGATGCATAAAAGCAGAAAAATGCATAGCAAAAACAACTTCGGAGAGAGAGAGAATGAGAAAAAGATAGAATCCATGGGCAACTTAAAAAATAAAAAGTAGATGTTATAGTTCACTGAATCAAATATGACATTATAGTGCAGAGGAAATTGAATTCATCTGTACTCGATAAGGGTGGCTTCATTATTCACTTGTGTCTTTGCTTAGTTGTGACACTCATGACTGATGAGACCATCCCCATCTCATGAAGATAAATTCAATATCCGTAGTATCATTCTAATATATTCTCTATATATAGAGAATGCATTTAATGGATGGTGGTGGGATAGTATTTTTATCTTCACTGGCTCATGAAAGGAAGGAGCACAATTTTCCAGAGCTGACACTTTGAGTGAGTTTATATGGACTCCTTTTCACAGCTTCTGTGTTGAGGGTGAAAATGTCAATATAGGGACATGGGACA
Source organism: Todiramphus chloris collaris (assembly GCA_025345505.1). NCBI lineage: Eukaryota > Metazoa > Chordata > Aves > Coraciiformes > Alcedinidae > Todiramphus > Todiramphus chloris. The sequence continues at coordinate 39,414,220 of JANVCC010000018.1, read as the reverse complement.
GGGTAGCACAGAGGTTGACTTCACTGACTTATCATCTAATATCTCAATCCAAAATTGGATCAAAGCAGAGAAGAGATTTGGCTGTTGCACCCTAATCTTGATTAGATACTTCTCTGTGTAAGAGCACACCACCACCATAATATAGTGAAGAGGGAGCACCATTGAAATATGCTGACATTTATGTAGTGTTGCTCAGAGCTGTAACTTTCCTCCTCTTCCTCCATTCAAGTTCAGTTTTTCAAACCAGTGAAATATTTCCCCTTGATGAGATCTCTGCCTCATACCTCCTCCCTCCTTCAGTAGCATCATATATATATATGCACACCTCTTGAAGACTAGTTTAAAAATGTGGTAATCTTGGAAGCTGCTCAACACAAGTGATCCCAGAAGAGATGTGATTAATATGTAAAGCATATAAGAGGAGGTCAAAGGTAGCTATCATTAATTTACTGTGCATCTGTAATTTATCACAACTAGGGTGTTCACAAGCCTCTTCATGAGAAAGTTTTTTCCTGATATATCCAGGGGAAAGAGGGAGAGCTCAAGCTAGCACAGGTTTCTAAAGTGCCATCTCTGTGCATGCTGCTTCTGAAGCAAACACACATCCTCGCATACACCCTAGTTCAAAGCACAGCTGACCACTCCAAAATGTAATAATTTCTGCTGGGAAACTTCTGTACAAATTATGACTGAGATCCATTAATTCATTATTCATACTCTTACCACAAGACAAATAAGATAATTTACTGACAGATAAAAGAAACTTTGGAGAAGAAAATTCTGGAATAAGCTGCATATACAAAGTTTTCTTTCAAATCTCATCATTTGGCAGCTGACATGCATCCACTGCATAATGATTTACATAAATTCTTCTGTGTAAATTCTGCAGTGTAACTGAGTAACATCAGTATTGCTCAGTTTCTCAGTGTCTTCATCACAGCCACTTTGAGAGTTTCATAATGCAACCATTAAAATGCTTCAGGCTGAAATTTGGCACATAAATTCATGAAATGGCCAAAGCAAGAAATAGTTACTTTAATTTCTAGAAAACTGTTACATACTGCCTCTGTTCTGGAGTACGGAATATGATAACTGTCTTTGACTATAATATGCATAAATTATTAATGGACTTTTCTTTTTCTTTGGTATAAAGCTGTAGTTATATAAAGCAGATATTTTCTGTCATCATCTACATAACAGAGCATTAATTTGTTAAGTGTACAGCAACACTCCTTCACCAGATGATCAGTAGCAAAGAGGTGCTATGCAAATAAATATCAGTTGTGTAACAAAATGAAAGGCAAATTTTAAAACCAAGCCTAAAGTGTTCAAAAGAAAACAAGAAAACCAAATGGGGAAAAAAAGACAAAACAAAACAAAACAAAATAAAAACAAAACACATACGCACACAAAAAAAAAAAAAAGCAAACAACCCACAAAACAAATCCTTTGCAATTTTTTTTTATTTCATAGCTTGACAAAAGTGTAGTAAGAGTCTAGTAATTTGTTTTTTATGTGCAAAGAGACCCGTACATGAAACTCCCAACTACCTTTCACTGCCTTGTGTCCTGATTCACTGAAATAAGTCTGTACATTATTCTCAGGTTCCAGGAGGAACACAGAAGAGCCGGTTTTTTAACTAGCCTAGAAAAACATACAAGAAATTGCATATGTACATGTATGTATTTATGAGTCATGTCTAAATTCACTGGAAGGCTGAACTTAGAGCTAGGTCCTTTCTGAATTCATTGGAGTCAGGCCAATTTACACCAGTTAAAGATCTGCCGCAGTAACTCACTGTGACATTTCTACTTGGCTTTAATAAAGTTTTACATAGCTATTTTTTTCCCCCAATTTTCAATATCAAATTTAATTGATATAAGGTCTAAAATATTGTCAGGTAAACTCATTCAAATGGAAGTATCACTTTCCAAGTGATCAAACTGTCCACCTAGTTCAGATACCATAACGCCTCTATTCAGACATGTTTAATATTGATGTTATACTTTTATTAAAGATTTTCAAGATACCATAGAGTTTTGAAACCTTATATACAAAAATGTTTGAAAGTATGACAGTATATTATAAAACAAAAAAAAAAAAAAAACCAAAACAAAACAAAAAAAAGAAAGGTTTCTCTTTATCCACATGCAGTCCATTGGAGACTTTTCCTACTGTACAGAATTATACTGTCTGCTACAGTTAAGACAAATGATTAAAAAAAAAAAACCAAATAAATTCTGATCATAAAAGAGAAAGGTATGGTTAATACACAGTAAACCAGAGGGAAAAAAAAAAAAGTTGTCTTATTAGTGGCATTTTGATCAGATTCTCCTGTATTTTCTCATCAAAAAAAAAGCAACCATTCAAGAGCAGAGGAAACATTATCCTTGCCTCCCCACAGTATGCAAGTCAAGCTCAACAGCACTCCATGAACATTCATTCCCCGAGTGCTCCACTGGTAACACAATTGCAGTAATTACAGCATGAGCATGTTCTATGAAACAGATACTAGTTCATTAATTAAAAGATGAACGTAATTGATTATTTCAATAGCAAGGCTAAACACAAGGGCAATCCCTCAAAGAGATCTGTAGGGGGAGATCTGTCCAAGATGTGCCCTTGACTTAGCTGCTTCTCCCAGGGGGTGGCTTTAAAGAAACACATCCTAATGAGGTAATAATTACACACTACTATTAGTGATAGTTAAGTCATTCATGACCCATTCCCCTTTGCAAATCATTCCAGAACTGATAGGTATTTCAGGGGGATGCATTTGCCATTTACAATAATGAGCCAGACACTTAGACGGACAATTGGCACACGGAGGCCATGGCCATCTCTTCTGATGATGTTATGGCCAGATAGTGCTCAGATTCAATATCACCTTTGCTGTTGGTATGTCACAGTGGCTCAATAAGTGTGTGCTATTATTTCTCTCCTGGTGTGGCAAGAGAAATCTTTTGAACAAAGGAAGACTGAGCAGTAGGAGTGACATATCCTTGTTCATGCCACTTTCCTTATCTTTGTCACTGAGCACATGGTTTACCAAGAAGACACTTTGAGGACAAAAATCCCCTCACACTGCTTGTTAACACAGATACAGAAGCCAAACCCCTACTTTTTTGGCTCTCAGACACTAAGCACGTGTTCTCAAACGCCATTCTGCATTAGCTGACAAACCCCCAATTAGAATCACCAAAGGCCTAATTACAGAAATGACTTAAATCAGTCCATTCATGTTTTTAAGAAATGCAGCACTTTTTGTGGAACCACCAGCACTGCCAAACTGGAGCAACCACGTTCTTTCTTTCTCACCTTGTCACAGGCTGATTTAAGGGTTACTGCATCTGGCTTGATTCAAACACTGTACTCAGTCCAGCTTGTGGTTGACCACATATGGCTGTAGTAGAGGAGGGGGAAAACCAAGAAGCTTTTCCTTACCTCATTGCATTCCTAGTAATCACTTACCCTTGGCAGTCATTAGCTCTTGGCAGCCCTCCATGTTCCCGGAGCACAGAAACAGGTCCGGTCTTGTGCTGGCAGCAGAGGCACCAACACCATTGCAGAGGGCAAGGACAATGACAGAGTCTCTTGCCACCTCTCACCTGGTAAAAAGCAGACAATCCTCAAATGGGAAACAGTATCTACCACGTCTTTTCAAACAATAGTGCTCCCTTTCACGATTATTGAATAGTGAGTCAGAGTTCATCCAGAAACTTACCAAGATGGATGGGGTCTGAAGTTACCAGGTAAACCTTGGGCTGATGCAAATCAGTATGAGGGCACTGATCACCATAAAGATATGCTGATGGACATGCGCTGAGGATACTCTCTGTAACCTTTCCTGAAATGATTAAATCAATCCAGATTCTTTGATATGGACACTGTAGACAATAACAATATTAGTCTCAATAAAACGATACTAAGAGTAGAAGTCCTTTTCAGTTTCTTTATTCAATTAAAGTGATTCTGGCTCAATGTCTCCTTCATATTATCCCATGATGTAATTGAATAAGGAGAGTGAAACAGAAAGCTGCTTCTAAGTAAGGGAATACTTCACTGGGGCTTTTGTTCTTATTTAGTACAGCTTAACAATTCCTTCCATTCACTGATCATGGATGCCTGAGAAACCTGAACGCACCCACCCTGCCTAGACATGGCTATACTCCATGGCCCATCATGTTTGGAAGCACTCAAGTTTGTAATGGATAAGAATCCAGAATGGTAAAAGCAATCACTTAGGTCAAGTTCTTCTCTTCCTCAGATGCACACATTAGCTCCAGGATATTTCTAAGTGTCGGTGGAAAAAATCTTTAAGTCTTTTTTTATTGTGTTGGGAAGTCAAAGAAAAATGTTTGGCAGTTTGTGTGCTGCTCACTGCTCACTGCTAAACTCCAAATGCCACTGTTGTTTTTTTTTCTCTCCTAGACCATAATCTGTTTTTTTCAGTACAACTTATGATAGCAGTAGAAAAAAAACAGAACTTTCTTAGTTTTAAACATCATCCTGTTGAATGAGATTAATATTAAATGTTTATTAAATAAACCGACAGCATAGAAGAGTATTAAGAATGGAAAATTAAACACTATGAATTAAAACCCTGCTGCAAATGAATCCAGTAAGAATAGGGTCAGGTCAAATACACCTAAAGGAAGCAGTGATTTGATCTATTGATTGAATCAATGCAGATGTTTAAGGATATGGTCTTCATTAAGCTGCCCCTTCAGTCTACAATGAAATCTAACTTAAAAAGCATAAAAGATAATTCCCCCCCTTTTAAGAAAGCTAATATATATATCACAGAGATAAAAAGCAACTTGCAATTACTATTTCTGTTTTTAACTAGTATTTCTACATTTCTAGTTTCCAAAGACTCTTGCAAATCCACTCAGCAAATCTAGCTACATTTGTTATATGCTATTGGTGACAGATATAATCCTATAATTTCCAGTGCAGTAATGAGAGGTTTAATTTTCCATTTCTTCCCCCTGTGAGATGGTGCCTGGTTTTGAATTCTCATTTATGTCTGCATGAGTACACAGACCTGATCTGCATCATTGTGAAGTCAATAGCAGCTCCAACTTCTTTTTCATTGTTAAAACGCAGAGCCTGACCTGTAATTCAAAGACATAAGAAAAAGTTTATACCATCAGGAGTCTCTCACTCCTTTACTTTATATCTCTTCTGATATGAGGACCCATCGAAGGATCTGTTAAGAGTCATATCAGTTTATAAAAGGTTGCCTTCCTTTCTTCTTTAGGACTTCCCATGAAAGGGTAATAATAATTTTAAACTCTGTAAACCAGCACAGTTGCAAACTCACTCCAATAACGTGCTTTTTTTTTTTTTTTTTTTTCTGAGAAACAGAGAATTCCTAATGAATCTGAGACCAATTCGCAAGGGACTTAACACAGAGAGAAGTCAAAGCAGTTCCTCCCCACTGACAGGGACTGCTGGGACATGAGGGCTGGATGATTTCCACCACCAAGAGAGAAGAGGGGGAGGCAAGGCAAAGCGCCAGGAAAACAGTCTTTGTTCTATTCACACAGAGAAGATAGTATGGAGGGTTGCTATTCTCTTGTCTCGCTATGGAGCCTTTCTGTCTTCCAGCTACCCAGAAAGAGAGCTTTTTTCTTTCCTCTCACTTCTTTCATAGTGGGAGGGTGGAGGTATGGTTGGGAAAAGTTGAGAAGAGACAGCAACAGCTTATTGTTCAAATATTTCCTGTCCAGAACAAGCTGAAAAACCTCAAAAGTTAAATACAAAACACATTTACACATCTCTCTTTCTATTGTGCTGAGAAATGCTTGTTAGTGTTTTATAACAGAGGAAAATGCAACGGCTTATCTCTAATGCTTGGAACCTCTTGAAGTGTATCAGCGAAGTAGGGCTGTTTATATTTGCAAAAGCTTGTGTATGAATTCAGCTACAAAACTGCATTTGGATGGTGGAAATAATAGATAAAACAATTGTTTTTCATCAGAAACATTTGTACATATGGGAAGGTTCTCAAAATATAGTTTTCCAGTAGTAATATCTTATTTTCATGTACAATTTTGACATCTTTGGGGGAAAAAAAAAGACCTCAAAAACATGAAAGCAAAGGGAAAAAAAAAAAAACCCAAAACTATTTTAGCCAAAGGCTAAAGATTTTTGCAGGAAAATATGAACATATGCATTCAACCGAAGCCAAACATCTCAGCAGTCCTACAAGCAAATGTTTCACTTCAGTTCAATATTCAATCTGATCCTTGTAAGCTGTCACAATGCTTCATAAGAATTGTATTTTAGAAGCCAACCCCCCTGTTTTCTCACAGCAAACCACTTCTTCTGAATTGCTTTCCAACAATGGTGCCAATTTTGTACTGTGGCAAGTCCCTGAAGTAATCTGTGCTGCAGTACAGGCAGGGAAGGCTGACCCACTGAGGATAATGAGGTATGAGTTATTTGCACTTCAAATGATGAGTAAATCACAGTGGTGCCCTAGTAAGTTACCTTTAAAAAAAAATTAAAAAAAAAAAAAAAAATTACAACTGCACTTCTTAGCATCGAATTGTCCCAAGATGAAACCTCTTGATTTGGTTAGATAAACTGAGACATTGTAAATCACAGTGGAGCAACTTGAAATAAATATTTTACTTTCTGTTTTCAGCTAAGGATTTTCATGTTTTTAAAGGGAAAAAAATTAATTTTCCAAGAAAGGTAGAGACACATTTTGATAAGCCCTACTATTTAGATCATTTACCTGAAGCTGTACCCATTACTGCGGTACAAACTGTGTTTAATCCAGTATACAACTGTGAAACCAAATTCTGGACCATTCAAGTGACACTATAATAGGTCCATCTTCGAGTTCAGTAATGTGGCCTAAACTGACACTTCTAGATGTCATATGTCGGCACTTCTCATAAGGTCTCTGGGGTGCTCTAGTTCTCCACCAGCTCAGCGCAGGGCAATGCAGAAAAGACTTTCCACTTCAAATTGCTTACTATGCCCTGCTCATATAAAATCTCCAGAGTCTTCAGTTTATCCAGGGCAGGATTTTCAAGGAAATCTAGAAAATTTTGATCTGTAGCTGAGAAAATCCAAACACCCTTTAAGTATGTAAGTATGCCAGCTGCAATAATAAAAACAAGGACTTCTACTTCACAGTTTCCCAGATGTATATAACCTTTGTCTAAGTAGATTTCAGTGCCCATTACTCTAAGTTAGAAGGGTAAATATATTTATGTCATTTTATATATGAGATCTCTTCTGATTTTGTTAAAGCCACAAAGCAAAATTTTGAATTCTTGTTTTCCTTTTCATCATAGGTCAAAGGGTTCTTCAAATCATATAGCTCTTCCTGAGGTAGTTTTCATATGCTTCAGTAAAATCAAGCACAAGTAAAGTAAAACACAGTTTTTCTGAGCAGTAATTGATACTGACTTACTCTGGAACAGCCCCATGCATTATTAAAACCATACTATAATCATAATTAGGGTTTTTTTTTTTTTTAAAAGGACACAGGACCATGATTGTGATTATGTTTATCTTTATGTAATATCTTGTTATCAGTACAACCTGCTGACCTGCCATGAAGTTGCTTGGTCCCTGAAATTTTACTAACAGGCTCTAGTGAGAAATGTAGGCACTGACAAAGTTACTCATCCACACTCCAGCCCCCACAGCCTCCTTGGAGTTTTTTGTTATTTATGTAACACTTTGTTTGCTATTAGGATTACGTGATTTATTTGTTCAGATTGAGAAGTCTCTTCTTGATGGGCTGCTGTGTTCAGTAAACAGCTCCCAACAACAAACAAGGATTTAAATAATCACTGTGTAATCAGTAGGCACCAGCACATTGGATCTCATCTCTTCAAATCCAGGTAGCTGTCAAATCAAATCTCAACATTTATCACACTAAAAGTTAGTTGCTTAGCTGCATCAGAATAATCACCACACACTTTTTAAGGAGTTTCAGTGAATTTACTAGAAAAGGGTAATGGACTTTCTGGTTCTGCATGGCTTCTACTGCAACACATGAGATTTGTCTTGAACTTAGCATGAGGGTCCTAAGCAGCACCAGGAGTAACAAGGCCAGAGCACAGAGCAGTATTGACTGGCTGTCCCCCAGCCCGTTTTGTGCCTAGAAGGGAATATTAGACTAATCAAGTAATAACCCAACAACATTCGGCCCCAATTAAACACCTTTCCAACAGCTGCAGCTAGTATCATTTGGGCTTGGCAGGTACATGCTTACTTGATACAAATACATCTGTGTGGAAAATAGCTGGTCCTAATTAAATTTTAACAGGAGGCAATAATTGTTTTAAAACTAGGCAAAATAATCATATTAGGCAGATAATTCAAAAATCTAAAATAATCTCATTTTATGCTATTACATCAGCTTCCAATTTTATTTGTTTAGGCTCACTCATTTTCCACCATGTCATAAATTTTCTTAAACACTTATAGTTTTGAACCCCTAAAGCACAACCAAGTATTTGCTTTTGCATTTAGGCAAATACTAATCAATTTTATTAAAAAGATGGGAATAGTAACATGGGTCATGCTATAACTTTGTTGTCACTCCATCTTCTGGATGCAGATGCCCAGAACCTCTCAAGGAGCTCAAATGATAATGAAAGCAACCTCTGAGCTACAAGGTGTTGTACAGACATGTCAGAGAGTGAATCCAAGCAGTAATGGGGCTGTAGGCTTCTTAAGCACTATTTGCCCAGTTCCTTAATATGAAAAGATTCTTGATATTAAATCAATAAAGAGGAGGTGAAGAGTAGGTAGAAGGAAAACATGTTAGATGAGATACAGAAAAGCTTGACTATGGATAAAGAAAAAACAGGCACTTAAAGTGATCACTCTAGAGTATAGAAAGTGATTTTTAAATTACTTATCTGATTAGTGGGAGCTAATCTGTCAAGTAGAAACAAATTCACATAAATATTCTGTAAATTAAATATTCTCTTGTCACTGAAGCTGCTTTCAGTTGTTGGTGGGTTTTTTGTTTCCTCAGAAGGAGACAGCTTATTACATTGATTTCAGTCTCCAGTATCCATTTTGTAATTATGTAGTTTTAATTGTCTGGCATTTTTATCTGTATGAATTTCAAAGCAAGGTATTGACATGACTTAGAAAGAAAATCTGATCTCAGATCTGAAAAAGTACCAGCTACAATCCTGTTCAGCAATGTACTAAAACACAAGCTGAAGCCTGTGCTTAAGACCATCCATACTCAGTGAAATGTGTAATCTATGTTTAATCTTACCTCTAATGGGATTTAAACTAAGTGCAAAGCAGCATGAGGACCTATACCTCTTATCTTGAGCTGCTGAAGGTATGCCTTATGTCTTACATATACATGCAAGAAGAAAGAGTGAAGGATGTCAGCTTATTAACATTTCAAGTATTTATTGCTCAGCTGCTGTTTGTTTTCTTTGACAACCAAATGTTATGCAGGGCACTTTTGCCAGCTGCAATCTGATTAGGTACCACCTTTTCCATAACACTGCCAGGCCAGTCAAACTGTGCCATACAGAGGGTTTAACCTTTTGTAGATCCCGTAATAAACAACTCCAAGTTTCAGGAGAAAATCTGCGATAGAGAGGGTCTGACTACAGCTTGTAAATCAAAGCACTCAGATAAGATGTGAGAGCCAGACCTCTCAGAGTTGATCATGCTGACAGTTGAGGTTTAAATTCTTGCTTTATAAATCACTTCCTTACCAACCAGCTGCAAAATCAGGATTTGTAAACCAAAGGGAAAAAAAAAAAAAAAAAGAAAAAAGATGATGTTTTATTTTGGATTTATTGGTATGATTTGTAAATCTGTTGTAGGACTTACATATCTGATTTAAGATTTGTTAATCCCATTTAGGATATGGAAACTTTTTCTCTGACTTACCACATACTGAAATACTTCAGAAAAACCAAACTAAAATTCACTGTTTAAAAGGATGGTGTATAAATCAAGAGTTTCCAGTTAAGGTTTGCTGGCAGGTTCTATAAATTGCGCAGTGCATTTATAACGCAGCCTCTTACAAGGACAGATTTATAAATCCAACTTGCAAATTGTCAGACACCTATTATGGGCTCAATTCTAATCTGAGAAACAACAGATGTGCTTCGCTGCGCTTGAAAACCCTGCTCTTATTCCTTTATCACCCGCCCCTCTGCAGCCATCTCACTTGCACCAAGGAGGAGAGAAGCACCATCTCCAGGGAAAGGAGGGAGGGAGGGAAGAAACCTCCTGTATCACCCTCACCCTGCAAACAAGAAGCCAAGCTGGGGAGGAAGGATTTGGGGAAGGAAAAATGGGAGGTGAAGTGTCAGTTACAGTTCACACACACACCCTCTCCCTGTTACACAGGAGCTGTCTGAGTCCTAAGGCTCCCTCCAGCAATTCTAGCTGGTGCCTGGGGGGATACAGGGAGCAGGTAGTCCTAACTCCCAGACTGACAAGCCTCAGGCACAGTGAAAAATCAAACTTCACATACAAGCCAGTGGAAAACTGGGCCTAGCAAAAGCAAACTCAAGCAAGTCGAGGAATTGTTTTCCACAATCCCTGTGATGCCTGCCTGCCTATCTCAGATTACAACGAGGAATCTCTGGGAGAAACCCTGGCCCCGTGATGGCAAATATCCCATTGATTTCACATGGATAGGATTTCACCCTATAAAAAGGGCATTGACCTGATTCACAGGAATGTTCTGCCTGCCCCACGCCACCCAGATCACAACAAGCAGCTGTAAACTCACATCTCTGCAACACACTTGGAGAACGGGGAGCCAGAAGCAGGGGCTGGTGGCAGCATCCCAGTGGTTATGAGCAACTGGCAGCAGCTGTGGCTGCTCTTCCTCCAGAATTTCTCCTGAAGCAAGTGCAGAAAACACCATCCCTCAGTTAACTACAAGAAAATTTACACATGTACTGGGAGTTAGTATACTTCCTTTCAGGAAGTTTTACAGTAGCCATCAGGGTTTCTTCAGAAGCTGGGAGTCATTGCAGTGAAATAATAATATAGTACTATTTTTATGCTAGAATTACTGCTTTTTATATAACATGAAATCTGTGTATGATAAGAAATGGCTACTCCTAGACCCTATGCAGGAGATACATAAATGAATTAATGCCTTTTGATTTTTCTTCTGAGTGTCAAGCTTCTTTGACTTGATAGCTTTTGAAAGAACAGGAAAAAGTCATCTAAAATATTTTATTCTCTACCATATTTGAAATTTTGTTCTAAACTTTCATCAGTGACCTCCTGTTCTCTATTACTGCAATACTCTTGTTCCTTGAATTGCTTGTTGCCTTGGATTGCTTACAAAATAAAATAAATACAAGGATGCTAGAAAACATAAATTATATAATTACTTCTTTCATTCTTGCAGGCATTTTAGAGTCAAGGATCTGATCACTGCAAAATTCAGCAAATACTCATATAGAGGGAGAGAGCTAAATTTTCAGGTAGTTTATGTTAAGCATAAACTGCATGTTCAAGTGAATCTAAATACTATTAGAGGGTGAACTGAAGCAAACACAGCAATTAGAAATGGGAAAATTTGCTTCCATAACTTTGCGCGTAACTGAATACTCAATTCTATGTACAAAATATAATCAGAACTGGTGGATGGGGTTGAGGGAAAATGGTTAATATTCTGTAACATGCTAGGTCAGCCCTTTACAGACTACACATTTAAAATATGGAAAAATCAATTATCTTGAAAACAGATGCTTTTTTTTCTTCTTCTTCTTCACTGCATGTTCTGAAGTATATAACCTCACTGTCCCCTTGTGCATGTGTCTGACAGACACAGAGATTTAAAAAAGTTTGGCCTTTTCCCTTGTGTTTAGCCTAAATGAAAAGGGCTAAGAAGAATATGTTTGCGAGGAGAAAGAGTCTGTGGGAGGCCTCTGAAAGTCAGTCTTCACATCAGTGGTGAGGAATTGTAGCTACAGTTGGAGAAACACTAAATAATTGCTTTAACAAACAGACACTATTATTTAATAGAAATAGAGTCTTTTCACATCATTATCTTGCAGGTGATGAATGAAACAGACCTCTCTTAACAGCAGTCCAACTGATCTGTTGCGATGCTGGAACTCACTGCTGTTTTCCTCATTCCTTCTCTCAACTTCTCTGAGGAACATAAGAACAGTTCACCCACTTGAATAAAACACATATTTGGACTCAAACCAAAGAGTCTATTTCTAGACTGGGGGCAAAAGGCACTTCACAATGTGCCCTGCAGTCCCCATCTTCTGATCACCCACATCAGAAGATTTGATAGAGCACAGGTCATGTCTATTTTCTTGGGTTTCCTGTGAACGGAGAGACACAGGTGGGACAGGGATGCCCCCTGAAGCACAGTGAATATGTGGGACACAAATGGACCTGGGAACTATGAAATTCTCTTGAACCCCACATAATATAAAACCAGGGTAAGGGAGAAGAACAACACAGAGAAATCACTGGAACTAGAGGTCTTCTCCAAGGATATAGAGAATCCATTGCAAAGATCTCTTATCAAAATTAAAGTAAATCAAAGAAGTTTCCTACAGCTGCAGTGCAAGGAGTGTATTGCAAAATTATAAAATCTATAGCATGAGGAGAGGAGTAGCAAGTACCCTATTGTGCCTGCAATTGTACAGGTTTATGGAGGAATGAATTTCAGCTCTTCAGAGGACCGAAGACCTAACAGTAAACATCTTTTATTAAAAGTTTAAGTTAAAAGATTTAAGTCTGAAGTTAAACTGAACATCCTCTAAAATTCTAAGTGTCAAGAGCATTATATAATCTCCAGCATCAGCAGACATAAAGGTCAATAGAGTAGAAATGACAGAGGAGAATGGAAGAGACAAGAGAGAGAAATCTCCTCACTTGCCCATGAAGAAAGTATGCATACCTACCAAACTAACAGCAGAGATGCAGACCACAAGCGTATAGCCTTCCTTTTCCTGCTCTAACAATACCAGGCCTAGCAAGGAAAACAACTCTACAATGATCTGAATAATTTCTATGCTTGTCCTACTTAAGCTTTTAGATATTATCAGTCCATCCATTTCTCATTTCAGGAAAATGAAACTAATGTATTTATTACAATTGTTAGCAAAAAGAGTCCTGAACACAAAGAAGTGTCTACTGCATTGTGTGCCTGTACCTTGGGAGTTTACAGCATCACACAGACAAGGTAGGCACAGGACAGAAAGTGCTAGAATTTTCTGTGTACATCTAATTATGGCGGTCATTCTCACTCTTCAAGAGAGATTTTCAGTATTCACTGTACTGGATATGTTCACTTAATTATTTTGCTTGGGATATCCTGTTGGATGTCTCTCCATAGAAATTTTACAAGTCAAGGCAGACTTTTCTTCTACTTAAGCTACTTTGGATGTTTGACATCATTGGTGCCCCAACAACTACACAAGGCCTGTCACAGCACGGTGAGGCAGAACTCATGAGCCAAGTTTATCCTCATCCAAACACAGGCAAACTCTATCTGAATCACAGACACTAGTGGCACAAGAGAGTTGGCCCAATAACAGAAAGTTTGGATTCGGGCATGACTATCAGAGGACTTACTATTTATTCAGTATCATATCTTAAAACAAATGTCCTGTCTTAAACAAAACATAGAGTGTGACATCTAATTCAACTACTACCCACATCATCACAATGCTATTACTCTCCTATTGCTGATGCCTAGAAAGACCTTCAAAGGTAGGTGGGCAAAGCAGATGTATCTCCACATTTAAATCATTGCACATAGGACAACCCAAGGAGGTAAATGCTACTTCCCTCTGCTTTTCCCAGAATACCAGAGAAGAATGATGAAACTCTGGGACTTGATGAAGTATGATCAAATTTTGATGGCTTCATGGGTTACCCTGTCAACTCACTTAATCTAGTCCATAATGTGAATGCTTTTGGTGCATTCCAGTCACAACTGATAATTTACTTCTAAGTGGAAAAAATTGAACTTTGTCAAGCTTAAGGTTTACACTTAAATTTGTAGCATTTTACATTGTACTGAGGTGGGCTAAAAGCACAAAGGTAGTTGTGGAAGAATAACTTCTCCTATCATCATTTAATTGGGACTACTTAAGCCCTGATAAGTGATATGGCCTTCTATTTAAACTTAAAAGTCTGAAAAAATTTCAAAAGTTCCACTTCAAAGAAATTGGGGAAAAATGCTTCAACCATTACAGAGATCGAAATGATAAATGGATCAATCTTTACTAGCAAACAGTAGTAATTAGGTCATACCTCATTTCTTTATTAGAGAAAGGCTTTGGTGTTTAATCATCATTATATGATCATTTAGTCTTCTCCAGTCTCTGTCTTTACAGATATTGCAGACTTAGGCTCTGAGAATTCAAATGGTTCTGCACGGGAAGTGCAGATTGGCTATTTGAAACAACTACAGGATCCTGGCTTTATACCATATTTTCATTTTACAGTCTGTGTTTGTATGATAACAGAGATAAAAATTGCTGAAGGATGCTAAGGGGAAAGTTAAAAAATGAAACATCTCTAAATGAAGACACTGCTACAAAAACGAGAGAGTCTGAAATCTCTAGTAAGACATAAGACAAAGCGTGGCCTATGGCATAATACCATCTTGGAGAACATCCAATTGCCTGCTATTGTCTGAGGATAGATGCACAATCCACCAGATGTACCATGTGTTTGCTTTAGCATGGATCAGTGTTCAACTGCTCATTTATTTTTTTTTTTAAATAAGCCTCTGAAATCCAAGAAGAATGGGAAACAAAATGAATGAGTTCAAAGAGAAATAAACAATATAAAATCCTCTGAGCCTATGTTTTTTCTCCAAGACATACATTTTCTCAAGCCCACTAGGAAAGTTACTATTGGCTGGTAAAAATTCAATCAGCAGCCACTTACGAGGTCAGCAATGACAAAATCAGTTAGACTTACTCTAATGGGATTTTTTCTTTCCCAAGACTTCAAAAATCATGTTGCCTTACAATGATCACTACAGGGAGGAAAATGTGATGTTGATTTTGTCAGTTTCCTTAGTGATTCAACATGAGTTCACACTTATCAGCCGATAGCTAATAGCTCTCTACCAAACACAGGTTCCCCTTCTCTTCAGGGGTGCTGGATCCTTCTACTTTTAATAATGGAAAAGAAAAGCAAGTAAAAACTGTTAAATGTTTCCAAAAATCCAAAGACATTTTAATTTGAATAAAAACAGCTTCATGGCAGGTAAGTAAAGGAAGAGTAACAACTTCTCCTTAGGCATTTTGTGCATGTAAACCAAGTTTCCTTCCTAATGATAGACATGAAAACCTAAGGCCAACACAAGGGTCTTAGTGCCAGAACAACATTATATTTTATAAGTGGAAATGCTTTACAAGGTCATTTTCTCAAACTCTAAGGGTCCCTACTGAGGAACCAGAAAAATACCCAAAGGAAACTCCGTGGGACTGGTTTCATAAAAACATGAATATAACCTCCAAACCCTCTTCTTTCTTCCATGCACCTACCCATTTTTTTTATAAAATTGATGCAAGACATTAGGTTCAGTCACTAATGCTCCTCCTGCTCACACAGACAAAATTGCAAACCCACCTGAGCATCCCTTCCTCAAGTCCTGTAAGCCTCCAGTGACCCCAGCATCATCAGAGAGGGGCAAGCTCTACCTCAGGACTGCACTCAGTGAAAACCACCTGGCTGGACTAGCTGAGTAAACATTATCATTCCTAGGTCACTGCAGCTTCTTTTTCATTTCTTCAGATGCCTGGCTATAGTCATCACATTTATCCTTAGGTAAGACAGGGAGAAACATGCTGCTGCCAAAAGCAAAGGGTTCCCTCCTCCTTTCTTCAGGCACATCCACTCAGTATACACAGTCTTGCCTACTCAATTTCATTGCTAAGCTAGCTTTGGCTAGCTGAGTGAAGTGAAAACTGAAAGACTGAAAGTGGGGATGGAGCAGGGAATGCAAGAGCAGAACTGCCCCCTTTGGCAGCTGGAAGCTGCCGGAGCAGCGCAGTTATCTTGTCAAATAGCATCCTTGCATGACACACTCTTTCAACTTCATTAGTCCTCAGGTCTCATTTCACAAGGTGTCAGATGACTATTTGGTAGGTAAAAAATAAAATAAAAAGGAAGTCCCACCAGCTCTGTAGAAAAGAAATGCTAGAGAAGTTTGGCGATACTAAATAGGAAGTTGTCAGCAGCCACTGAAAATAATAATATAACGGAATGAAACTTCAAAAATCCTCCTTCCATGGGATGAATTTTCACAAAGTTCCCGGTTTTCTGTTCCCTTCACTGCTCAATGCATAAGCACAAACCTTTGGAACTCATTCTGTTAGCTGAGCAGCCAAGAGAAAGGGAGGAGGCAGAGCCATCGCAACAGAGAACTGACAGCACTTATCACACACAACCATATCATTATGCATGGGAGGACAGCTCCATGCCTATGTTAGTTGGACACAGAGGATGTGTCTTGTAATAACACTTCTGACAGAAAATGTCCATACCAGCAGAATTTATTTCTCTTGAACAGAATGGAAATAAAAACTAAACCAAAAAAACCCCACACAAAACTCAATGGAGAGAATCAGGTACTTCTATGGCCAAATATACCCATCCTAAAGTACATGTTGGAAACTGATCTTGTCTTAAAATTTCCCTCTTTTTTTCTCCATTAGGATAAAGTGAGATTAAGATGGATAGCTCAGGCATAGTGATTTACATCGTAGACCTTTGAAGTAAGATAAACCCCACCCTGTGTGTCAGGTAAGGCGCAGTAGTTGTCCAGCTCTGTGACATTACCCTGTTCAAATAGGGTATGACTTAGTCGGTCTTGGACTTCCATAAGCAATATACAAACAAATTCCTTCTCCATTTCTTAGCTCCAGATTTCCCAGACTTTCTCGTTCACATCCCTCAAATGCCTCCTCCATCACAGCTCTTTTTTTACCACACATACTTTTCTTTCCCATTTCTTTTCTAGGGATGCTGCCTCTTTTACTGTCAGCTTTCACTGTATTAAAGGGTACTAAGAAGATTTTTGTGGGCCTGAATGCAAGGAGGTGTGTGAGACACATCTGCTGCAGGGCCTTATGAACAAAAAATCAGTAGTCCATGACAGCAGATGACTGGACTCAGTAATTCAAGCAATGCCTTCTGTATAGAATCTTGCTTTTCATGCAAAGAGCAGATTTTTTTGCATGTTAGTTTCCACCTTTCTTTAATGGAAGGGCAATATATATAGTTAAAGCATTGCAGCATTACAGAATAATAAGAAATGTATTATATCTAATGTCCTCTGATTGCCTCATAAACTGTAAAAGTAAAAAAAATGGTGTTTAAATGAACGCAATGAATTAATGAAGTTTGAACACCAATGACTGAAATGTAAATACAGCTTTCTTCTGACAGCTTACTCATCTGTTGCTGGTTTTGTCTCAGCATTACTTCCTCAGTAATAATATTCCCTAGCATAAACTAAGTGTCCATTACAAACTACTCAATATAGGCATTTGTCTGTACTCTTTAAACACGGTATATAGAAAACCAGCGAAAGAAATAGGGAGGAAATTATGTTTGGGATTGTATTTAATAGAGTGATTTTTGTTGTAATGGTTCTCTGGAGCCCATTCATTTTATCATGGCTTTCATTTACATAACTAGACAGTCAGAAACCATACTGTTCTCAAACAAGACCTACACTGGAGTCTTCCACCTTCATAACACAGTGACATACAATCCATTTTGAAGGGCATCACAGGAGTGCAGACATGCTCTCTGCTTCGAGAAAGCCTGTTCTAATGACCAAAATTCAGAAACAATTGACATACAGCTCCGTTCCTAAAAGCATGTGAATATATTAAATGCTGTTTATAAACAGCAAAGCTCTGCTAAAATGCCTATTTGCCCCCTGCTGCTTAGCAATATTTAAGATTAGAGACAATTGTTTTGTGTACTGAAGAGCCTATAATGACTTCTAGAGAAGAACAGGTCAGCAAACTAGATAAAGTTCCCATTAGATTTCTGTTGCTGTGGACTGCTGACTTGGGTCATTATAGACTTAAATTGAGTTATTGTCATTGTTATATAAAAAGCAGGAGCTTTTTACCTCCAGTAATGTAGCATATCTTTTAAAGAATGAGCTCTTCTGACTGATTTATAAAATAGTTCTGTTTGCATTACAGTACCAGGCTGCTGGGTGTTTTGAAGTGATTTAGACGAACTGTCCTAAGAGTTCATGCATATTTTGAAAGACAAATAGCAGACTCTTGTGTGAACCTGCTTCCAATAATCTTTGAAATTTATTGAGTGACAGTGAAAGACATAGCAAAATTATAACCTTCTTTCTCCCATAATTTGAACATTTCATTCCAAAGAACGTGTGCTTAAGAAATTGGGGGGGGGGGGGGGTGTGGAGGGTAAAATTCCTGTTAATTATTTGTTCAGATTAAAAAAATTACAGTATTCATCCTGATTTCCTCATCCCAGGAATATTAGTCTTTTATAATCTCAGGTTTTTATTTTTCAAAAAACAATTATGCAAACACTTCTAAATTTTAACAAAGAATGTGAACAATGGAGCGATCAGATGACCATAAAAATGAACTACTTCTCTGAGCTACTTTTTTTCAAAGAAGGTATACTGCTGCAGAAAGCTATAACCATTCAGTTTCATCACTGTCTTCACTGGAGCCAGGATGTCACTCCACACATTTTTCACAGTTTCTTCCCCTTAAATGCATCTAATGGCAGTTCAAGACAGGATGAAAGCACCTAGGCATATGATATTTTACTTAAATTCTGTTCATTCTCCATGCCTAGTCTCTGAAGAGCTGCTGCATTTTAAGAGAAATTCCATGGTGAGTAATAGAGAAACCAAAATCAGCAGATGTAGGAATATCTGACTGGAAGAGTCTTATTCTCAGCAGTCTCAGATACCTACATGTTTAAGAGATACAGGCTGATGCTAAATACTTTCTCAGCCTTCAATTTGCTTGGCTAAAAAAAGCCAAGGTCTTTTTGTTTGCTTTCCACTCCCCCAGTCATCTTCCTAGCCTTTCTCTGAAGCCTTTCTGGCTTCAGCTGTCTTTCTCAGACACAGGTCACTAAGTCTCTACAACAGCTGTGAAGATGTTCCTCATTCAGTCGCATCCACTCTTCCCTCCTTCTGTTAGCAGTTCCTCAGCAGACACATCCCAGAATTAATATTTTTTGTTTAGCATTGCATCATCTCTGCTACTTGTAGAATTTTTTGATCAAGCACAAAGCTCTTTTTTTTTGTCTGTTCCAATAGTGGGATCCTAAATCATAGTGTAATATCTTTATGTGAGACCCTTGTTTGAATTTTAAATTCCACCTCATTTCTGTGATCACAGTTCTGAAGACCATTGTGCTGGATTTGGTGGGGATAGAGTTCATTTTCTTCACAGTAGCTAGTATGGGGTTGTGTTTTTGATTTGTCACTAAAACAGTGTTGATAATGCAGGGATGTTTTCATCATTGCTAAGCAGTGCTCACAGAGTTAAGGGCTTTTCTGCTTCTCACACCACCCCACAGGCAAGTAGGCTGTAGGTACACAAGAAGTTGGAAGTGGGCACAGCCAGGACAGCTGACCCCAACTGATGAAAGGAATATTCCATACCATATGTCATTCTCAGAATATAAAGCTGCAGGAAGAAGAAGATAGGAGAGGACATTCAGAGTGATGGTGTTTGTCTTCCCAAGTAACCTTTACACATGATGAAGCCCTGCATCCTGGAGATGGCTGAACACCTGCCTGCTGATTGGAAGTAATGACTGAATTACTTGTTTTGCTTTGCTTGCACATGTGGCTTTTCCTTTACCTATTAAATTGTCTTTATCTCAGCCTACAAGTTTTCTTACTTTTACCCTTCTGACTCTCTTCCTCATCCCAACAGGGGGGATGAGCAAGTGGCTTAGTTGCCAGCTGGGGTTAAACTGCAACAGTCATCCAGTCTTGTCATTGTCATATTGTGATCCTCTTCTGCATTAACGATGCCTCCCCAATTTATATCATCAGCAAAACTCATTTATGTTCTAAACATTGAGCCTTTACACATTCATTAATTAAAAGCTTGTAGGAGATGTATTCCAAGTTTCTCCAGTGGAAGTCTAACAGTAAACTCCCTCTACCCTATATCACAAATATGTCCATCTCCTTTTTCAGCCAGTTCCTCTCCTGGCAGGTTGGTGGTGTTTTACCATCATCATTACAGGTTTACCTAATAGGAAATTCATATACTTTCTTATTGCAATTCTAATTAGTTAGAGTGCACTAGAAAATAATTCATTATACTAAAGAAGGTGAGAGGATAAATTTGCAGATTTCTCTTCTGGTAAAATTTTGTGACATTTTATCCAGTTTTTCATCTGCTTTGATGACCTTAATTATAGTTTCTCTCAAAACATGTTCTGAATTTTATAAAGTATCCAGCTAACAGCTGTAGATTTCTCTGATTACTTTCCCCAGAAACAGATCCTGTATTCACTATAGAATCATTCCCATACAAGAAAACCATTGAAAAGTTTGATCCTAGATCTGTGATTCTATGGGTTGTCCTTTTCACAGTTATGCAATAATGGTTATATGTTCCCTTGAAACTGTTCATTTCTTTCACTTTGGAAATGGAAAAGCCCATTTTTACAAAAAAAAAAAAAAACCAACAAACCAAACCACCAAACAACAACCAAACAAAACCAACAAAACAAAAAACAACAGCAAAACAACCAAAATAATATCCAAAACCAGAATATTGAACTGACTTTGGGAGCATAACATGAGATTTTTGTAATCTTAATGTCCTCATTGTGCCTGGTGAGCCGTGATTTATTTTTCTTGCTCATCTCCATACACAGTGAAATTGATAAATCCAACTATTTTTCTGTATACTTTGCAAGGTTTACTTCAGCTTGACTTTGGTAAATTTGTGTCATCTGGATCACATGATATAGAAGAGACTGACAGCTGGGTTTCATTAGCCTTCAGAAGTCTAAGGGAGAGAATCTTATTGCTGGGTGTGTTGCCCAGAGACATTGTGGAATCTCAGTCCCCGGAGATATTCAAAATTCGACTGCGCACAGTTCACAGCAACCTGCTCTAGCTGATGAGGCTTTAAGAGTGGATTGGACTAGCTCACCTCTAGAAGTCATGGCACCATGTCTACATGGTTCCTTACAGGCCCTTTAACGTTCATAGGGTAGCCATTATAGTGAACATTAAAACAGATGCATTTCCAACATATTTTCCCCCTTTTCTTGGGGCTGAAATTCTAAACTAATTTACCATGTTTGACTTATTTCCAAGTTTCCTTCAAAAGACAAGTCTATGAATATCTCACCCTGCTGCTCTCCTTGCCCATATCCTCTTCACTGAGAGAGCTTTTGTCCCATTCAGACTGGGCACTCTGCAGACTTTCCTTTCTCTGTCCTTTCATTCAGACCGAAAGGCAGCAGGGGCCTTTGATTCAAAGCAATTTTCCATTAGACTTTTTTCTCAATCTTCTTCCTTTCATGCAAAACCAAGCTTAAAATAGCATCAGTATTTGCTTGTTCAGTTTAGGAAAAAAATCAGGAAGACAATTCTTATAAATCAGGTGGTAATGGATTTTTTTCACAGCTTTTGTTCTCTAATTTATCCTGGAGAAGTTAAGATTTCGTTAAATAAATACATTTCCAGTGCTATTTATCTTTCTAAAATCAATATTGAATAACCCACAGCTATCACCAAATCCAGCTGTGATGGTCCATTGCTACTACTATGGCTTTTATCATCTTCCTCCAAAATAATTTTCACTCTGAGATTGTTTTATCCACTGTCTTTGTTGTTTGGTTTGGGGGGTTTTTCTTCATTTAGAGTTTATCACATGGCTAAATACTGAGTAAAGGTAATTTCTTTGATTTGACTTTTCTGATCACTTTGACCTCTCATGTCTTTCTCTTTCTTTCCTTTCATATCTTTCCAGGCATAGCCACCACTTTTCTCTCTGTGATATGGAACTTTATTCCCTACAATAGCAGTTCTAATGCCTCCATTTTTTAGTTCACACTCCTTGTATTGTTCTTTCAACATAGAATCATAGAATCATCTAGGTTGGAAAAGACCTTCAAGAACATCAAATCGAATAAATAATCCTACTCTGCATGTCCGCTGCTAAACCATGTCCCTAAGTGGGACATATTCTCTTGCAGGCAGCCTCACCCCAGTGTTTATCTATTAATAGCTCCTTTCTCTTTTCTTATTTTCCCACTTCTTGATATCCATTATCCATATAAGAAATTTGTTAATAAATTATTGTAGTGACGATAATCTTGTATAAAGATTACATGAGTTTCTCAGTGTCATTTTCTGTCATTTTACAGTTTCAAAAACAATTCTATCATTTTTGAATATCAGAAGCTAAGTACCCCAGTTGCTCAGGTGAAATCCATCTACAAAGGAAAGTATTTTTCTGTGATTGTCTTCTTGGCACTGAACTTTAAAAACCTTCTTAGAACACCTATCTTTGATCTATGATTTGATCTTTGTTACTTTGCCATTCTTTGAACTCTTTTAAGGGAAATGAAACATTTCACTGAAGGTGACCAGAGTCTTATCTTTTTTTATTGTTTTGATCCATTCCAGCCTGAAACTGGATGTATCATTTGTTCTGTTGTGGTAAATAAGTAGTGGATTCTGCCCTACTTCTGTGTCAAGCCTGTTCAGCATGGTATGGAGAGCTTAAGTCACATTTTCCGAAGAGCTTGAAAACTTAGCATTGACCACCATGTTTGAAAACTGCCCAGAAGAACCATATGTGAGGATATTGAATATAGTTTCAAAATTGTATCCCTTTCTTTAATGCCTAGACAGAAGCTGGTTTATTTTGAAAATCTATGGGGGGTTTTTTTGCCTTTTTTTTTTTTCTTGAAATGCTGGCTGCTGAACACTGTAAAACTTGAAAATCCTGACATAATCGCTATCATTTGTCTATAGTGACAAAAATAAACCTCTCCAATATGCTCACTTTTCTGTGGCTTTGTATTTTTCCAGCAGGCATTCTCTTCAGTAAGTCTCACATTGATTAGCATTACAGATTCAGAGGCATTCCCATTTTGTTCATGTGGCTAACAGATATAGTAAGTGGATACATCTGTAGTTTTAACAAAAACTTCTGGAGTTCCATGAATGTTTTTGAAGTGCAAATGGCAAAATCTTTTGCAAGAGTCAACAAATTATAGCCAGTTTTATGTTTATAAAAATACATAAAAGAACTAAAAGGTTATGCACTAAGACTTAATAATTAGCTCAAATCCTTCAATATTCATTGCCAATGACATCCCCACCAAGGGACTCACTCAAATCAAACAACCTTTCTTCTGGCAAGCATTTCTGCAGAACCACCAGCCTTAGCAGCCAGCATATTCAGGTTTCACCAGACCAGAGGCAGAGTGAATATGACACAGGAGCTCTTCACTGAAAATGAGTTTTCAGAAGAGTGCTGAGCTGGCCTAACAGCTTCCTACCACTAAAAATATGGTTCAGCTTTCCCCTTTTTCTCCCTCCCAGCTGTGTGTACTTACCACTTCCTTTGTGCTAGCTCCAACAGTTTGATGAATCAATTCAGCTCACTCAGCAAGCAAAAAAGGGAGATAATTTTCTGCCTGTTGAATAAGCTGAAATGTCTCATCAAGAGGTCATATTGGCTTCAGAGACAGCAAAAGAAAACAGACAGGATCACAGAGGCAGAGTGTAATGGGAAAAGGAGGCACAGGATCTCCTGTGCTGCCAAATTAGCACAACCATCTTCTGAAACACACATTTCTTGTCATCCTCATCCCGACATTAAAAATGGGACTGATAATATGGGCATCCTCAGATATGTTCCAGATATGCCACTCTCCAGAAACCACCCTGTTAAGCTTGGGCAAACACCTCAAGAGTTTGATAATCTACATGCCAGCAAAACTCTATCATCTAATAAGTAACTGAGATACTCATAATTCTCAAATCTCTTTCAGACAGGATAGTCAAATATAAGTATTTACTTAATTATTTTCTTTTACATGAAAGCTACATTCTCTGATACTCTGTGAAGAATTTGACCCATCCCATGACACAAGATCCTCTTTCTCTGATGCAGAGATTGTTAAAAATACATGAAATGTCTGACTAATATTGTCTTACCTGTGTAAGTAGCGGGGTTTTTTTTTGCCACAAAGACAGCACAGGATCACATCTATCAGTGGAGATATTCATAAAGTAACATCCTCCTTGAAATGTGTCCCACACACAAAAAAAAGTCAGGGAATCTTACTTTAGTGAGTTAGTTTGAATACATAGTATTACCAAAAAACACCCATTGATCCTTACTTCAGTACCTATTACATAAAACAGGGAAGCTGGTCCCTATATGTGATGCCACACCTCAAATACTGTGTTCAGTTTTTGGCCCCTTGCTACAAGAAAGACATTGAGGTGCTGGAGTGCATCCAAAGAAGAGCAACAAAGCTGATGAAAGGTCTAGAGCACAAGTCTTCTGAGGAGTGGCTGAGGGAACTGGGATTGTTTAGCCTGTAGAAAAGGAGGCTCAGGGTTGACCTTATCACTCTCTACAGCTCCCTGAAAGGAGGTTGTAATGAGGTGGGTGTTGGTCTCTCCTCCCAGGAACAAGTGGTATGATGAGAGGAAATGGCCTCAAGTTGCACCAGGGGAGGTTTAGGTTGAATATTAGGAAAAATTACTTCATCAAAAGGGTTGTGAAGCATTAGAATAGGCTACCCAGGGTTGACTCACCATCCCTGGAGGTATTTAAAAGGCATCTAGGTTTGTCACTTAGGGGCATGGTTTAGCGATGGACTTGGCAGTGTTAGGTTTACAGTTGAACTCAATGATCTGTAGGTCTTTTCCAAGCTATGATTGTATTTATTTGTTGGTCCATGGCTCACTAAGCATTGTACTTCATGCTTTATTTATTAAGAAGCTAGAAGGGAAGGCTGTCCATTTGGAGTGAGGAGGTGCTCATTGGGTCAAACAAAACTCTCTGGAGGGAGTTGGAGGTCTGCCCTCAAACACATTGACCTTCTAGATCAGGTGGGGAACAGAGACCCTGAGGAGCAGGGGCAGACACATGACCAGGGGTGAGATTGAAGACCAGACCTTTTATATAGTGCTTGCTGTAACCTGAGGGAAAGGACCTGTCCTTCAAAGAACAATGGTTAAGAGAAATAGTTGTTTTCAAAGCTTTTCATTTTTGTTCTTTTGTAGCAGACTTGAATTACCTCAGTTTCAGAACTACTGTATTTGAAGTTGTGTTCCAGTAAACCAAAGCTTTTAGATACTTCAATGCCCTTTT
Organism: Todiramphus chloris collaris; assembly: GCA_025345505.1. NCBI lineage: Eukaryota > Metazoa > Chordata > Aves > Coraciiformes > Alcedinidae > Todiramphus > Todiramphus chloris. The sequence goes on along the minus strand of JANVCC010000018.1, from coordinate 39,388,862 downwards.
GTGCTTAGGAAAGGAGAAAATGTAGGCAGCTCCACCTCAGCACTCCGGCTCACTGTGCACCCTGTTGCACTTAGATCAGCAGGCTGTGCCCACTGTTAACCACCTGTGCTACCCCCACGCGAAATCCTGACATCACATCCTTCCATCTGCAGATCAGCTTCTGCTATGTCTCACTGTGACTGCAAGCAGTCAGCTTCCTCTGGTAAAGGACCTGCTCATCTGGAACATCTTTGTTCCTATTCTCTGGAAGCAGTTCAAGCCTTGCCCTGCATTCTGCAAGTAAAATCCCAGCCTCTCTGCAGCAGATAATCTGATATTTCACTCCAATCTGGGAGCTAGGCATAGTATTTATCTCTTCAATAAACACAAGAACTTTCTTTTTAAAAAAAAAAAAAAATCCTAAAATACTGATTCACTTCAAACAAGACTGCAACAGGTACATTCTAAAACTAATTTAAAATATTATTAGAAGGGTAAAAACTTTTTCATGAATAAGCTTTCTGTACACTTGAGAGCAAAATACAACATACTGAACAGGAAAGTAATATTAATCTTTGAGAAAGACAAATCTCCTAGTCAGCAAAAATTTGCTGAAGTTGTATACTTTTTACAAAGAAATTAATTCATCAAGCTACTCTGGAATCCTTTATAGCTAATAATTAAAAATCTAAAATCTTATTTTCATTCTGTAATAAATACAGCAAACAATCAAGACAGATGAGACAAAACTAGAAAGGTTTGTTTGATGATTTAAATCGAAGATGTTGCTACATCAATATATTGTACTCTAAAAAGGGCATGCATCATTAAAAAAGAAGGCTCTATAATTAATATGTTTTCATACAACCTACCTTATTTCCCCTGAGATCACTAACCAAACCCTTTTAAAAATCGATTAGTTCAAGCACTTAGCCTGGTACCACTTTAGATAGAAGCAATGCAGATATTAGCTGAATTTAAAATTACAGCAACTTTATTTTTAATTATTTCCCCAAATGCCTGATCTACATATTATTAAATACATTTCAGTGGCAGAACTGACCACTAAGCATTTTTGGACAGGGCCAGAAAAATTAATTATATCCTTTATAAAAAATTCACTTAGCATTCAGAACATCTGCATTGTTGTCAGGGATAATAAATGTGCTTAAGCTTGTATAAATTTCACTATATCAACCAGTACAATAACTCAATAGCTTTACTGTACTGAGCTGATGCTAGACATTGCAACACTGAAATACCTAAGTGTAATGTAGGGGAGTTCCAGAAAAATGTCTGCAGTCTGGAGGGAAGAACTGTGCCCTGTCAAGGACAAATTCACCTTTTTGAACTGACATTATGAAGGAAATTTCTGGAACAGAGGAATATTTACAGAAGAGGTTTAATCACAGCTCTTACACTCTTAAGGCTTAGCAATACAATTGTCCCACTAGTGTTAATATGCCAATATGTCACTCTCAGAGTTTGTCTACGTTTATTAAGAAAAAACGAACTTGTAGCAGAATGTGGTTTATGCTTTGAGGTATTATGGTTACCTGAATCTGGGGGAATTGTGTACTATCCCTGTCGCGTACTACAGGAGGCTAATGAAACAGGAATGGTGTTTGGCCCATACGATGAAGACATATGCTAATACTCGACACCTGCATCCTGAACAAAGCACAGAACAAAACATAAATAGCAATATTTCCAGGTAAGAGATTTTTTTTTTTCTTAATGAGATGAAGCTCCAAGATCAGAGCATTGTCTAACTCAGGCAATAATGCATCCTCTTTTAGAACAAAATGAGCCACTCTCTGTGGTACCTGTTTTTCTGTTTATTGTCTGCAGATTAAGCTTAGATGACAAGAAAAGATGACTTGCCTGTATTTAGATAACACTGAAGGAGTCCCCTATCCTGGTAATAATTTCACATTATTCCAAAAGACTATGCAAACGTGTAGCAAGAGTCCTATGGAGCAACACCCTAAATCTCCAGCTAAAAAATACAGTCCTTAATAATTAAGGAAGGCTACTTGAGAACCTAACTGCTCAGGTGCAATGTAGATGATGTGCAAAGAAGTAATAATGGGGATATGTGGTCTTTGTAGTTGGCACAGTCAACAAGGATGGATGATATACGAACAGCACCATTCTGTGGAATCAAACTTGAGATAAGAAAATCAAGGGACATGCTTATTATAATGAGAAAATGTCTTGTCAAACTTGGTATCTCCCTTTAGTCATTGCTAGATAATGGCTTTTTGAAAGTTACCAACATCACAAAGGGATAATAGCACACAAAGACCTTGAGTCAACTGATACAAAAAGGATAAATTATTGAAGGAGGGTTGCAAGTAGAAGACCATATGAAACGATGCCATGCAATTCAAAGGATGAGGCAAAGGCTGAAGTATGAGGAAACATTTATAGGGATCTAAAAGAATATCTGAAATTTTCTTATCGTTTTAAAAAAATACATCTCAATTAGTGCAATACCCCTTTGAAGTGTCACAGCAAAGAACATTTTGTGGTGAGGCAGCTCCCTGCTGCTGTGGGGTGGGGGGGGAGTCTTTACTTAAGTCATGGCCATGAAGAGGAATATCAAAAATATTTCCATACACAGGCAGCAGCTCCTATGTGAAGTTGCAACGCAGGCATTTCTCAGACAAAACTTTCTAATTGCCCAGTGATAATCTACCAATTGAAATTCCAGGGATAACTGGAACGAATTATTCCAGGGGTTAGTTAAACTACAGCCAACTGCTATGAGAAGCAGAGATTAACACTTTTATTAGTCTAGTCAAGTACAAGTTCCTTCATTCTGTTTTGTCTGGAAGACTGACATATATTGTACTCAGTGGCAGAGCTCGGTACATTTTATACATAGAGAAGTTGAATATAACGTTGACAGAAGCACAACACTGCATAATAAGTCCTGTCTCCTGCAGCACATGGGCTCATACTGTTATCACCAAATCTTAGCTTTGTCCTGTAGCCAGGACCTTCCTCGTCCTTAATATCCAGGTAAATCCAGAGACTGTGATCCCATTTCAGAATTTGTTTCATTCACCATGTACTTCCCCACCTCAGGGGAAATGGAAAGCCAGGGAGATAAATTTCTCACCTTGGTAGCAAAGAGAGGAAGAGGCAAAAAGAAACTGGAAACTCGAGATACCCATCCCTTCTGCCCATGTAGGAAGGCTCCCTCTGATACTTTTTCCCATCTCCTTCCCTTCCAAGCCTGGGAAGAAGAACACAAGGTACTCCATTTTGTCCCCTTCTCAAGGAGTGAATATCATGAAGTACTACAGAAGGATACATGGAGTAACAATTATTGCATCAGCTTAAAGGTAAGGGGATAGACAGGAATGAGAGTAGGGTGCACCACTGCCTCACCCTAAACATATGGTGAAGAGGTAGTATTGTTGGCAGGACTACAGCAGCATACACACATGCACATGCACATACACAAGCACACACACACAAATCATGGCAAGGGGCAGAGAGAGTTCAAAAATTAAAAATGAACCCAGAACATGATATACTGGTTTTAAAAGCAAATGGTCACATTTGGGAGCCAGTCCCAAATTATGGGTCCTGACTCATGATTTTTGAACCCTTAACATTAGCAATACAGCTCTTTATGCTGTAAGTATAGCATTCTTAATTAGATTGGGAGATTGCTCCAAGATTCCTGAGACACCTTCTGTAACAAATACAGACACTCTCAGGGCAGTCATATACATTTATGAGAAGAGCAATTTAAATAACAGCTATAAAGGGATCAAGTCCCTTTAGGGACTAGGGTCTAGTGACATCACCACAACTAAAAATTATTTTTGACAGCGCCAGATGAAAAATTATTTTAACAGGGAGTCATCTTTTTCTTTTTTTTTTTTTTTTTTTCCACTCCATCATAACACACTGATGTGGTTTAAAATTACAACTGAGGAAAAAAAATAATCTTCTTTCACTTACCAGCTACAGCACACTTTCTACTTGTATTACACCAGAAGTAGTTCTTCACACTGCTGCTGCACCAGTAGGAAGCTATTTAATGCAACCCTGACACTGCAGTTTTTGCTTCACTTGCAGCATGCATGAAGTTCTTCTGGTGAGATTTTAAGAATATTGCTGTTTGCTCTTCATGTTTTCTATGTGTTTCCTAGTTTTTTTCTTTGATAGACAAATCTAGTTTGCTTTTAACAGATATGAGCTAAAGATTGCACTGCCTTGCCATATTCCCTTCTACCAAATTTCTGAATTACTGAAGGCAATCCCTATTTCAATAGACCTTGGTTGTTTTGCTTGACCTCCAGCAGGTGTCCAATTAAGTCTGAACAATTTATATGATATTCCCTTTCCATTGATAGTTCTAGAATTAAACTGATGAGATCTCTAGAGAAGGATCATCAGTGTTACACCTTTCGTCTTTAATTACAGTGGTTGAAGATGAATGAACGTACCAGAAGGATCCCAGCTGGGAAGTAGCACACTTATTAGATAGTTGATAATTTAATATACACTCTGAATTCTGATTATTTCCTTTAAACATCTGAAGAGCTTTCAACATATCTTATGATAAAATCTTAGTACTTATTCAGTTGGACACTGACTGTATTATTTTCCTTTTAAAAATAAACTGCACAGATGCAGGCAAAGAACTGTGGCTGGCATTAGAGAACAGACACTCACAAGGTGAGTGAAAAGGTCCTGGTTAATGCATTCAATCTGTTGTTTCTAACAAATGCATGTAGATGCCCCCAAGATCCCCCATAAAGGACATTCCTGTTCCAGCACTGTAGCTCCAGCTCCTCCTTATGTATTTTACTTCTGAGAATGGTTTTTTGGAAATAAAACTCTAAATTATTTCAAAATCAGAGTTAGCCACAGCAAAATGTATTTGCTAGGGAATTTCTATAATGTAGACACCTAACATTAGGTCTCAGCAACTAGAGATCTACATCTGAGCTACTTGTCTGGACTTCTTACAGTCTGTTGAGAGAAAGAGGCATGGATGTAATTTTTTCATCTCCAGAAAGAGGTAATAAAAGGGGTTAAATACTGCAGATGTACATCCTCCAGGGTGAACATGAATGTTGCTGAATTATTTCAGTATTGCACACTTAAAAAATATTTAGGCCTTGCCCAAAGCTGGCCAAAGTTAAGTAACAGTACTAGATTTTCTTCAGATATCTCCAACTAAGTAAGAACACACTGATCTGTTTTACTCAAGTAAACTCACTAACACATGAACGGTGTCTTTTACAGTCCACCAGGGCTTCCCCTGGGAGGGAAAAGTTATATATCATAGCCTAGTGCCTGCACTCCTTCCTTCTAGGCTCCAGTGTAGACAAACTGAACCAATGAAGAAAGCATATCATCTGCACCAGAAACTAAAACTCAGTTCTTCTGCTTGCACACTTATTTCATAGGTGGGCACAGATCGTAACAGCGATACTTTTGTACAATCGTGTGGGAAGCTTGACTAATCCTTCCACTGGGAATATTTTTATGCTATATTCTCATGTTCTTATCAATTTGCTGTTTCTCAGCTGTCCAAAAATGAAGAGTGACTCACAAAACCAGACAAAAGCCTGCTCAAAGATCACATACATTGAACTGAAACACAGCCATTGAGAACTGAAAAGTAAGTCATAGGTGATAGCACTAAGGTCTCATGACTTTTTTGATTGGTTGCACAAACCTATAAACACCAAATCCACCCACAATATTCTTTTACTTCTGTAGTACAGAGATGTTCATCTATTGTACCGAATGTCAGGATTAGCTAGTAGTAAAAAAAAAAAAAAGAAAAAAAAGGGAACAGAAAACAAGAATTCTTCTTTCTGCCTCTGGAAATCAGAGGCAGAAATGACATTTCAGAGAAATATTCTGATGCTCGCTTCATTTAAGTTGTAAAGAACTTGAAGAGACTCTACTTCAAAGTAGATATTGTCCAGTGTCATGTCCAAAATAATCAAGGATAATATTCATGGTTACTTTGAGGAGCATGAAATGAGACTCTGTGTAGATGCACAGCAAGTTTTACAGAAACATGCACACATAGATACCAGTGTCTTACACTCTTTTTTTTATTATTATTATTCTATACAGAAAGAATCTATTCTGCTATTTCAGCTTCACTCTGTTACCAATTATAAATGCTTTACAGCTCACGCACAAGATCAGTCAACCAAAGGGCTTAGTAAATGTGTTACTTATACAGTTATTTGTTAAAATGATCTTCATTGCAATTACAGAATGTTAAGAAAAATTGTTGTGCCCTTTAGATTCATTATAGATGACAAATACTAAATAAATCTTAAATAGGTATTCACCTTTCATCACACAGGAACATAAATGGTTAGATCTTATCAATAGGGGAGTCTTTTTAATCTTTTTTCCTTTATTAACCGCTGAAAAAAAATAATTGTTGTTTTTCCTGCCTTTTTCTTTAAAAAGCCTGATAATCCTTGTTGGGGGGTTGAAGCAGATCATCTTTCAAGTAAGGAGAAAATCAATCTCTAGTGAAGGAAAGCCTAACTAGCTTTACAGACTCTGGTCAGCCAGGTACTATCTCACAGTGAGACATTCGTTAAGCATCAAAGGCAAGCCAGCTTTTTATACCGGTACTTTATTGTACACAAGCATTATCTTATCATATGATCTTGTATCTTCCTGCTCCATTGTGCTGCTGCAGATAGAAAAAAAAAGACTTAGGCCATAAATGTCATATTCTGTGCCATTAACCCAAAATCTATTAGAATTTTATTAGAAAATAAGTACTAAGACAGTACAGCTACATTTCCTCCCTTATGCTGTGCTAAATTGCTTGTGAAAGTGATATATTGTGATTCTTACACAGCATCCATTGCAAAATATGGGAGAGAAGCCCACATACTGTGTACATTAAATGGTAATGTTAAATTGGCAATGAAGCAATGAACATCTCCCTAAATCTTCAAGCAGGTTCTACAAATTTCCCTTTTATAGGATACAGTAAATAAAGAAATTGTTTCTCTCTGGGACTAAGCAAATGGTACTAGTAAGCTTCCTTGTTCCAGATCACAAGCTGTTAACCTTTTCTTTAGAGACTGATCTTTAATGAATAACCACCAAAAAAATAAAGTGCTGCTGTACTTCTCTGCTTGGGGCAGGCAATTCCTTCATTATTAAAAGTCAGAAAAGTCTTCAGAAAGAAAATACATTTCTGAGCCAAGAATTTAGAGGCTATGAAATGTTATTAAGGTTCCTGCAAAAGAGAAAAGGTCTCAGTTCATTTGTGTTTTTAAAAAACACATATTGGAAAGCAGAAGTCAGGAGGGATTCAATTTAATCTAGTGTAACTGGTCAGCACAAGGTTAAATAAAGAGGTACGTTATGCATAGACTTCAGTCTACCTCCTTAAGGGGAGGTCAGTTTTACCCAGAACAAAGCCCATGAAGAAACTGCAAAGGGTAGATCCAGAAAGCCAAAGCAGTGCATTGGCAAGTACTGCGCTTAAGCCTCCCTCGGGAGCTCTTTGCTCACAGGTAAACTTGGCAGTGTTGAATTTTCTGAGTTAGTGAAGAGTCCCAGGCTTCACCTCTGCAGCAACCCACAGAGGTCCGGAGCAGTTCCCAGACACAGCTAGCAAGTCTCTCTTCTCCACCGTGAAATGATCTCGTTCTCCCAGCAGGAGCCAGGTAGCCTCTGTAAAGAGCTAATTCTCCTGCTTCTCTATCTGCAGGTGGTGATGATAGTCCATGAAGTTTCATTCTGCACAAAAGAGCACCGAGAGAAATTAAAGCTTTTCAGTCTGGAACTGCTGCAGCAGAACATAATCCACCCATCCAACACCAGAGGCTTTTTTCCAGCCGTTGGAGATTTGAGCATGTGTAGCAAGACAGAGAACTCAGAAATGAAAGCAGCTTGCAGGTGGTAGCTCAACCAGCACATTTTCAATCCAGTCTTAGTTCAGTTTAAGCCGGGAGTAAAATCCTTCCAATCTGGATCCCAGTTCAGGCCCATAACAGATCATGATCAGGTCTGGCAATCCCTTAAAGCATTTGACAGTGAAAAATACTACATTTAAAAATAGGAATGGGCATGTGACAAAGGAAAAACTTCAAGGTGCAGTTCAGCCAGAGGGATGGTCCCTGCTCCCCCAGCAGAACAGGCACCCTTCACACTTGCAACACAGTGCCACAGAGTTCTCATAATTCTCACATCGGGTTCAAGAAGATGGAAGGAAAACGTGGTTCTATGTGGGGGCAGTTGTGCTGTAGAAGTCAAGCAGAAGAGAGAGATAAAAACAACCTGCTGCTATATGCTTGCATCCCAGAGGTACACAAACTCATACACACTTATGCAGTGATGTACCCCATGAGACTGCAAAGGTCCAAAAGACATATAAAGGGCTCTGCTGTAAAAACATGCATTGCTCCCTATTGTAAGAGAAGGAAAACAAACACAAAAGATATATCTAAGTGAGGGCAAAAAGTACCTGAATTGATAGGCACTCACTGGCACCTGCCAAGGAACACAGCTTTGTATCATGACACAGAAATGAGGGCTTCTCCTGCCCACACTGGGGAAATCCAGGGTTGGGGAGGGTCAGAAGAGGGGTAAGGAGCAGGAGAGGCTGTATGTATTCTGGCCTTGTATAACCTAAAAAGTACAAACAGCCCCTGTGCTCAACAGCTCCCCAGCAGAGATGTCACTTTACAGTCAACTCAGCATTTTGAAGTAGTAACTATTTGCTGTTTCAGTTCCAAACTGGGTACAATGATTTCAAAGTGATGGTCTGGTATCTTTCCCTGACCCAGGGAAAAGAAAAAAAGGCTTTGAACCAGTTACCTGCTCAGAGTTAGTGCTAGGTTTACCTACCTGGTTTTAAAAGAATGAGGGGATAAAATACTCCCATGTATGGAAAATGAGATCCATTTTGGTTCACAGTTAATAAATCATACCTGATCCTCATTGTCCGGAGACAGAAAAAAATAACTAGATCTTCAAAGGCACTGGCATGGCTTTCATTGTCAGAAAGGCTGTTTGTGAGCACACTTCATCAAAGGACATTTCATCTCTGCATACACACCCTTCACATTCTGCTGCTAAAGCAATGTCAGTCTTGGGTCATATGCCTTCAAGGCAACTTTAACTTGGGCAGCTTTCTTCAAAAGACATTAAAAATGATTTACATTTTTCCTCCCTAAATCAGCATTTTTTTATATCATTTGTGTCAGTGCCAAGTTCCCCTCATTCTTCACCTCTATTCTGGCCCACCTTTCCCCTCCCTTGTGCACTCCTGAATACCACTTGCGTGCCAAGAAGCCCATATTGATGAATGCAAAGTTTGTTCAGTTTAGGAGAGGGAACTATATTGTACAGCCTTCTATGTAACTTACACTAAAAATCTATCTTGCGTTGGCTTAAATCTTTCATGAATAGGAGTAATTTTTCTGAATAGGATACTTTATTTACAAATGGCACATACCTCAAACTTGGACTTTAGCCATCTTTTTCTCATTACATTTCTTAACTCATATTATGCAGTTTATGCCAAGATGACAGAAACTGACACACTGTGACCTCTATCCTGACAGGAAGGAGGCTGGGACTTGGTGCAGACTTTTGGATTTTGAACAAGCTCTCCGGTACTGTGCTGATTATTTCACATTGATTAGAATTCTTTACTGCTGATAGTATTTTCCCTGATGGGTTAACTTTTTCCCATCCACGTGCCTCCTCCATCAAGGTAAATTATTAAACAATTAATTTAGTTTGTTTGAGGGCTGTTGGTTTGTTTTGGGGTTGGTTTTCCTCTCCCAAATATGCATTTAATTTACCATGCATCGAAGTGTGCAGCAGAAATCACAGTGCAATTTCAGGAGAAATTATGCAGGGAACAGGCAAGAACTGCACATTATTCATATCACACAGAACTTGATAATAAGTTATTATTCCTCACTCTCAGAGGGGCAAACTGAGCCATGAGAAGTGATTTCTGAGACACTATGATGCTTCTATGGGCACAATGGTGTGTTTCCAATATGGCTCAGCATACTGTCTTCACTTATATTTAATGCAAATGCCAAGCACACAACGTGAGGGCATTAACGTCCTTCAGATACTGATGACTCATACTCTCTAAATACATCACATGCCCCGAACAAATCTACCTTCCCATAGAAGGCTCCAAATGCCATTAGTTGAAGCAGATGTTCCTAGCCAACCTGACCATGACCGAGAAGTGACCCTCATCTATTTTGGATTTATCAAATCATCAAAGGCTTTTGCTCCTGTCAATGAGACTTGAAGTAGGCAATTCAAAGAGGTCATTATATAATGACCAGCTGCCTGAGCCAGCTGAGGCATAAAATACTGCCTCTGGGGGAGATGGGCTGTTCCTGAAGGAAGATTTGCCCACAGGAGCTGAGAGGACCACAGAACAGGCAGTGTCCTCTCTTACCACTGTGATGACCCACCACATCTGAGAAGAGGGAGCCCAGTGACCATCACAGTCATCATTCAGCAGGTGACCATTGGACAAGGTAAATGAGTCAGACCTGGGGTCCATCCAGGAAGACTTTTTGGGAACAGGGCAAGGCAGGGATGGGGACCTGACTGGAACATAGATCTGGGGTCTATCCAGAAAGTCTCATCAGGAAGCCAAGACAGAATGAAACAGAGCAACCCTCGACATGTCTCAGCTAGGACTGGGGACCTGTGCTGAAATGGGACTCCTTGTCCATAGGCAGGCAATGCATGGATGATGGTAGCAACAGAGACATCTGAGTGCCCTTATGGCCCCAGCAGCATCCTTACCCTTTCAAAGGTCACTAAACACCATAGTTAGCCAGCCAGCTTTCAGAATGTTTTCTTAGTGTACATACTTCAGAACACAGATAATCACAAACATCTGGAGGGTAGCACCTTCAGTCAACCACATACTGCATCACCAAATCACATATCAGATGTGCTGGAAAGCAGCTTTGCAGAGAAGGACCTAGGAGTCCTGGTAGATAACAAGTTCATCATGGGCCAGCGGTGTGCTCTGGTGGCCAAGAAGGCCAATGGTATCTTGGTGCACATCAAGAAGAGTGTGGCCAGCAGGTTGAGGGACGTTCTCCTCCCCCTCTACTCTGCCCTAGTGAGGCCACATCTGTAGTACTATGTCCAGGTCTGGGCTCCCCAGTTCAAGACAGACAGGCAACTACTGAAGAGAGCTCAGTGGAAAGCTACAAAGATGATTAGAGGACTGGAGCATCTCTTCTACAAGGAAAAGCTGAGATCTGGGTCTGCTTAGCCTGGAGAAGACTGAGAGGGGATCTTATCAACATTCATAAATATCTGAAGGGTGAGTGTCAAGAGGATGAGGCCAGACTCTTTTCAGTGGTGCCCAGTGACAGGACAAGGTGCAATGGTCACAAACTGGAATACAGAATTTTCACCTGAACATGAGGAGAAAGTTCTTTACTGTGAGGGTGACAGAGCACTGGAACAGGCTGCCCAGAGGGGTTGTGAACTCTCCTTCTCTGGAGATATTAAAAACCTGCCTTAACATGTTACTGTGCAACCTGCTCTAGGTGAACCTGCTTTATCAAAAGTTCACTTGGTCTTTGCAATTGTATTCCAACAAAATCTTGGAACCCCAAAACCTAGTAATACACCATTTTACCACAGACAACCCATAGCCCACTTACTAAGAAAAGATGTCAGAGATGTAAGCACATGGAATACAGAGGAGGTTGTACTTCCAGATATTTACTCAGTAGTCTGTCAGGAGCTTTACATATGAACTACATTGTGAAACAGGGGGTTAGTAATGAATAAAACTAGCTGATAAAGAAGTATTGTAGCAGGTTATTAGAAATGTTGACTATGTCAAGCCCCTAACTGTAATCACGTATGGAATCATTTCTGGATCTATGAGAGAGCAATCAGAGCAGATAACTGCCCAGAAGACTCTCTATGAAGTGCTCAGGCACTAAGAACCAGTCAGCCAACAGCCCTTTTCTTCTTGGGTGCCATTTCCAAGTGCTTTATATTTGCTGTCAGAGACTTACACAATTAAAGCCTAGAATTAAGATGATGGTGTCTGTTACACATCAGGCAAGTGCCTAAAGTTAGCTTTCAATCCCTGCATTAGGCACACTCGTTTTCAAAATTTATTCCTCATCTATTTTAACAAATATTCACCACAAACACCTCCAGGTTATCATCAGGGAAGAAAATGCTTTTATATCTCACATCTCCTGCTGCCCTTGAGATTTTCATAATACCATGGTACTTCACCAACTCTGATGTAAACAGGGACAGCTTCCAAAAAAGCCAAAATCAGCAATTAACTTGGTCAACAGACCTCTGAAAAGTGCAAGCGTCCTATGAAATCAGAGGCTGATGTTGATGCTGAGCGGGAAAGATGGGTCTGCCAGGAGTAGGCAATGCCACAGCATCAATTGCTTCCTGATCTCAGGTCAGTGTCTCCTCCTGCTTCTTTACCCTGCCTTCTTCATGCCCTCTGCAGAAGCCATCTATCCTCCTAGGGACCAAATCCTGCTATTGCCAATGATGCCCAAAAGACCAGAGCAGGACCGTGGAGCGACGGGCAAGAACTGCTACACTGAGCTTAGTGGAAATTCACTGCTGTGAAAGTGGTCTTCAGTGATACCACGCTGCATGCTGCTGTAACTCCAGTAATAACTGACTTGGCAAATTTCGTTTCCAGACAATCTAGCTCAGAAATGGCAAACAGACTCTCTTTCTGTATTGTTTACCTGCTAGAGAGCAGGGAATAAATGAAGCATGCATGTGGATGTGCACAACTTTTGTACATTGGGAAAGTTACCTGTCCTTCACTTTCTCATTTATTAAACTCTTATTTTGACAGGTTCTTGCACACATGCTTGGACAATTTTTAGAAGTATCATCAATCTAACTGCAGTTGAGCTACTCTCTCTCCCCCCTGTTCAGACTGTAACTGAACAGTTTCTTTTAATAAATGAGTGATATGGCTGGGTGTTATCAGCCTACTGTAACATTTAATAGATATTCATAACATATATTAATCATGAGCAAGTATACAAAGGATTCATTCCTGCAAGGTTTGGAAAACACTCGACTCTCCTTGAAGTCAGAGAAAGCAGATAGGTTGAGGTTTTTGTACTCCCACGTACTGTGTTACAAATGCCAGGTCTTCCTTCTGGACATTTCAAAAGTGAGCGCAGTTTTCTGAAGCAATGCATGTACTATATGGCCAGTTTGTTTTACCAGTACCCTGTTCCTGAAAGATTTATTTTTGGTTTAAAGGCTGAATTACATAAAGAAGCCTTCCACCAATTTTATCCCAGGTACAGAAGTCTGCCCTTAAGCAGAACTTTCTGTATTTTCTCTCTGCTTAGAATCAAAGCTTGGCATATAAACACCCATACAGAAAATAAAACTGTTGGCATTCCATTCCAGATGCAGAAGTCAGAAAAACTTTGTGAATTAAAAATTAACCAAGTATATAAGAACAATAACACAGCTTCCTAAAATTTAGCAGCCTATTAAAATGAAATATGGACTTACAATTAAGATTAATGGGAGCCAGATAGAATGAATTTCAAACAGTTCTTTTTTGAAATTATGTGGGCTCCTCTTCATCATTTATGTGAAATTATCAAATCTAACATCATTATTGTTGTTTCTCCCTCACCACATCAAATATAAAGCACACACACAGAGAACACTGTGTTCCCACAAGCATAACGCACCTTTCTTGATTTCTTCCCACAAAAGCAAACACTAAAAAAATACTCCACTACGCAAGTGTTTGAATACAAAGTATCACAGAACATATCAAATAAGTTATTCTCTATTGTGCTATTAAAATTATTAAGTCATTTCTTTAAGATTTTAATATATTTAAGATATAATAAAGATATTAAGATTTAATTTAAAAAATCAAGATTTAATAATTTTTTTTAAGATATTTAAGATGTAATAAAGTACAAATTCCTAACATATAATAAAAGGGAAAGCAAGTAAGAATGTTTAATTCTAAGAAAATACTGTAGTTATTTTCCTTTTTTTTCACAACAGGAAGGTGACACAGCTGAAATACACGTAATTTTGTTCACTAAATATACACTGATTTGTCTGGTCTGTTTATAGACATGTTCATGCTCTGCCTGGTGTTCAGTCACTTATTGACATCAGATAGTAATGTTAGATACTTCATGAAAGATTACAAAAGTTTCCACCCAAATTCTATACATCACAAGAGATGAGGGTCCTTTCACACCATCAGTACCTCAGTTCTGTAGTTCATTTTCATTTTAAGAAAGTCATTTTCAGTACTACCTGCAGCCTTGCAGCTTGGGTCTGGTAATCTGCTGCTTCGCTTTCAAACTGAAGAGGTTACAAGTAAGGTCTTATATCTCCATAGATTATATTGAACCACGAGCCTTTTATTTACTTTTTTTTCCTGAGAGAGAGGTATTGACTAGTGAGCAGCTTCTTCATAAGCTGTACTGAAATTCATGAGGCTGAATGTCAGACAATCTAAGTAGTTTTCCAGTCACTTCATTCCCCTGAACATTTCTGCAAGAATTTAACACTGTAAAAAGCATATACTTTCTTTTACATCACCAGAGTTAGTGGGGAAAAAAAAAAAAAAAAAAAAAAACCAGTGCTTTTTTTTTTCCCTGAAAATCAGAAATTTGAACCTAAAACTGGGTAGATGCCTAGGAATGGGATACTTGGCCATCTGAAAGAGATTACACTATGGTCCCTGAGCAGTGTGAATAATAATATTCAAAACTGTCTTCCTTTTTGCTTCTTCTGTATTTATACTTTGGGCTCATCTGTTTGCAATGTCCTATGCTATAATTGTTTTGAGTCTGTAGCCCCTGACGAAATGTCATATAAGATGACACTGTAAACTTGCAGAATATTTAACATCCACAAAAAAACCTATTTTTCACCCTCTTCTGCCTTCTATATGTTAATATCTCCTTGTCTCCTTCAGCATAATCTACGTTATTTTAGGGGTTCTTTACCTCTGGACATGGTTTCAAATCTCATTATGCAAATCCAGGGTATGACACATAGGCAAAAATAATATATTCAAGCTATTAAATGAGAAATCTGAATTCTATTCAAGGATTTCTATACAAAGTAATAGAAATTAGTACTGTTAACTGAGAATCTATTTTCCAGCTGTCAGTTTAACAAACAATAATAGAAGTTTTTTAATGAATTCAGTTGGCTACCTGATGTTTCCTTCAATAAGAGGCATTCTTCATATGACAGATTCTTGGGAGAAGAGATGACAAAACTCAGACACATGGGCAGAATGCCTGTAAGACGATACATCTTGCTAACAACAGCCCCCTGTAAGATCCCAGCTCTGGTGCCCTGCAAGGAGGTCAAGCAGCAAGTAGAAGGTGTCCAGTGCTGAGTGAGGAGAGGAAACAGGGAAAGTATAGTTGCAGTGAGCAGAAAAAAGCAGATGGTGCCAGTAGGCTGTAGGATTGTTGATTTTGGTTTGTAATTACAACTGGCAATCATGTTGAACCACTGCTGCTTTTTTTAATTATTCAGCTTTGATTGCAATTACAAGCCAAAATCAACAATCCTAATAACAGAGCTCAGAGTCTTCTGATGAAACAGAAAAACTCCCAAGTGTTTGGAATCTGACCTTACAACTCCAAAATTTACCAGGAAATCTTAACAAGAAAACTTTTTGGATCATAAGTTGGGTGCCAATGTGTTCATTCATAGTCTACAACTGTAAGATTAAGGTTACAGTGAGGACAGTTGAAGTTTTCCTTTGGAAGCTGAACTACAATGAGCAAACACCAAAGTGGCAGCCAATTTCATGCACTATTTTGCTGCAGAGACTAGTTTAAGGATGTTTCAAGATGAACGGAAGTCTGAGGTTTTCTACAATATGGCAGACTTCTTACTTCTAACTCTTTGAGAACTGTCACATGTATACAATAAAATTGATCGTAATTGTTAAGCATTTGCTAATAGAGCAGGAGTATTTTGAAATGTACCTGCTAGGTTCATCCAGCACCACAGGCTCAAAGGACACAAAAAGACCATTTTGATCTTGTGAGAAGTGATCACAAGCACGTATTTGAGCACCTATAGTAAATATCAAGTCCGTTAAATCTTTTTTCTGCTAAATAACATGTGTTTCATTTCACAGTCACTCTTGAGGATGAACGTCACCTTGAAAGGAAAACAAAAATAGGCTCGGCAAAAGTTACAGAAATAGAAAATCAGATATAGAAAATCAGACTGGAAATGACCTCAGGAGTACATCTACTCCTTCTCCCCACTGAACTATACCTAAGTCATACCTGACAGACTAGCTCTCTAGGTGGATATCCTGTACCCTTTCACAGTCTGTGCTACACTTTCCCCATCTTTGATGTCATTACATTATTCCTAACTTTCAACATGAATCCTGATTGCTCCAATTAAAGTCTGTTATTTCTTACTCTATCAACAGGACATGAAGGGAACAGTTTCCCCGCTCCCTTATGTTGTCCAAAGTCTGTTATGTTTCCGGCTAATATTCTCCATTCTTTACTTAACCACCCCAATTTCTTAAGCCTTTCTTCATAAATCACATTTTCTAGTTGTACAATTATTGTTTTCAACAATTTCTCCACTTAAGCCACGTATTTCTCCAAAGTTAGTACTAAATACGGACGTAACATTCCAAAACTTAATAGAAGGAGATTAGCAAGAGATGATTTCACATACCCTACAGGTAATACTCCTGTGTAACTATCCTATTAACTCACAACAAAATTACATTTTTTAATCCTGTTCAGTATGTGATTCACTGTGACGAGAGATACAGCCTAACCTCTTATTCTCCAATGAGAAGAATACTCAATTCTCCAACCTCTTATTCTCTCTCTGTGTAGATGCAAGAAGATTATTCCTGTCCAAGCCTCATATCTTGAAATTCTTCTTGTTGAACAGCATTGTGCTGTGTTAGACTGCATCTGTAACTTGTCAAACTCTTTCTGAAGTCTAATCCTGTCCTCTAGTATGCTCCTTAAATGTTGGTATCATCTGAAAGTTCATGAAAATACTGAAAAATGATAGTGAGCTTTTGATAACTACTCTCTAAATAGAGTTTTCCAGAGAGTGTGACACTAGTCTTATGACAGTTACATCTATGGAAGCGCTTTCTTAGCTACTTTATAAAATGTCATGAGAGATAATATCAGAATTTATCATGAGAAAGCAGCATGTCATTGCCTGTTTCTTCCCTGTCCATAATGGTAGTTATTATTTAGTTACAGAAAGAAATTAGATGACTAACATAATTTGTTCTCAGCAAATCCATAATGGCTGTTAACTCATTTCCTTATGTTTACACATACTTTGAATATTTGTTCCAATGTTATTCCTGAAATAAGAGATAACCGGACCACTCTATGATTCTGAGTTCCTCATGTAACCCTTTTTGAAAGGCATACACCGTGGTATTTCTTTTCCGGTCTCCTGGAAGCCTATGCATCTTCCAAAAATTATCAAAGATAACCACTAATAATTTTAAAGTTGCTTCAGCCAGGCTTCACATTACTGTGAATTTCCTGAGACATGAAACCTGTCTTCTTTCTGAAAACATCCAAGAGCTAAATATTCTCTAAATGGCCTATCTCCTTTCTTATTATTTTTCTTTCAGGTTAGCTTTGTTAAATTTATGAGCACAGCCGACCATGTTTGTGAAGATTGACACAAAAAAAAAGCACTAAACATGTCAACCATCTCAACCTCATCTTTTGGCAGCTTATTTTATTATTCCTTTAATAGCAAATCCAGTCTTCTGCTTGATCTTTCTCTTGTTTCTAACATAAATAGAAGTTTTCTTGCTAGCCTTTCTTTCCCTTGCTACTTTAGCATGGTAATTAAAGAAAACGTGGTAACTCAAGCATTAATTTAAACAGCTGGTGTAAGAAGCACATGGTATGTTGTGGTACTTTCAAGTTCAATTCCGGTCAGCCAGAGCAAGTAGTTGGACAGCAGTGTGCCTTGCAGCATCCGCTGGCATTTAGGGGTGCGTAGTGGAGCTGGTGGTTGTAAATGTTCACAAGTGGAATGAGAACTGTCATTGTGTCACATGCCAAGAAGAGGCACTGTCAAAGAGATCAGAAGTGCAGACAGCACTCCAATGTATGCCGCGGCATCATCTCCCTCCTTCACCTCTTGTCGTGCACACTGGAGGTCAAATGTAAGATTGAAAAGGGGTATAATAATGCATTGAGTGGGTTTACTGCACCTTGTGAGACATCTCGCACTGTCGTGACCACCTGCAGCTGCCCTTGCTGCACCTGGTGATGAATGCAGGCACTGTTAGCCTGCTTCTGCCCTAAGCCACGGGCAGATCAAGAGGAGGATCTGCTGGCTCCATTCTCTCTGTTTTCTTGTCAGTTCCTCTGTCTGTAAATAATGGAAAAATCTCTCTCCACCATGCCTCCCCCTTTCTCCGAGCAATGCAATTGGAGCTGTGTCAGGGCAGCTAGTTCTTTCTTTGCTCTGATTGCACAATAATGAAAGGATGGGAAACAAAGACTAGCAACTTTTGAGATTAATCCCCCTTCTGTTCTCAGCTGTCAGACTTACTTATCTTTTCCTTTTCTCAGCTAAATCAGGCCATTATACTACAAATCTTTACTCTGAATGAAAGATTAAACTCAGGTATTTTATTTTCATCAGGGCATAATATTCAGCACACAATAATTGGCTATAGTTTCATATGGATATTTGTATGGGGCCTCCTATCAAATTCCAACAAACCCTTACTGACCCTTTCCATTTTGTTGAATTCCTTAGGATCTTACTGTAGTAGAGTCCTGGCAAAAGAATTTTGCACTCAGTTACACCTATCTCCACATCTGAGATGTCATGGTTTCATGAAGCCTCTTTAAACAATCAAGAGAATTAAAAAGTCTTTGGGGCTGCTTTGTAATAAAAATAGTAATAGAAATGAAACAAAAAAAGAAATCCATAACCTAAGTGTTTGTCCTTGATATACTCAGTATTTTTTTTTTTACAATGAGAAGAAAAAAAAGAGGGGAAAAAAAAAAAAAGTAGGAAATAAGAAAAAACTTTCAGACTAGATTTAACTGCTTCAAAGCCAACAATAAAGGTATGACAGTTAAACCAGAAGACTGAGAAGGCATGAGGTCATCAAAACCAAGGCTCATTGAGCCAGTGTATTTGGATAGATGTCATTTCCACTTTGTCTGTACAAAGTGTGCTATATTGTACATAGAGAGCAGAGCTCTTTCTGCCATAAAATTAAAACAAAAAATATCCACAGTCTAATATGGCAGTGTTATGGGAAGCAGGCAAGTTTCTTACACATTAATAGACTCTCTGGTGTGACTATTGGATCTACCTTGGTGTTTCTTACTTTAATGATTACTTTGCTGATAGTGTCTTTTTTTAAGACTGTCACAGAGGGCACATGTGGTTTTCTCAACCAAGAAAAACTGGCTTTATGCCACCTCTGCTCTACTAGAAATCGACCCAACAGTAGCTTTGGGATTTAATTTAAACAGAGAGAGACAAAGCATGACAAGAGCATGGAGCATAACAGCCCAACATGGGCCTCTGGTAAAGCATAAGAGGTCTTTGTTGTTGCAACAAATCAGAACATTTCCAGACCTAGTGTTTCTGTTCATGTTTTGCTTTGTTTTCTCTTAAAGAAATATTATCAGTTTTGAAGTAAAATCTTACTATAAAATTCTCCTTCAGAGGTAATAACAGGCAGTGGGACTGGATGATATTTGAAGCTCTTGTAAAGTGATTAAAAACATTTATGAAATATTTTCAGTTATTTCTCTCAGAAGTATCAGACTTTCATGATATAAAGGTCATGGAAGAAGTTCATATTAGACTAGGTCCTTCACAGGCTATTTTGTTGATTCCTTTGCTCTCTTATGCATAACACTGCAGTTGCATTCTTAGCACATGCAGTGCAACAGTGGGTTTAGGCCTTGTTCTGTATGATACAGGCAGTCTGTCGACTTTGGGCAGGAGAACTCTAATGAGAATTGCCAGAAATATTGCTGGGATCAACAGCTGCACTAATAGGTTTGAAAGCAGTGTCCTCTGAATATGGAAATCTACAACTCACCACTTCTTCAAGTTACTCATGTCTTCAATAAATTTTATTTCCCATTTTCTCCTTTGGTTGAGCTTTCAGTTTCTCTTGCATGTACCATAGCTGGGAAACAAAATACTCCACCATGAAGAACATGAAAACAAAGAGGAAACAGAAAAAGTGCCATGTGTTAGTGACAGGAACAGCAAAGTGTTGCTCAAAGCGTGCTGCTGGGCCGAGGTTGGAGATTCAACCATGGAATCTCAAAGCCACTGCCCAGACAGGACTAAGGGAAGCCTTTCACACAGACCACCAGCATGCATGATCCTAAAAAGCCAAACCACAATTTTCATTCAATGTTATAAGGTGCTTCAGCCAGAGAGTGAATCATAGGAAGAAGTAAGTAAATCAGGACAGGTTAAAAATATTTGCAGATGTGACACAGAAATTATGCGGTCTTCTAGAAATTTCGAATTTCACTGTATTTTTTAATTTCTCTGCATTTACTTACTGAAGAGGTATGAAAGTCAGGGCTCTTTTCCTTTATAGCAACAACAGTAAGGAAGACTCTTTTCCTGGACAGAGAGATGGGAAAAGCAAAAAAGGTGGAGAGCTCTTGCTGACTGATTGCAGCTCAGCTGGAGAGCAGAGAGGGATAAGAGAGGTTGGTCACCAGGAAGAACCATCCATGTGTGACACTAGAACCCTGCCCTGTCACATAACCTGCATACGCAGATTTCACTGAAGGATGTAGCAGTTGCCATGGATGTACAGAGGATCTGTTGTGCAGGTTGGTTCACTCAGTGCTACTGGCTGTACCAGCTGTGCTCAAAATGGAGGGCACGTTTGGTCCAAATTAATCTGCTTTGATCATATTTTGTGCAGCTCCCTGTTGCACATAAATTGATGATCTCAAAATGTCAGCACCGCTCATTAGCTCACACTAAACTAATTTTTTCTAATTGGGTCATCTCTAATTTGAGTCTTATCCTGCCAGTATGGGTCCTTGCACCACACACCCTGAACTCCCATATTCAGTGAACAGAGGAGGCACAGCCTGTCTGCCCTTATACACTTAAAGGTCAAATATCAACATCTTTTAAAAACGCACAAGATTCATTCTTTTTCAGAAGGGTTGATCTGCAAAGTAACCGGAAGCCAGTTTAGGAGTCAGTGGTGCTATTTGCAGAGGTAGATTACAACCTTTCTTGCTATGGCTGATACAGCCTTTTCCAGGATTGCCTCTGAAAAGCTCCTGTGGCTTGTGAAAGCAAGTAACTAACTTCAGCTCATTTAAATATACAGATCTGGAAACTAAGGCAGCTCAGAGCTGTTTAACATGTAATTCACTAATCACTGTCACAGAAGTGGCAAACTCTGAAAGAGGCCTGAGGCAGCAAAACCTCGCCCATTTCAGATGACTGTCATACCTCAAGTTCCATTTCCAAAGTGATTTAGACACCTGGAGTTCTATGTCATGATCCCAGAGCTCTTTATTCATTCTTGAATACACTCACCTCCTCTATCATCCCCCAGCCCTGAAGCAAAAAGGTGCTTGCAAAAGATGGTTTGTTCTCAGCTCTTTCACTGGTAAGTGCAAGAAGACGTCTGCAAACCAAAGAGAAAAAGGAAGTTAAGAGGAACAATAATGGATTTATAATTAATGTTCATCTTTTTACTGAATAAGCTTGCCTCCTTTACTTCCAATTGATTTAAAATGCAGGCAAGAAAGGGATAATAAAGATAATCTCAGATATCTAGTAAGGAGGGGTCATTCTCTGACACTGTCCAACAAACTCATGTGAAATTATGTCTCTTATACTAAGAGTTTCACTAGCAGAGATGACCATGCTATGTATTTCAAAAAGATATGGAAGTACCTTTAACAGTCATGCCCTGAGTCTCAATTTCTTACTTGTAAAATTATGATTCCAGTAGTTCCTTACTTCATGGATACCATGTAATTAATAACAGGCTAACATTTGGAATTGTATGTATTATACATTGATGAGGGCTTGTATACTTACGTAGAGACACTGGATGTCTAAGCAGGTAGCCAGACACAAATTTATGTTGCTTAATACTCTGAAGTGCCTAAAAGGCACACAAGCTGCCCCAAACCTGAGCAAATAATCTTTGGTAAGTGCAAGAGCAGGCTGACCTGTTTTCATCCCTTAGGCATGCCTAGGGACAGTCCTGACACAAGTTTCAATGTCGTTATGGTTTCAAATGTACCAAGGAGGGGAGTGGATTGCAGTGAAGTTACTGAACAGCCCAGCAAGCTCCTGAAGTCCTTCAGAGGCTTGTAGGATTTGTGAAGCTAATAAATTTATTTGCCTTTGAACATCTCAGGCAGGCAGGCAAACACTACACCACTATCAGAAATGCTGAATCAAATCTAAACTCACTACTCAAAACTTCACAAAAGCCAGTAAGAAAATGCTGCTTCTTTTTTTTTGTTAATGATGGCTGGAAGATAACCTTTATTTACAGTGCCCTGTGGACTTATTCAATAGGATGTAGTGACACCGTTGTGAAGGATTATGTATTGTTTATACAGTTGCCCAAAGATGTACAGCACTACATAAATACTCTGGAAAGTATCAATCCATGGAAAAGCTCTCGATTATGCATCAACATATGTATAAAAGTTATTCTGGACTTACTCTTCACACCACAAGCTACACGTGATGCTCAGAAGGTCTGTCTGTGTCCATTATTTGACAGTAGCTGACATGCAGTCAACATAAGAACATCATAATTTCTGCCTGGTGTTCATATAGTATCAATAATCTGCAAGGCACGTTGATAATGGTCTTCACACATTTAGAAGATAAAAACACTACAGAAGCCATGGGCTTATTTGACAGAATTTAAAAAAAAATTCAAAAACGGACCATGTTAATGGACCATGGAACTTTCAATCATAAGTGATAAAATGGCATGGTGAGGACTGCATGAGAAACAATAACCTGGTTATTTTAAGTAATCTCACTAAAACATAATATATATGCTAGGCTGTCTATGAGTTCAGAAGTTTATTAAGTAATAAAAGACACAGTTGTGTCCATAATCTTAGAAACAAATGTAAAAGTAGCTTTATGTACCTTAGAGTCATGTCAGACAGCACAGAACAGTGCAAAACCTCTGGCGACAGTCTTCAGCTCTTTTTCTTTTTCATTATTGTCACTGGCATACTAAGGAAATATATTGATTATGGGATAGATTCCACCACTTCCTCCTCTGAGTGAGTAGCTCCTTACTTTACACTAAGATTAGCAATAACATTGATTTAGTGATCAGTTAGACATAAAAATTAGTCATATGGCCTATAACAAAGCAATTCACACCAGTAACTTCACACTGGAAGGATCTGATGTTCTCTCCATAAGCTCTTCTGGCTTATGTTCTGTGCATTACACTTCTATGAAACCTTTTTTTTCCTGGTGGCTTGGTTTTAGGTTTTGTTTTTTTAATGTCTACTAAATATTAATTTTTATATATTTGAAGTGTGTTATACTAAATATAGATGAAATCATTCTCCACCATGCTGCTTTGTTCTCTAAGTTCCAGGTCCCAGGGTCTAACTTTCCCCAGAGAAAATGTGTAATCTAAGCTAGTTTGCAATGAATCAATAGCCTCTAATCAATAGAGCAGGAAAGACATCTCTAGAGGTTGATTTTCAACACCTACTTCAGGGTAAAGTAAATCTTTAGTGTGTCCACTAAAGAGCGGGCCACTCAAACCAGGGATTTGACTTCTGGTGACTAACACCAGGGAAACTGAGTGTCACCATTGTTGAACTTAACTGAACTAAGCCACAGCAGAGTAGTACTTACACCATAGCCTATTAACAGGACACTGGGAAACTAAAAGCTTGGGAAGCTGAAATATTGTCTTTCTGAAGATGGTAATCTTTTTTTTTTCCTTTTTTTTAATTATTTTTTCATTTTGTTTTATTTTTTCCTTTTTTTTTTTTTTTTTTTTTTTTTTAACGGGGAAGGGAGAAAAAGAACATCTTTATCTGGTGGGAGACATGGGAACAGAACAAAAGGCCTTTTTGGTTTTTACTGCAGTTGAAAGTAATCCTCCGCGATATAGCTCCTCAAAAAGATTTTGTATGCTGAAAAAGATTTTCTGTGAAACTCTTCTGGGCAAATTCATCTGGGGTGTATTAAGACAAATCCAGTTATACTGATCTATTACTTCTGTCTGAGCACTCAGTTTTCTTCAATTTAAACACAACATAAGGGAGTAGGAAAATGTTTAAGCAATGAGACTTGACATACTATACCATGCTGTACTGTTGATTAATGTGTATCCTGGGTGGATGGGGAGTAAGACAAGTGACTACACCATATGTGGTGAGTGCATTAATCAATATTAACATGTATTAACAGGTACAATACAGAGAAAGGGTACTGAAGAAGAGCTGGGTTTGGAGCCCAATCCTGCTGCGATGGCAATGGGAGACTGAATTCTGTTGACCTGAAGAGTCAGCCTGACCTCTGAGGCTGTGACCTCAAAAAAGCATGTGCATTTGATGAACTCCATGCCACAGGATGTTGCAGATGCTAAAAGCTTACATGGATTCAAGGAGAGGCAGGTCAAGTTCACAGATCAAAAATACTTCTCAGGCTATAAATTCAAAGAAACATCTCCAGGTCAGGAAGTCTCTGAGCTAAAAATTATTGGAAGCAGGGAGAGTACCCAGGGAAATATCATGTATCATGTACCCTGTTTTTATACTCTTTCCTAGACATGTCCTTCTGACAGCCATCAGGCACAGGACAGAGAGCTAGAGAGCTATGTGGTACGAGTCCATTCAATGTTCTTACAGTCTGGTTTTTTGTGTCCTAAATTTGCAGCATACATCTAGTCCCCCTTAAGCTGTTCAACACTCAGAGTGGAACAGTGTATGCAATTATATGCATACTTCCACTGATAAACTGAACAGCATCAAGACTTTTAGGTAATGGGCTCACTGCAAACACTATCAGGAATTCAGCATGATCTTCCACTACAAAGATCAGATACCACCAAGCACCCGCTGCTGCTGACGCAGCAGCTCTTATTTCAAAGCTCTGGTGAGGCACAGTGCCTTGAGAGCTTCTGACTGCCCCAAGGTGAGAAATCAGCCAAGAGACATAACTCAGTGCAGTGTGAGACACTTCAGGAACCCCACAGCACCACTGCTTCAGATTCAGGAGAGGTGTGGAATCAGCCCTTGGTATGAGGCAGCAGCTCGCTCTCTCCACTGAGTTCAGAACCATCCCTGTTTTCTGGCTTTCAGGGCAGAGATCTTATAATGCAACTGCCATGTTAGGGAAATCAAAGAAACAACAATAACACATTGCCTATTGGAGCATATTAACATGCCCCGCAGCAGTCTCATTATGACTGTTAAACATTTACCCAAGATACTGAAATAAATGCCCTTTTTTATTCATGGCCTCTCTTCCACCCTCTCTGTTACTTCCAGCCCCTCCTACCAGCACAGGATCCAGAGTGGTTCAATAGTCCAGCAGCCAAACAATGTTGTCAACTGCCTGCTTTCAAATCAGATTAAGCTTCTCTAATGCGTCTAATTTAATGTATTATTGTACACATCAGAAGTAAAGCTTCTGGTTTGACTTTTCTCCGATTCATGTTGTCCTATGCTTTAGAATCTTTTTGGAGAGACTGAGTTGGCTTTTAAATTATACTTTCAACAGATAAGTAAATAAACAGATTTGATTACTGGTCATTTTCCAGCACCATGATTTGGAGTGTAAAGAAACTATTATTTTAAAGGTGACTGACTGAAGGTGAAGAACACTAAAGAAATGGACATGTCAGTAAAACATCTCATCTCTTTCATTCTTTGTCTCCGTTTTAGGCAACACGTAGGAGCATCTGTAACTTACATCACACTATTAGGATCTGGCCCTGTGTGGATCAATAAAGACTACATGACTTTACTTCACACTGCAGTCCAAAGCCTTAACTACTTGCTAGACAGCTTGTAATTTCAGCAAGAAAAGAGAGTGCCTGGAGGTGTTGAATTAATGCAGCATGAAAGCAGAATTCTGCTGTGTTGCAACAGAGCTAAAACCAGGCTTCTCTGGTATTGTTGACAGTATCCAGCCTTCGGTGTATTTCTGACTTTGGATATGTAGGCTACCTAGTAATTTTGTTACATCTTGAAAATAGAGCAGGGGAAAAATTCCATTTAGACTTTTACAGCCATAGGTCATATTTACTATTCTCTAACAGAGTTGTGTTGTGAATGGAGCCTGCTTTTTCAGTCCCACAACACAGAAAGTTTCTCTGGCATCACTAAAAGTATCAGAAAGGAACCCAATTAAAAGAAAAAAAAAATTCTAAGAAAAACAAGCTAAACTGTGATGTTAACCAAAAAATATCATCAATAAAAGTCAAACTTTGGGGGAAAAAAATATATTTTGAGAGAAAAATGTTTTAATTCTAAAAGTCTTAATTTTAAAATCAGAGCTGAAACAATGTACTCAGTAATTTCAATGCCACTGATCTTATTGACTTCGTGTGAAAAAACTGACATAGGCAGTGAAGAAAAGCCATCACCTAGGCAGCTGCTTTCTAAGCAGACACCTGCTCAGCTATGCATCTGAGGGTCACATCTAGTTGCCATTCCATATGTGTGACATTTCTGAGGCCACCTTGTGGTTTTATCTCCCAGCACCTCAGCAAAGCTGTGAAAATTCAGATTTCTAAGGCCACACTGACAACTGTCTCTGCTCCTAATCTGTACCACACTGAGTCATCCCATGGGGAAGAATAGGCAAGCCTTCAGTATTGAGGTGGAGGTGAAGATGTCTGCTCAATATTTGGAGTACAGCTGATCTGTTCCCTGGAGCAAGTTGGCAAGTCCTGTATATATCTAGTCATCAAGGTGAGCTGATGTAGGCAGCTCCCTTAGGCAGAAGGCTGCCAGGGTGGAAATGGAAATTGGCCATTGCTGTCACTACATCTGGAAATGTGCAGGGCAGCATCTACTTCTGGATGGAAGAATGAAGGGCCTCATTTAAGAAGCAACTACTGTTCCTCCCCTGCCTTGCAGCAATGGTAAGTCAGGCTCCCCAAGGATCTCCAGTGCTCTCTGCTTTAGTTTTACCCCTCTCCCTACTAAGAAATCTTAGACGCAAAGAGACTCTCCTCAGGTAACTGCTACAGTCTTTTGGTGGCCCAGTGAGTAATACAGCCTAAGCTAGCTATGACCTTCCACAAAGCTTGGCCAGGCCAAATATTCTACTTAACATATCTGTTTGTGCTGTCATTCGCCTAATGTGTACTTGAACCTGGTTTACAAACTTCTGCAGTCATAACAGTGTTGACCTCCAGAGGTCACCTTGTCCAACATCCCACCTGAAGCACAAGCTACCACAAGCACTAGGTCAGCTTTGCCCATCTATGGGCAAGTATGCAACATCAGAGATTACAAAATCTTTCTAAGTAACCTGCTCCAGTGCTGCACTTATAGTAAAAACTTTTTCCTAATGACAAGCCTGAATGCAGTCTCTGGCTGTTGCCCCTTGTTGTAGGATCTGCCACCACTGTGAAACACTGCAGTTGTGTTATCTATGTGACTAGCCTTCCAAGTTCTACTAGGTACAACGTCACTGGCGTGGACTGTGGAAATGTGACTTTCCTCAGTCTACTGGCCAAGCTCCTCCTAGCGTACCCTGCACACATACACCTCCATTTCAATAAGGGTGCACTATCAGATCCTATTCAGTCTGGCATCCACCTGGCCCATTTCAGCAGAGCTGCCACTCAGGCAGTCAGTTCCCAGTATTATTGTTGTGTGAGTTTATTTTAGGCAGAGGACCAGAGCAAGGATAAAAAAACCCAAAGCACTGCACATCCATAGGAGTTCAAAAATAACACGTTCAGTTCCCATTATCTCCTTAGTTCATCCTTTTGTACTCACACTGCTCACACTAGGCTCTGTCCCCTGTTATTATTAAATTCGGATGTTGGAACTGTCAGTACAAGAGCATCCATAGATGCTTTTAGAAACAGACTTAAAATCATGACTTTCCTAAACATTACTGGGACAACTGCTATTGGTTTGGTCAATATTTATAAGCATTTATAGAGCCAGAGAATATTAGGGTGAGAACACACATGTGTGGCTGGGGAAGGACTCTCCAGGATATTTCACTGCTGTGTCCACAAAAGCAAGTAGTGCAGCCCAATAAAGGTGGATTTGTTGAGTGAAATAGTGCTGAGGACTCACTATACACCTTATAGGCATTTCAGGGCATTTTATTTCTGACTAGCTCCAGATTATTCCTATGGACTTGACCAGCCGTGAGTGAATTAGGTGCAAGCTGGGACCACGTCTTTCAGTTTACTTTCATGTAATTCATGACCTCACTACCATGTCAACCAAAGTATTGTAAACTGGAAAGATTAAGATTCATGCCTCACTGGTACTTTCCTGATTTGAACTAAAATGCTAATGCAGAGATACCTGTAGATTTTCTTCTCTGTGCAATTCCTGACTCTACTTCTTGTCTCTCAATAGCTTATAATGTGCCTTACTCTGAAACTCTGAGAATCAACATATCCCTGTGATGACAAGCAAATTTTAGGTGTCTACTGCCATTTTTCTTTACCTTATACCTCCAGTTCAAGAATCATTATTGCTTTCTCCTCTACCTCATGTTTCTCATTGCCTCCTTTTTATGGCCTGTACCAGTGCAAGACTACATCCTTTCTGAAGCATTTGAAGGTTGCTGAGTTTATTTACATCCAGTAGCACATTAATACTTTCCACTATGGCACATTAATACTTTCCATTATGCAAAATGAGCTCTTAGCTATTCCTTGGACACTAATTTATTTAAATATGATAGTCAGAACTCTCTGACATTGTTAAAGTTAATGATCTGATACTTTACAAGACAAGAGGCATTTCAAATCAAATTGATCATATTAATAGTTTTATTCAGCAACATTAACAGAAGTGTGTTGTTCCACAGTGTCCTCAAGCAAAGCCTTTATTCACACGTTAATGGAGACAGAATGCCCAAATCCTAAGTAAGAGACACTTTTTGTTTCTATAATATACAATTATAGATACCCTAAAATTCTAGATTAGAAACTGCTAACCATATGGCTCTGCTTGAAAGCTCTGTATTCTGTTAAAATGTATGGATAACTGCTGCATGCAAATCACCCCACTTTATTGACAGATTCTCTGTGTTTCCAGCTGCCTGTGCCAGAGAAGATAAATATCTGGTGGAAAGAGGAGGAATGAATTTGCTCCTGAATTTTACTACTGAAGTATCTGGGAGTCCATTTGATGTTAGGAAGAGGAGAAGGTAGACAGCATCTTTTTCTCAGCAGTAATACATTACAGCATTTCAGGTCTATGTGATGGATGCTAAAGAGAACCTGGTGAGAAAGGCAAGCTGGAATAGAGCTGGGAAGAGCAGGTATACTATACTTGAGGGAGTCAAAATAGGCCAGTTTCACAGGCATGATTTAAAGCTGAGAAACCATTCACATTGTACTTACTATCTCAGACTACTGCACCTAAAAGGACTTAATCAAGCCAAAGGTTTTCTCAGACACATAAATGGTACACTGGCCCTCACACACATCATCAAAAGAGCACAGATCAAAAGCCCAACTCAACAAACTTTTATTCTTGCAATAGCCATGACATTTAGGTCAAGCTGAATGCCAAGAATCATTAAAATATTGCAGAATTTTCAATTTTAAAACTTTCTCCATGACAAATTGTCAAGTGATCTTTCCAACAGAGATATACAGACAACCTCTCTAAAGCAGCATATCTGTGTAAACAACCATGATCAAACAACTAATGCCACATACCTGGGAGCAGGTGTAATATGATTATCTGGCACGGTTTAAGGTGTTTCATGAGAGTATCTTCTGCTTCATTACTCTGAGCATGCAAACAATTGAAAGCTGAAGAAAGCACAAGTCAACAATATCTTCCATCTCCATCCTTCTAACCCTATCAGGTCTGTTTGTCTAACATAGCACATGCAGAGAAGAAAACTGTTACCCTAAATAACAGGCTTCATATATGATGTAATATAATAATGAGATCAACATGCTAAGTGTGTTCAGACCACCACTGAGAGGTGGTCTCTACTCATGGCATTACGCAGTAAGCATCATGAATTGCATATCACTCCATCAGTGTTAGACACTACAGTAGCTACAAGGCTTACAGTAGGCAAATATACTAACAAGTCTGATTACCACTCCAAAAGGGATATTTTTGATAAGCTTTGAACCCTGTAGCAGTGGTCAACATTGTGGCTTGCAAGGGCTTGTCTTCTTTATAGTGTTTTTTTATTAAAAGTGCAATGTGGTCTGTGAGAAGTGGTGTGTCCATAACCCATGGAAGCAAAAGGCCTGGGAGCCCTACCCTTACAAGAGTAAAAATCATCTAAGCAGCCTTTAGTCACATAAAGTTTTGGCACCCTGCTAGATCAACAAATAGAAAAGACAATGAAGACCATCCCAACTAATAGGGTAAAGAAGTCTACCTGACAAACTCTTCTGCCATCTCTTCTATGTTTTGCTGTTTTCTCCCCAGGTACAAATGTTTTCCTGTGCCTAAAATTTTCAAGAGAGAGTCTTTGAAACTGTGTGTGATGCAACGAAGTTTGACAACAATCCAGCAAGGTCTGCAGCTGAAAAAGAAGGCAGCAGCAATCAAGGGAGAACTGCAGACAATTGTTCCACAGACGCTGTTGCTGAATTGTAAGCTTGCGCTCATGAGCTAAAAAATCTATCTCAGATAATTGACATTTATTTGATTGAAACAGCAGGGTGTCCTCCATCAGAATAGGAGGAGACCATATGGAATAACAGTATGAGTGGAGATAATGTTTGTCTGCTGAGTGTGTCAATGTGTTTAGAGATTATTCATCGGGCTCTAGGGATTCCAGTATGGTAATGTTTCAGCTAAATTAGAATCAGATTAATTGCTCTAATCTAATGGAAAGACAATGTTTATCAAATTATTGCTCCTTCACCACATGATATTGCAGTGTCATTACTCTTTGAGTTTAAAAAAAAAGAAAATCAAAAGGCTCTCTTGTATCACATCTGCTCAAGAGCTCTGTAACAGTGCTGATTTCTGCACAGGAGAGTTAATGCAGTTTATAACTCTGTGAAGGAACTAATGAATCAGAGTGAAAGCTTTGTAGAAGATAAATCCTCTGTATTGTGGATAGGCTTTAAACTATATTAATTAGAATGACTTTGCCTTATTTTGGGGTTGGGAGGGAGCACTTTATTTTTGCTGAATTTTTGACACTTTTTTGCTTGTTTTACATTTCATTTCAGTGGAATTAGAGGGTTGTTTCATAGTAAGTATCACTAAAACTGAACAATACAGTTACAAATTAATGTTTTCCTCATTTTCCTTCACTTTCTTTAGGTTTATTTTCATCTGAAAATTGCAATGAAATGATCAAAAGCTGAATGCACAGATAAGATGACTGAAACTCTTCAGACATACTTAACACTATTTAATGCCTAGGGTCATTTCAGATAATCTGTCACATGCCGGCGCTGAGCCACAGAGCCCTCCAGCTCTTTTAATTCAGTGGCTTGAATGGTGCAAGAATGAGCTCCAAACACATCTTTTAAAAGCTGAATCAATGTTTTTTCCCCTTGATATTTTAGAATGTTTTCAGTACATGTTATACATGCTAAAGCATTATTATGTTAGCCTGCTGAAAATAGCCTGTTTAAAACAGTATCTAGTAAGCACAACCCTCAAAAAGGCCCTCATTTTGAAAGTGCTAATAAACCAACCAGGAATATCCCTCCAGTATGATTTTCTACTGTGTTACACTGATGAGGTGCTACTGCAAAGTCCTAGAGTTTGCAGGACTTTTTTGTAACAAACTAGAATGATAGAAGACAGTCAGGCACTTTGTCTCTGCTTAATTTATAACGGTGACACTCTGTTTGCGAGGCATTCAGGCTGCATGTGTGAGAGAGCACTGAACAAATATTTTCTATGCTTCTATAGTAACTAATAGTTGCTCCTGCCTTAAAAGGGTCATATATCCTCTGAAGACATATTTCACTGAAATTCTATTTAAGAAAAGTGAATATCTTTGTTAGTGGAGTATCCACAATGCATATTAAAATACATAGTTTATGAAAGTTGGCCAAACACAACGACAAGAGTGATTCAATGCTGAGCAGAAAGCAGTGCTTACAGATTCTGTGCCTGATAGCTTTCTCTCCCAGGTACAACCAGGCACAAGGATGCCAACTTTTTAAGGCACAGATCTGTCACAGCAGGGTATTTGTTGTGCTAGTATATTAAGATTCACTGTTTCCATAACCCTTTCCCCCATGCATTTTCCTCCAACACATACAGCTGGGTTTTCTGGCACTTCTGGAGAGACAAACCCTCCCTCAAGCTTTTTTATTTGTGACATTAAAAGTTCATGGCAAATCTCCCACCTAAGGCTTTGAGTTTTAAGCCTTACTTTATAAAACATAGATCAAGGGTAAAATGGCATAAGCAATTTAAATTGGGCTGCATAAAACAGATGCTCTCTGAAGCCATGATGACAAAGCCTGAGCCACTTGTTCTTTTCCCAGTTTCATTACAAAGCTGCTGTTAAACCCTTTTTGGCTACCTAGGTATTTATATACCTGTTTGAAACTAATGGGAATATCTGCCCTCTTTCCTGGAGATTTCCTACTACTTTTGAAGTGAGTAAGGCTCCAGAAAGAGCTGCAGTCTGTGGTGGAGAGGCACTTACTCTGCCATCACTCAGTTCTTGGATCTAACTTCACACCTTTTGTTCTGAGAGCTTCAGCAATAGCTTCCCCGTTGTTTTCCTTGCCACAGGAACTGTGAACCTCCATCCCAGCCACTCCCTGCTGGGCTCCTGAGGTCTGTACAGCACAAAGATCCACATCCATGTCATGCTGGGGACAGCAAGACACTTCTCGCAGATATATAACTTAAGGATGGTGTGACTTTCTGAGGAATACTATGACTCACTGAATAACCCAAATCATGATAACACGATTCAGGAAAAATATATTGGTTTAGTATGGACCTATAAGCTTTGAAATAGAGATGGATATTCTAAATGCTTTATTTAAATAAATGACTTATTCATGATCTTTAAACTATCTGTTACCATTATTTGGAAATGATTCAAAGTAGCTGTAGTCCTACACATGAGAAATGGTAACATGCTGTCAGGGAACCTTTGTTGGCAAAATATACAGCTTTATCTGTTTTGAAGTTAAAAAAATGTTACACACATAGGACACTCCATGTGGCAATGAATTAGAAGATTTGCAAACTAGCAGCAGGGGATAGTGTTTCTAAAGGAAAGTCCTTTACTAGAATCTGCAGGGCACTTCAAAATTGCTATTATTACTATCTATTAAAAATCACACTGTTAAAAATGCATAGAATACACTACAAAAAGATTAATGTTATGGTTTACTCCTTGCTCCAAAGAATTTAAAACACAGTTCTGCCTCCAGCGACATATTTGCCATGCTCATGTAAGCCTGAAGGACCCAACAAAGTCGACAAAAGTTGCAGCATATGATAAAGAGCACAGATGGACATTGATTTTATATAGGAAAAGCTAGCAAAGAAATGTAAGAAAAGCAAGATATTCGGGTCTGAGATTTTTGACCCTGACTCCTCTTACAGTCTGGTTTAATTGCACTGCATGAAATCCTGTTCTCATTGAGAGTCAGTGGAAGTTTTCTCATCTATTTAAATGCAAATTCAATTGACTTCAAGGAATTTTCCCCAGTTTAGTTGTACATGATACTTGCAATCATCATAATTTGGGCCTGTACAAAGGTAGCACTGCAAAATGAATCATCTCAGGTGTTCTTTGGGTTGTTTAACAAAGCAGTATAGCTCTTAATGCTGCTTTCATTACTCTTGTAAACGTGTGGCATACATGTGTATATATGTGTGTGTGTGTACATACCTATATTTGAAAAAAACTATGTGAGTACATTTTGGATAATAAAAGCATTTGCTTTTTTTATGTTGGCAGTAGTTTTCTGGCACCCAGTCATTGTTACAATTGGTATGCACTAAGAAATTAAAGGACTTAAATCTCTTTCGTTTATATATACCCAAGTAATGGGATAAGAGGAAGATTCCCAGGAAATTAATTTTGATTACAGTTTTGTTCCAAGTTGTCATTCACATATGTATACAAAACTCATAAAGACATGTGGTCTTCTCAACAGAAAGTTGGAAGCAATTTTAGACCCAGGAATGGCTGCAGTGAGAGAAGAATAAGGAGTGTCACTCTACTTATTTTCTTGTAGTATTTCTTCATTATTTTGGAGCTGTCCCAGCAGAGCAGAAGCCTGTGCTGTCATGATTCAGGAAATATTTCACACCTTCAGTACTCAACCATGTGACATCTGCAGGGACATCACAAACCATTGCATCAATAGGTATGTACATATTTTAGTTACTTTTTTAACTACATATAGCTTTTCTGATCTCTAATGTAGATGTGTATTGTACTAAGGGCACAAGTTATATATATGCTATACAGGCAGCAGAGTAGTGTTTCAGCACAATGGCAACTTTCCACTGTTCAATAACTCAATTTTTATCTAATTATTGCAAATTATAATATAATTTCCAAGCCAACTAAATTGTTGTAACTGATTTTCTGCTTGAGCTGTACAAACAGTAAAAACTACCTGAAACTGGCAAGCTCGTGTGCGTAATTGAAACAGAAATAGTTTGTGGTAAACAAAATGTGCCAAGGTTTTTCACCTGGAGCAAATTATTACAGCTGTTAATAAAATCTATTTAAATAGCTTTCATAATACATGAGAAACTGCTCAAATAGCTCTGGATGCAGCTCTCTAGCTTCATCTCATGGGAGCAGCCTAGTGATTGCAGCCAAAAAAATGGCCACAGAATTCAGAATTGCAGGACTGGTGGCTCCTATAAAGGGATAAACATATTGCTGTTTTTCACAGTTGCAGACTCTGAAAGACATGCATGTGCTTTGCATCTATGTCCTAAAAAACAAAAAAAAAAAGGCAAAACCAGCCTACAACACTTCTTCAATTGATTTGCCCTTTGTCACTGTCACAGATATGTTTTCCCTATTTTGACAGGTAGTTGTAATTCTATTAGCAGCCCATTGACTTCCCCATGAAATCGATCTGTGTTGGACTAGCTGGGTCTTCTTAAACTAGCTGATTTATTGCTTCTGCCTGATAAAAAAAAAAAAAAAAAAAAAAAAAGAAGAAAGAAAAAGAGCAAGAAAAAGAAGATCCTCTGCCTCCACAGTGAACAAAGTACCTAAACAGTGTCTGAAAATGAATAATTTTTAGCCTGGCTGATGATTGTCTCAGTGGCAGATGAGCTGTGACCTTTCACCGTCAGTTTTGCTGAGGCGCCTGCTGATGCTGGCGTGTATAAATGATTGTCAGTTTCTCTTATTAACTTACCTGGCTGTCTCATGTATAAACTAGAAGATCTCATTCACCCTAAATGTCCTCAGCATCAATCTATCGTGTTTACCTAATTTTGTGATTTCACACTGGGCTGCCCAACCGCCTGAAACTAGAGAACTGCTTGAAACATATTCAATGCCTATTTGTTCATGCAGACAGAAAATGGGGGCACACAGGTGAATTTACCGTTGTTAGCATTCTAGTTTAGGTCAGAGAAACAGGTTATCATCATATTCTTCTTATTCAGTGGCATCTGAAGAAAGATTTGCCAGGGTCTAAAACGATGTCCTGTAATTTTAAATTATGTCCATATATCTGTCTTGGTTGCATAAATTCCTTCTCATTTCCTCTGGGTCAGAAAAATGTACTATTTTTCTACTGGCCAAAAAGCAAGTTTATGTTGTTGCAGGTTGTTGTGTGGAGCTTTTCTATTATCCATAAATACGAATTTTTGACTGTGGATATAAAGAGATAAAAAATGCTTTTGTGTATTTGGTTATCTTAACCAAAAGTCAGTTCCTAGTTGTTTTTTCTAACAGGCTGAGGATTCAAGGTACAGATTTAAAGAGGAAGAACTGCTGTTTGCCAAATGTAGTACCTGTCCTTTTGACATAATAGTGGGGTCATTCATTTTTTTCATTAAGCATATGCAATCAGCTATCCTATTCTGATTTATTCTTATCATCTACTATAAAAGGTTACAAGAGAAAGCACAGAGGTGTTGCATTGTAGGTGACCATCACAAAAGAAGCTCATCTACCCAAAATGTTGCAGTACTGAGTTATTTTCCTTCCAGTCTTCTTTCCTTACAACTCAATACAAGATCCATTATGGATCTTAAAGAGCACCTTAATACTGATTCAAAAGGTCCAAGGAGGTGAATGAGACAAGCCAGCAGTTATGTGGCTTTAAAAAAGGAGGAAGATGTGTAGAAGAAAGTACACAGTATGCATTGTAGAAACAGGAAGAAAATTCAATAACACCTACTTTAAAATAAAGTTAAATAGTACTGCTGGAGGTGGATATTAAGGCTGACAAACTATACTTAGTGAAGAGAAAAAATTACCAAATCAAAGTAATACTGAGACTAGTAGGGAAAGAAGGAGTTTTGTTGCAATACCTAGAACAGAAAAAGCATCCAGGAGATCTAGGCTCTATTTAATCCTCTCAAATATTAAAGCCTAAAGAAAAATATGTCAGGCCACAGCTCAAGTCAACACCTTTTAGGAAGAGACTGGTGGCAACAGTTTGAACAAAACAGCAGAAATTCCTCAGGTTAGATTCCGATGAAACACCACAGACCAGAGTGCTACAGGTGCACATAAATAGAAGAAACATTACCAGTGAAAAAAGCACAGCCTGAAAAAAAAAAAACCCAAAACAATAGGCACCAAGAAAGGGTACATTCAGTACAGCTTTTGGACAGGACCACACCACCAGCCTCTGTCCCACAGAAGCTCTCTGCTGGCAAGGCACCCCTAAAGACCTCGAACTGGACAGTAAAACAAGCCCCTGCACAGAGATGACAATGGGATCTAGACCAGATGACCTTCTACTTTTCTGGTCTATCCACCTCCACCACAGGGGCTGGCTTTTTCAAAAATATTTTGTCAAAAGACAGGGAGATATTTCCCACCAAGACTTGGGGTGGGGCTGGGGGGAAGGGAGGTGGGGGAGAGTCTTCAAACCCCTACTTATTTTAAAACAAAGCATTCATCTCCTCACTTGATTTTTTTTCTTGTCAGATGTAACAGTAGTTTTGTTACACTACATGAAGACTGTCAGACAACAAACAGCCAGTGGAATGTTCTGGATAAAACTGAATAGGGTTAGTCATTACCACAGGGGGAGCTATCCTTTTGAGAATCTATGACATCCAATATTACTTGCAGAAAAAGCCTTTTGTCATTATGATAAATGATGACCCTACACAAGAACTCTCTGCAGAAAATAAAGACTTGCCAGCCCTGGCCGTTGTGCAAGTACAGCATTTGACACTGGCTGCAGCTGAGTATAAATATAGAATAGTGCATAATGGGCACTGGCCTCTGACAGCATGGAGGCCATGAGTTGAATTCAGTTATAGAAAAAACAGGTTCTAGGGAGGATTATGTTGCTGCTGGATGGTCACAAAAAATTCTTCTCCCCTCTTCCCAAAGGATGGGACCATAGAGCAAAACTTGTTTTTTCTTATTTTGGAGATGTATGTAAGACTGGAGAAAAGTAGTGAAGAAAACAGGAACATAAAGACAGCAGCAGCAGGGCTTGCCAGTCCTACGGGTGGAAGGAAATCATAATGCATCAACTTTACAGAATTAAAAAAGGCAGCGGGTTCAAAATGAGTAAAAGGACACGTGACAACATCAGTGAACTCCACCAATACCTGACACACATCTTTGCCTCACGAGGCATTCATCATATATCCCTGAACAACAAGCTACCTCTTACAATGGTTAAAGTTCAAAGATCAAGTTTACCTAACTTGAGTATCTGATTTTCACCTTCATTTTAAGCACTAAAATTGACGTCCATTTCATACTTAGGTCTATACAGCATACTTGAGTTTATCAGGAGAGCTCAGAAAGCAACCTTTTTGGCCTGCGTTTGGTCAGATAAATAAACTCCACTGAGAGTCTTAGTTAGACCAGCAGTGACCACAAAAGGAGACTAGACACCTACATAGCAGTGGACATTCCCACTTAAAATCAGGCAAAATTAGTAAAGTAGTCCTTTTAGAGAAAGTGCCCAAGCTTTCTCAGAGTAGTGGAGACGTGTCCTCTTGAGGGATTTTAGCCTTAATTTAAAAGTCCTAGAGAAACAAACTTGTTAGGATTGGTAAAGAAACAATGCAGAAAGTGATTAATGGGGAGCTGTAATCACAGTGTGCTTGATTTGTTTTGCAACACAGAACAAATCCTCAAGTTAGGACTTCAGTAAACCTCATACAGCCTTTGAAGGGAATACAGCCTGTTTGTCTCCACTGAACAGAATCCTCATCATGTAACAGCTAATTAAAGATTCCAAAAGTCTGTAAATACTTTGACAAATATTGATATATCAGCCTGAGATCCTCGCTTGGCTAGTTGGCTAAGTCTTGTCTCATTTACTTCAGTGATGCTGAGAATGACTGTGGTGATTTCATCATCTTCAGCTCCTAATAAAACAGCTAGCTCAAGCGAAAAGATGTGTAAAAAGAATCATTCTGATACAGAGACCAAAGAAATTACTTCTGATAAAAGAAGAAAAATGGAATCTCTTACTGTACATGTCTACAGTTGCAAGATATATGGGAAGAATATTTCCCAAAGTCCTTTTTATTAAAATGAAAAATAAAAACAAAGGATCAAATTCAGGACTGACTCAGAGCAGAGATATTATATGAAGAATCTGACTCCACTAGAGTTAAGCTATTTACACCACCTAAACCAATCTGGTTCAAAATACTTAAAACACGGTCAGTTGGATGCTTCCTCACAATCTCATGTAAGAATTACATGCTGAGGAGTATTTTTTCTACCCATTTTCCTAATTCACAGTGCCACTGGCAGCAAAGATATAGATACCAATCATTTTTCAAATTACAACTACAGTCTAACTATGGTATCAGTTTTTATTATTTTCCTATCTGCCTGATGCTAAACCTACCCAAAGGTTATAAAAATAATACAAGTCAGCAAGCAAAGGTACATAATTAAGATGCATACAAAATACCCTGTGCAGCAAGTAAATATTTTCTTTTTAATTATATTATTACCTGGGTTTATGTTACTAAATTGCTACACAATTTCATATATAATTGATTTTCCAAGAAAAAAATATCACCAAACTGATTCTGTAGTTCAAACCAGCATGAACTTAATAATATACAAACAATTTTTATCTTACAACCTATAGTGCTGCATGGGATTTGTACACTGAGAAAAATATTCCTTCGTATTAACAGTAATTTTGAAAGTAACATAAAAACTCAATGACTTTGTTTCTCTGTATTTGCTAAGAAGAATGCTAATAGTGCCTCCTGTGAGGATATATTTTTTAGGTGCTTTTGCAGATTATGAAAATAGTTGTAAGGAAATATTTGGATAAAGGAAGACAAAGCTCCAGGTAGCAATAGGTTTCATACTGAGTTGATAAATGCAATTAGGATCAGAAGGATGAACAATTACTTCAGGGGAGTTTTGATACCAGAATGCAATATCAGACGATTAGAAAACTGAAAAAATATCATCCTTTTCCTATTGCAGAAGTAGCCAGCAGCCTCAGCACAAGTGAAAAAACCCCATTCTGCTAGGGCAATAGATATTGCATGCCCTGAAGTATTCTCAGGCTCAGTAATCAAATGTGAGAAAGGAATACCTGTCTGATCTTGAGAAACTATAAAACCACATTACCTCAGCGTGATGCAAGGAGTACTGTGAAGAGTTAAAATGAAAGAGATCTGGGGGAGATCATTCTTGGCTCAGAGGGTTTGAGATGTCTGGGAAACATCTCCTCTGATGAAGGAGAAGAGCAGAGT
Source organism: Todiramphus chloris collaris (assembly GCA_025345505.1). Taxonomy (NCBI): domain Eukaryota; kingdom Metazoa; phylum Chordata; class Aves; order Coraciiformes; family Alcedinidae; genus Todiramphus; species Todiramphus chloris. Next base: position 39,348,747 of record JANVCC010000018.1, on the reverse strand, counting down.
AACCCAGAACCCACCACTACAGTTCTGATGAAGAGGTAGACACATTTCACAGCCACTTTTAATGAAGGAACTACGAAATTACCAAAGTTAATATCTTGCCAAACCAATTATAGCAGTATCACAGGGTTTGTGTTACTAATTGCCAGAATTTCTCATGCAATTGATTCTCATACAACAATACTGCTGGCAGCATTCCACAACTGCTATGAGATACTGAGCTCCTCAGCACTCTATCAACCACCACCTACAGAGGATATGTAGCCTCCCCCAGACTGTGAGGCATGGCTTGGGTCCTCACAGTCCTTCAGAGGTGAAGCATTTGTGAAAGAAAAATGAAACTGAACTTGGTAATTTAACCTCTGATTTGGTCTCCTAGAACTTGGAGGAAAAAGCAATGGGATAATAAAACATGTACTGATTAGCTGAGCAATTCTAATTCAGTTATTGTTTCCATTATGTAGTTAATAGCCTCTTCTGAACAGGCTTGATTTTTGTATCTGTTTGCATTAGAGTCAATTTGTGGTATGAGATTGGTGTTATTTATTGAGTGCTACACCTAGTTGCAAAGTTAAAAGTATGACAAGCTTCTATGAATTTAATTACACTACCATGAGACACAGGCTTGTATAGATGCTATAAATTAAGTTTAGCAAATATAAATGGTGTGGTGAATGGTCAAATGGAGGCTACCGGCTCCATAATGTTCCTTTAATTATTTCAAAAGCTTTATGGACTGTTGTTTTGACCTGAGCTGACCGGACTTTCAGGACTTGCTTATTTTCTGCAGGTAAACATTCAAAATCAAGTCAACTTTACCTAAATATGTAAGGATAACCCAAGTCTGAATCTGTTCAGACGTGGAGGCCAGTTAGGATTCATTATCACTGAGTAATGTGACTGCACTGGTGAGTCTTTAATACATTAGAAGCTGCAGAATTTTTTTCATTACTAAAAGTACTTAGTATCCTGAAAGGCAGAATAAATCTGACAGCAATAAACATTAGCACTTTGTTTTCCTACTTTGTCTAAACCCTTCTGCTCTAAGTGCTAGAGACAGTTTCTCTTTTTTCTTGTTCCAATATGTAATTGACAGCTCTGCCCAATGTCCTTTTCTACCTTTTGATTTTTCCCCTGGCTGCTAATAGCATACACCATTTTATACAGCTTCAGTCTATTAACCAAGTGCCTGACCTTGTGGGATGCTGAACACCTGCTGGAATACACTCAGTGCCCGTAATTCTCATTGATTTCATTAGGAGAACAGAACTTGCTCTCTCCCAGGTCATTCAGGCTGATAACAAAACCTCACTAGTAAAGACAGAGCTCTTGGTGGACCTGTGCAGTTCCAGAAAGTCAGCCTAACATGAGAGGTAGCTGCTTCCAGGGTACCCAGCCTGTGACTGATGCCAGGCAATATGAATTGTTCGAGAAAGAGAAATCAGGAGCACAGCTACTCTTCATTTCTTATACAGTCAGTTGATGGTAACATTAAGATGTGCACCACTGGGTCTCACCAGTAATCCATCTAGCCCAGTTTCATGTGTCTGACTTCCACAAGAGAGATAATGCAAAGGACAGACCACAAGCCACACTGCTTTCTGCAGTCTCTTTTTCTTGTACCCCCAGCACCCACTGCTGTTGCTGTAGGCATGTCAGAGGTTACGTTCCTGTCTCTCATACTGTCCTCTGGATCCAACAGCACAAGGTTTAGTGAATAGCAGCAGTTCTGCCTTTACTTTATATAGCTCCTTCATGATTTTGAAAACCACAGTGATATCCCTCCTCAGCCTTTTCCTCTCCAGCTGAAGTATTCCATATCTGTTAACCTCTCCTTGTCAGACAGCAGACCCACACTATTCATTATTAGAAATAATTATTAGAAATAGTGTGTATTAGAAATAGTGTGACCAGCAGAAGTAGGGAGGTGATTGTCCCCCTGTACTCAGCACTGGTGAGGCCTCACCTCGAGTACTGTGTCCAGTTTTGGGCATCTCAGTACAAGAGAGATATCGAGGGGCTGGAGCGGGTGCAGAGGAGGGCAACAAAGCTGGTCAAGGGACTGGAGAATAGATGGTATGAGGATCGTTTGAAGGAGCTGGGCCTGTTTAGTTTGAGGAAGAGGAGGCGGAGGGGAGACCTCATCACTCTCTACAACTACCTGAAAGGACATTGTAGAGAGGCTGGTGCTGGTCTCTTCTCTCAGGTAATTAGGGGTAGAACCAGAGGGAACGGCCTCAAGCTGAAACAAGGTAGGTTTAGACTAGACACTAGGAAAAAAATTCTTCATGGAAAGGGTAGTGAAATATTGGAATGGGCTGCCCAGGAAGGTGGTTGAGTCCCCATCCTTGGATGTGTTTAAGCATCGCTTGGATGTGGTGTTGGGGGATGTGGTCTAGGGGTGAACATGTAGAGTAGGGCTAATGGTTGGACACGATGATCCCAAGGGTCTTTTCCAACCTGAGTGATTCTGTGATTCTACTCACTGTTCCCTGCATCTCCTCTAGCTCCCCTATGTCCTTTCTGATGTAGGGGCAGAACTGCTTACAGTGGTCAAAAATGGGGCATGGCAGAGGTATAACAGCAAAATGGTGCCTTCTGCTTTGTTCTGATTGATGGAGGATTTGAGACACAGGCCTTTGTGTTTATAGGCCAGGAACTAATAGGAGCTGTCACACCTACAGCAGCTGTGTGCATCCAAGCCAGTCACCCCAACCTGCTTTTAGGTTGCATCCTTCAGACATGCATCATCTGATTCATTTTTTTTTCATCTATTTTAAGATGAAATAAACAGCACCATCTAACTTCCAGTTTCTTCTCGATGCCTGTAAAGGTAGACTATACAGCTAAGGCAGATATAGACACCTGGACTGCAGCTGTGTACGGCTGACCAGGAGAATCTCTCCTGGTGTATCTCTGATTTCCAAACTCACTCCCTCACTCCTTGTGTTGGGATCTGGTGAGAAGCAATCTAAGGAGGGGAGTCCTGAAGCATCATAGAGTGAGTTAAAACTGGTTTTGACCCAGGCAGAGGTCAGAGAAGAAAGGGAGATGTTCTCAGCATAGGTTCATGCAGGCTGCAGGTTTTCTGTGCAGGTCTGGATTGGGCTAGGCTTGGTTAAAAGGAAGCTTATTTGGCAAAAAAAAGGAGCATTTGAAGCATTAAGTTTACACAGTCATGTGAATGAAAACATAAACTACTGATAAAGGAATATTGAAGTATGCTCTAGTGAGGACCGGGATTAAGAAAGAACAATGAAAGGTTGATAGACAGATAAACACCACTTTCTTTTGGTTTGCCCTTTTCTGGGGAGTATGTTTTTCATTTCAGGAATATGACTGGTTTCTAATGAAGTGTGGGAAGTGACAGATAGAGAGAAGAAAAGATTGAGTGCTAACTGCTATCCCACCAATTATTTTGTGCCCGAGTCACTACTGCAAGAGTGACTCATTCTGATGTAGTTTACATGCATAAATTTGACATTACTCGAGAAAATAATTTTGAGGGTTCAGTTCACCAAAAAAAAAAAAAAAAAAAAAAAAAAAAAAAAAAAAATGGAGAGTATATGAAGAGATAAAATACCACTGCTGCACTCCAGTTCAGCCCTGTTTTGAGTATCCTCAAATCTTGCACAATGAATTAGCCTCCTGCAAGACATTTCATGTGTGATTTATTAGGCATCTTGCTTTGGTTTTAGTGAACTTTCCCGTAAGGAAGCGTGTTATAATCAACTTTGAGACACAGAGTTAGTCACAGCCTCTAACTATAGAGACACAACCATCTCTCCATAATATTTACTTACTGGCTTATTTATTTGCAATTCTCAGGATAGTAAACTAATAATAAGCTGCCTCTAAGTCAATGAAAGTGATAATATCCTTTCACTGACATCACTAAAACATATAATCATGACCTATAAAAGTTTAAAAACCTGGAAACTGCAAAGATCAAAGGTGAAAGCTAAGAAGTACATATTAGAAATAACAACAGATGGCCCCAGAATGAAAACAAATGACCTCATTCCTAAAGTTGTGATACCATTTGTAAGCCATTTACACTGAGAGTTTGTAGTTTATGACTTAACTGGGCCCTTCTAGAGAAATAAAAACTCATACTCACTATGGAGACATCATTTGAATCAAATCCTTTACATAATTTGTATCAAATCCTAAGTGTAACAAATATTTGCAAATTTATTTATTGGAATTTGAGATGCCTTTACCAGCAACCACTTGCTCTCTGTTGTTTGTTAGGTAGAAATAGCATTCACCTCATAATATGATAGTGCATGTACCGATATCCAATCACAAATGCAGTGCTGGCACTTACTGTAGCTTCTTTTACTGTGCAGTACTCCTCCTTATCAGGTCCAGCCAAGCCTGTTGCATCCTTCCCAGGAGATGGTGAAATAAGCAATGAAGAATGGGTAACGGTGTGCCTTATGCCAGCTGCTATCCCTTCTGTTCATTTCTCTTCTCATTTGTAACTGAATAAGTAAAATCAAAGGTCGGCATAACTATTACAGCTGTCTACACACACTGTTTACTTTTCTGTCCCTCTGGTTGTTTGGGGTTTTTTTGGTTTGTTTTTTTTTGCTGTAACTCTAGAGAGGGTTAGTTTGGAACATCATGCCACCTAAGAGTTGAAATATAAAGAACTGTTGGAAAATGTACATTACTATAAAAACCTCTAGTATTCATAATGTACACGCTCATTTCTATCCCATATATTCTTTTACAGATTATTTAGCTACAGCTGTGGACCTCCTCACCTCTTCTACTTTCTTGCCAGAGGGACTCCAGTCCACAAGGGAACAGGAGCCAGCAGCAGAAAAAATTATCAATGCAAAACTCAGACCTGAAATATTTAGACTGCTGAAGAATATTAGCTTGGTCCTACCAGTTCTGGGCCTTTTCTAGCAAGGATGTTTCCTAACTTCTACTCCTGACATTATCAGTGTATGCAAAGTGTGTCATGTCTTGCAGGTGCATACAATGCTTCAGAGGAACAATGTGACTGTAGCATTTATAAAACCTTCTAAAAAGCCATTGAAAGTGAAGCATCATATGCTTTGTGGCTACTTAGGCAAATCCCACGGTTCATATGGGAAAGCCCTTGCTCCCTCCTTTCCTTACCTCCCTCAGGAAGTCCTGTATGGCCTCTTCCCAACCACCTTTATTCAAATAGAATAGAATAGACTATTTCTGTTAGAGGGGACCTACAACAACCATCTAGTCCAATTGCCTGACCACATCAGGACTGACTGAAAGAGAGCATGTTGTTACGGGCATTGTCCAGATGCCTCTTAAACACTGACAGGCTTGGGGTATTGACCATCTCTCTAGGAAGCCTGTTGCAGTGTATCACCACCCTCTCAGTAAAGAAAAGTTTCTTACTGTCCAGTCTAAACCTCCCCTGGCACAGTTTGGAACCATTCCCATTTGTCCAGTCACTGGATACCAGGGAAAAGAAATCAGCACCTCCCTCTCCATGTCCACTCCTCAGGAAGCTGTTGAGAGAAATAAGGACACCCCTCAACCTCCTTTTCTCCAAATCAAACAAGCCCAAGTACTTAGCCTCATAGGACATTCCTCATAGGACATTCCTTCCAGTCCTTGCACCACCTTTCTTGCCCTCCTCTGGATGTATTCAAGGATCTTCACATCCTTCTTAAAATGTGGGGCCCAGAACCGCAAGCACTATTCAAGTTGAGGCCACACCAGCGCTGAACACAAAGGGATAATCACTTCTTTTGACTGGCTGGTTATACTGTGTTTGATGCACCTCAGGACACAGTTTGCCCTCTGAACTGCCAGTGCACACTGCTTACTCTTGTTGAGCCTGATGTCAACCAGCACCCCTAGATCCCTTTCTCCAGGGCTGCTCTCCAGCCACTCCTCTCCCAATTTAGTCTTGTGCCTGATGTTACTCCACCCCACATGCAGAATCATTTATTTTGCCTGTTAAATTTCATTCCAGTAATCATAGACCAATGCTCTAATCTATCTAGACCCTTCTGCAAGGCCTCCTGTCCCTCAGGAGAGTCAACAGAACCTTTCAGTTTGGTATCATCAGCAAACATGCTAATGGTGCATTCAACTCTCGCATGCAGATCACAGATAAATTTATTGAACAGAACTGGCCCTTGAGTTGATGCCTGAGGAACACCACTGGTGACCAGTCATCAGCCACATGTAGCCCCTTTCACTAAAACACTTTGAGCTCAGACAGGTCTTCACCCAACACACCATGAACCCACTTATCCCACAGTTGAGCAATTTGTCCAAAAGGATGGTGGGAGGGATAGTATAAAAAGCCTCACTACAGTCTACAACTACATCCACCACCTTCCCTTCATCCACTAGGTGGATGACCTTACTGCAGAAGGATATCAAATTAGTTCAATGGGACTCTCCCTTTGTGAACCCATGTTGACTGTGATGATGAGAATAATTTCTTTAAATGCCTTTTAATAACACCCAGTATGATCTTCTCCACAATTTTTACAAGAACAGAGGTTAGACTGTGTGTAGTTCTCTGTGTCTTCCCTCACACCCTTTTAGTAGACTGGAATTAACACTGGCTAGTTTCTAGTCAGCAGGGACTTCCTCACACTCCCAAGACGTTTGGTAGATGATTGAAAGGGCTTCTGCCATAACATCCACTAGCTCCTTTAGTACTCTGGGATGAATCTCATCAGGCCCCATGGACTTGTGAACATTCAGCTGATACAGCTAGTCCCTTACAACCTCAGTGTTCACAAATGAAAAGTCACTGTTCCCATATTAATCGTCCTCCAAATCAGGGAACTGGGCAGCCCAAGGTCTATCACTATTATTGATTGCGGCAAAAAATGCATTGTTTGCCTCTGCTTCTCTTCATCACTATTAGTCAGATGACCATGTTCAACAAGTATCAGTCCAATGTTTTATTTAGACCTCCTCTTATCATTAACATACTTTAAAAAGCCCTTCTTATTATCTGAAACATCAGCCAGTTTCAACTCTGAGCTTTCACAGAATCACAGAATGTTAAGGGTTGGAAGGGACCTCAAAAGATCATGTAGTCCAACCCCCCTGCCAGAGCAGGACCACCTAGAGCAGGTCACATAGGAACGTCTCCAGGCGTGTTTTAAATATGTCCAGAGAAGGAGACTCCACTTGTATATGCTCCCTGCATATACAAACCACAGCTCTGTAATCTTTCTGCAAAGGCTGACCTCACTTCCAGAGATTTCTTTTTGTTCTTGAGCTCCACAGAGAGTTCCCTGTTCAGCCAAGCTGGTTCCCTGCTCCACTTACTTGACTTAGGATGCAGTGAAATTGCCTGCTCCTGGGGTTTTAAAAGGTCGTTCTTAAAGACCGATCAGACTCATGGACTCCTAAGCCCTCAAAAGCAGATTTCCAAGGTACTCTGCTGAACACATCCCCAAATAGCTTAAAGTTTGCTCTCCTGAAGTCTAGTGTATCATCTCTGCTGTCACTACATGACACTGAAAACTTTAAACTCAACTATTTCATGATGACTATCACCAAGACAGCCACCTGCCATCACAACCCTAGTGACTCCTTCTCTAGTTACAAATAGAAAGCTTAAGGGGACATCTTTCCTAGTTGGCTCACTGAGTACCTGTGACAAGAAGTTATCTCCTACAAACCCAAAAATGTCCAAGACTTGCTCATCACAGCAGTATGATATGATATTTCCAGTTGACGTCTGGGGAGTTGAAATCTCTCATAAGAACAAAGGCCATTTCCAGAAATTTCTCCTAATTGCCTATAAAATAACTTATCAGTGATTACATCTTGGCCAGGCAATTAGTAGACACCCACTACAACATCTCCTTTGTTTTCCATCTCCTGCAGCCTTACCCAGAGACTCTCTACTACATCATCACTAACTGTAAGGGCTGTGCAATCACGCCTCTCCTTTACATAAAGTGCAACACCTCCACCTCACCTGCTCTGCCTGTCCTTCCTGAAGATTGTGTAGCCCTCCATCCTAGCACTCATAGGACTTAGTCCACAAAGTCTCACAAATACCAGTGCTATCATAGTTCTGGGAGCTGACCAATGCTTCCAGTTCATCCTGCTTGTTCCTCAAATGCACTTCTGAAAATTCATGCCATGCCACTATCACTGGTTTTTTTTCCCATCTTTTTGACTGAGGAATAAATATTTCAAGGAGTCAGCTCTTCAAACTGTTTTGGGAGGATAAGCAAAGCTGACATAGACAATATAATTATTTTGGAAGAAGTGAGTGATTGCTACCAACCTGTCCTTCAGTCTATAAGCAATTAGAGAAGTGAGTGAAGCTGCTGAATCTGCTAATCATACACCAGGTATTCACAGTTTCTCCTCTCCTGCTTTTGTTGTAGTGGCTTTTTTTTTTTTTTTTTTCTCCAGTTGTTACCTGAAATCAATAGAGTTTTTCCACCAACAATTAAGAATATTCCCCAAAACGCCCTGAGCTGCTATGGAGAAGTTTCTTGTTATAGAGAAAGGAGAGAAATGCCAAGCTGAGTAAAGCTGCTTATTTTGTTCAGACAAGAAACAAAGTGTACTTTTTCCTCTGCTAAACAAAGCATTTTTAAGAGCAGGATGAGGATGCTTAAATCAATAACCATTAAGAGGCACAAAGCTGCTAAAAAAAAAATACATCTTAGAAAAAGAAATTATCAGAGTTGACATAGAAATTACAGAGTGAAATTCTATTTATGCAGGAGGGGTCCAGATTTGGTGATCTTAATAGGCCTTTTTGGCATTGCAGGCTGAGAAACTATAAAACATAAGAACAAATAAAATAAATATCGCTCATCCCTGTCACAGCTTTTGCAGAATGCTTCTCCAGTGACACAAAACTTCACTCATTCGCTTTCTGAATTGAATTTACTTTTGTTCTACATACAGTTTATTAGATTGATGTTTTCATATTGTCAGAATCATGTTTGTGATGACTTAAATTCCAAGTTCGCTTCTTTTTCAAAGGGAAATATAGAAAAGAGTAAACACAACAGCCACACCAACTGACAATATTGTTGAGAGCTTGAGACAGAGGACAGAGGGGCAGGAAAGGTAAATAATGCTCCCAAGCTGGGGGATGCTCAATAGCCATTAGAGTAACCATTAGAGCCTGGAAGCTGCCTCACAGGCAAAGAGCAACATTTGACTGAGAGTACCCAAAGAATAGGAGGCAAAAACCTGATCCTACAGACTTCCATGGGAGTTTTGCTGTTCATTGGGGTGAGTCTTATACAATCAGATGTATAAAATGTATTAAAAAAATACTTTAATTGCCACAGGAAAAGTGTTGCAAATATGGAATTAGATCCTGCTTAGGTCAAAACTAAAGGATATTTATATATATGAGAAAACATACAGTCTCAAACAGATGGGAATCTCGCCACCCACTAACAACTGTATTTCCAAGATCTTGGGAAAAATTCTGTTTCTCTGCAAAAGATGGAGGGACTGTCCATCGCTATCTCTCCGTGGCCAGGTAACACTGGTTTTAGTGCTTGGCTGGTGTGCTCTATTGCTGCTCTAAGAAAAACAGCTATGACAACCTACAGCTTGGCCTGTAGAAGAAGTTAACACACAAATGGCCAGTGTGGTCGCTGTAATCTGTTCATTCCTGCCCCTGTTCCCATGCTAGTGGGTTACTATGCACTTGCCCCTAGAGCTAAGCAAACACTTGCAAGGCGTGCAAGTGGCCCCAGAAAGGCCATTTCACTTCCTGCAGAAAATCCTTGGAGGGTGCACAAAAACTTCGTGCTGCTACTGAACGGTTCTGGGCAGTTCTATTTTCCAGGAAACTCACTCTGTGCTGTACTTCTGACCAAGCATCAGAAGACTTATATAAGTTTACACAGCTACTGGTTTGGCTTCTCTAGGTGCCTCTGCAACTTCGGGTTAAGAGCAGTCTGACGAATGCCTTGCATTTCTTCAACTTAGGTTTAAGAGCAGTATGAAGTAGGCCTTGCATTTCTTCTTAAATTCCATAAAGGATATCTCAATATTTGTAATCCTTTTTGATGACACAGGAGATATTACTGTGCATGGGGTGTAAGAATATATTGCTTCTCTTCATGGGTAATACATCAAAGCCTTTAGAATTAGAAAAAACCCACCCTTTTTCTTTTTTTTTTTTCTTTTTCCAATTGTTCCTTTTTATTTTAGAGAATGGATTACTTTCAAGTCAAAAATCATGTATTAGCCATTTGGAAAGGAGGAGTGCACAGTTCTGGACAGTAGCATTTTCATGCTACAAATTGCATTCCACATCAAAATGAAGCTGAGATTTCCTCACAAATAAAAGCACTGTGATGTGACTGCATCCATCACAGAGGGGAGCTGGATCAAGATCTTGCAAGCATAGTTTTTAGTGTACAATTGACTATTGGAATTTCATTAAGCTTAAAATTAACACAATTTATTTCCAAACAGTATTAATCATAATTACTAGAGTTCAGCTTCTGATTACTCTGGGAGTATACATTCATCACACATTTGCAGCCTAAATAGAAACTTATCATACTCACTATAGTTTGTTGCCAATTGACAAAGATATTACAGAAACAAAATAAAAATTAAGTTGCAGCTTGAAGTGATCAAAACAATATTATAGTCAATATGTAACCTATGGTTGAAAAACCTGACTGATTACATAAAGGCTTCTTATCAGAGTGGAAAGCAGAGGCATGAGGAGACAAACAGCCTCTAATCCCTCTGTGGAGTAACTTCAATAAACTTCACTGTAGTTATACCACCATCAGGATTAGACAAAAAAACTTTGAATTAAAGTATGAACCATGCTCTGACAACATGACTGTAATTTTTTCATTATTTTAATCCTTGATGAGAGAAAGAAATTGTGCAGACTCCAGGAGCAGAGAAATAATTGTTACATTTACGATTCTCCAATTATAGCTTATGGGGACTGCTTCTCAGCCATCTCTTCACTCCCATGAAGGTTTTATAACAAGGCTTTTGAATAAAACAAGTGTTTTCAATAACACCAGCAACATAATGACATACTTTTGCAAAGGAGGTATTTTCATTTTGCTTTGATTCATGTCTCAACTTATGGAGAATCAGCCTTTTATTTGTTCAGGTAGCTTAATCCCCACTTATGTTCTTGGTTTAAGTGGATACAAAGAAGAAACCCTCCTAAGACTGTTTGGGTTTGGTTTTTTTTTTTTATTTCCATTCCTCCCTTACAGTATGGTTTGAAAGAAGACATACTTTAAAAGGAATAAAGTGTAAAATAGAGAAGAAGTTCAAACCCTTCTGTATATTCTACTCAGCCTGAACCACTCTCATAGGGGTCCAGGCTGAGAAAAAATGTCTTCTTTACATCTCTGTGTAGGCTGAGACAGGGGACCCTGAACCCAGACACAAGTTATCATATGCCAGCTGACAACTTGGTCAGGTCAGCAGAGAGGGATTACTAAGGGTGTCAAGGTCCATCTGCTTTACAATTGATGTTCACTATTTTGGAAAAGCAGAAAAATTAGCTGTTCACAAATTTTACCAAGAAACGTTGCTAACCCTTTCCCTGATTTTAAAGACTATTGTGCATGAAGATTCTATACCCAAACTTAGGTCAGATAAAAACAGGAATCAAAATGTAGAGCTGGGCATAATTGATTCATATATCACAAGGGCAGATGACACGATACGATACAATACAATACGATCAGTTAGCCTGACCTTTCCTTTCCCCACAGAACCTTAACAACTGACTCTTGCATCAAGTCTATAATGTCTCAGTGAGCTATAGACCAGCTCTGAGAAAAATATCCACTATTGATTTGAAGACAGTAGGCAATAGAAATGCCATCATTTTCTAAGTTAAATCATTTCATGGATTAATCACCCTCAATACTAACAACACACAACTTATTTGTCCGTCATGTTTTCTGACTATTGGATCCCATTATGGCTTTTCCACTAAAAAAAAAAATCCATTAAAGACCTACCTCCACAAACATCTTCCTTACGTAAGTGTAAATGATAATCAGTTCACCTCTTAATCTCCTCTTGGAGAATCAAAATACATAAAGCTTCTTACCTCTCTAAATTTATGGTAGATTTATAGACTTAAAACTATCTTTGTTAAATCTTGGTGAAAGATTCGTCATGAGGGCAGTAACATTTACCTGATTTTCAGCATCCTTCTTGAAGATATTCTGGCCAGATTTGATATTATTCCAGGAAATACCTCCCCAGCATTGAACAATGTGGAACACTGGTTTTCCATTCATACTCGATATTCCTTCCTTACACATCCAAACAGCATGTTTGCCCTCTATCCTTAGCACTTCCCAGTGAGTTCCCTGTTCAGTGACTATGCGTATCATGAACCCTGTCCTTTTTCAGTCACACTGCATTTTAGGATGTAACGCTTAATTTTTACCATAATTGGCCCAGTTTTGATAACTTTACTCACAGAAAGCTGTGCAAAACTACACAAGTTGTCCTGATCAAATCAAGGAAACTGTGCTATCTAAAGAGGGACAAGGCAAAAGAGCCAGGTCTCAACCAGGATCGATGAACAGAGTTCCCCTTGCCAACCCATGGCATGAAACTTGCTGACACCAATACAAGATTTAGCCTCATGCAATCAGCATAAGCACAGCAGGATATTTTACAGCCATTCACCCAGCCATTTTTCCCTCGGTCCTTCATATCCTTTTCTATCAGATAGGACAGAAAGAGGGCAAGAGTTAAACTGAGTTTCTCCCAAGCACGCTTGGAAAGTAGGTAGATGACCTGCTTGTCACCATCTGTGGGACCTGACCTGCTGACAGAAAGGTTCAGCCAACTGCTAGGTAAGCACAGAGTTGATGTCCTTCAGTGGAGTAAAACTTAAATGCTTCTGCCTAACATTTCACACCATCATAGCAGAAAAAATACTAAGAAAAAAAATCAGCTAACTTATGGCATACTTATCTTTATGCAGCCCAGTGCAACACCACTGGGCTTTTCTTTCTTTATCCTGATAGTTACTTTAAGCTCTGACAAAAACACATTTTTGTAACATGCCCCCTTCTAACCTGATAAGCTTTTCAGCTCTAGAAATCCTTCTGGTTAATAAGGGTCATCAGGGATGCAGGGGCTAAGGAGGGACAAAGAGGGATTTTAATGTGAAATCAGAGACACCGGTGAGAAGCAAGACACTTGAGAAGTCTGCCAATGTTCATGCCATAGAAAATAACAGACCTACATTTTAAAATTATAGCCCTATTAAAGCATGGAGATATTGCACTAAAGGTGTTAAAATAACCAATTAAACATGCAGTTTTACTCCTGCAAAAATACAGAGCATTTCTGTGGAAAAAAAAAAAAATACCACTGACAAGAATTCACCATGACTACTAGAAATCAAAACAAATAAATAGCTTTAATTGGAAAAGGAATTTCAGACCACAGTGCACAGTTTTGTGGACAAAAAGAATCTGTTAGCCAGTCCTTTAATAAGCCCACATTGTACTGGATTCAATTTAGCTTTTCTGTGAACATGGACATATCCTGTTAATAATTTAACACACCTCTGGTAAAGCAGGAATGCTGTAAATAAAATGTAAACAAATAAAACAAAAGCAGTGCTTTGCTTTTGCAACTAGATGGCAAATTAATAGAAAAGATTGCTATCACTGCACAAAGTCGGAAAATGCTAAACACACAGAAATCACAAGACCCAGAACTTAAGGTTCCAAGAGAGGTATTAGGCTTTATCATATTGCTGAATATACATGTTATGTTTTTCTTCTGGAGTGGTTTTTACGTTAAGTGTGCTCTCAGTCCTGCTCAGCAACATTGCTGTCCGAGTTTCACTTTATGAAATTCTTCACTGCATTTCAGTACAATTCTTTCCTTACATTTACTTTGTTCTATAGACAGAAGCAATGCATATGTGATATATGTTCTGGCCACCTGAACAAGGAACACGAATGCATGATCAAACCAGAGCTTTCATACAAGCAGCTGTACGTATTGCATGTCAGTAGGAAAAAAACTATAAAATATTCATTTAAATTAAGAACTAGCAATAGCTCATAATTGCATCAGGGCTGGAAAAGCACTTTGCTTTATTTAATCTACTTCAGTGTGTCACTGTTTTTACTGGCTGGTTATTCCAAGCTTTGTGCTAAGCGAGGGTGATGGAGGCCGCAGACCATCAGTCCTGGCAGGCGCGAACGGCCAGCTGCCGAGGGCACGAGCTGCTCTCCTACACTGTCTGAGCAGGCCCCCGTGGCTAACCCAGGCCACAGCATTGGCAACCTGCTCCGAATACTACGTGAAGGAGAGCACAGTAGCCATGTTAGAGCGACAAATGGCATGTGCAGCACGCTAGTGAGGAAGACTCCTCGCACATCTGTCTGCTGAGGCTGGCTGGGCTGTGGGCAGTTCCACACACCTTCCCTTCCAAAGGCTTCTTGGGAGCTGTCCCCACGGGCAGCAAATCAGGATCACCTTGACATCAGACCTGCTTTGTCCTGACTACCCAGGGAACCCAGCCCTGCCTGAGCCAGCCCAGCAAGCCCAGCTGGCTGGCCCCTTTCCTTGGGGTGCGATAGTCTCCCTGGGCTCCATCTGTACGCCAGTCCAGGCATCTTCTTCAGCTGAAGTTCCAACTATTTCCTTTGCCCTTCCTTCCCACTCTTCTCCAGCTAGAAGCAGCTTACAGGCCCAGGGAGATCTCAGCTGCCGGAACATTTCTGGCTGCACTTGTCACGATCCTGCAGTGCTGTGGGCTTGCAGACCCCTTTTGAACAGCCCCAGAGGCCAGCATTGCTCCAGCTCTGAGGAAGGCAGTCTGAGGAGCACAGGGATCCTCTATGGGATAATTCTCCTATTTATCAAGCTCTCATTACCATCTTTCCAGAAATCTTTCCAGTTTCCACACAGATGTGGCTCCCTGCCTCAGCTGTTAAACTTCCACGGAAGATAAAACTTCAAGTTTCCTTATATTATGCCACTTGGAGGAAAGCAAAGATTTGATTACTAAATAGAGCCCCATAATCCATAACCATGTAATTGTTTGTTACACCAGTGACTTCTCTTAACAACTGAACTCAGGCAGAGGTGCCGGGCTGACGCAGAGACAGGGGCTGTTCCTGCTGGGAAAATGGGGAAAAAAAAAGGACAGTGGGGAATGCAGGAGGAGGGAGGAGAGAGAAGTGGTGCTGAGAAATACCTGAGTCCTGGAAAAGCAGTAATGGAGAGCTGCTGAGAAAGCGAGGAGATGACAACAGAATGGTGAAGGAGGCTTTGTGGCAATGCTGTGACAGGAATCTTGGCAGAGCCTGACGGAGTAGATGACTGATGTCAAGGCACCCAGAGAGACCACAGCAGGGAAATACAAGAACTGGAGCATTGAAAAAGTCTCACCTACAGTAGGAGGGAATCTGGAAAGTTGAAAAAACTCACTCAACTGTGTCATGTCCTTTTTTGTGTGATGCACATTTCTAGCAGATGTGGAAATGTTTTAGACAACCAGCAATGCAGGGGCACATGACAGGAGAAAGGAACATAAACCCATTGTTGAAGAACTAGAGCAGAGGCAGAAGGAAGCTCCAGAGCTGCTGCCTCCTGGCCTGTCTAATCCTGGAGAGCCCACACAGGGTTGTGATGGGTTCATCGATACCAGGATAGAGGTGCTATGGGAAGATGGATGGGACAGATGCGAAGTGCAGGCAGGAAAGGCAGGATTTGCCTGCAGTGTTGTGAGCCTTGCCAGACGTTTTGGCTGAGCTTTGTTGCAGGGTTGAAGATTTTGTGGTCCCTGTATGGTGATAAGCTTATACAAGTAGCAGTGGAGGCACTGGAATATGTCTGCTCTTCTCATTACCTTTAGACTGTGTGTCCCATCCTATTAGACATGAGAGGATCCCATTTCCATCTTAGGATGCATGAGTGAGAACAAGGACAGAAAGATAAGAGAATGCAAAGCCTCATCCCTCTCGTTTTTATTACCCTTGTCATCTATCAAGAGACTGACTGCTTCTCTGGCATTTTTTTTTTTTTTTCTTCCTCCAGCATATTTGTAAATGTTATTTACTTATTGTTACTAACTCCTTTGGGCTGTCTACTTTAATTTTATATCACAAATTGTGACCGGCAGCATTGTGTTGCTGCTGCTTTCTTTATTAATTTGTATCTTACTGCTCCAGCAAGAATAAACAGTCTTCAGGCCTCCCATAATTTGTGCTCCATTTTGGGCCAAAATCTCACAGGAATATTTATAGTATTCCAACCCCAGCAGAGCTGGGAAGGAACTGTGGGCGTCAATATGGCATACCCACACTTACAATTCACATCCTTGTTCCCTCTACATAGAGGAAAAAAATATGCAAGAATACTATTATCGGTACTTCCACATTTCTCTTTGCATCACTAAGTATCACTATTGGCCCATTATTATAGTGTCCAAAGTTCAGTATGTTATACACACACTTAAAATGCTTCACCCTTAAAGCACTTTAGACCTAATTTTTTATTTCCTGTGTCTTGAGCAGTTCATAGACTCTTTTTTTTGAGATAATTTTATAAAAAGAATTTCTGACATCAGAATTAATATTCTACTCATGTGAACGGCCTTGATAAGTCTCTCTAGAGTCAACATTTCAGTGGTTTATGTGACACTGAATTTGCTATATTTTATCTGTGAATATTGTAATGGAATTAGAGGCTTGACTCTTTCCCCATCTATTTAATGCTCCCTTTCTGACAGTCATCATTCTCAATTCTCTTAATTTGGACCATCACACTATCTCCAACTAGACTGTAAACCTGAATGAGATGGTCTGATTATTAAAAATCATATTCTTTCTCTACACTTGATCTTCTTTAAGTACCCATGTCTCACCATAAATAACATTTGTAAAAAAAATTCTTAGTCCAGTCTTTGTGCAATAATGCTAACAAAAGCAATAAAAAGGTTTTTTTTTTCTGTCATGGCAAACTTGTTGGTGTGTGCAGAGTATGCATTTAACTACACTATATGACATTTAATCATGTTACTAGGGATGATGCGGAAGCTACATCCTATGACGGAAAGTTCTCCAGACACATTTGGCTACAGGGATCCCCAGAAGGCACATGATATTGCAGCAGTTCTGGGTTTCTATTTTTTTCAGTAGCATGAATTGAAACTACTGCCTCTAAAGTACAATATATTACATTAAAATGTAAAACAGATATAACTGAGGGGAATAAGAGAAAGGAACATAGGCCAGAAAACTCTGATATTGACCAGGATGAATTAACTTGTTTTCAAATGTGTTTAATTCCTATAGGCTTGAGATACCATGTTTGAAAGCACCACTCATTTTCTTAAAAGTATTATTCAGGGTATAGGAGTTGCAAGATAAAAGTTATATTGGATAAATATGTCTGTGATTCAGATCAACATCCGTTAAGCAAGAACCTGCCTGTCAGCGTGCCTGCTTTGTATGCCATCACTGTTGATCCCTGAGTGCAAGGACTCATGGCATTATCACAGCTTCCTTCTCTAGACCTAAATGCTGGCTTCACCATCATTTGTTTTTTTATTATTATATAGTAGGAAAATTGAATGACTCACACTGCCTACACACACTGGCTCATGCATTTGTACGCAGCAGTCAGAGCCAAGGGTTGTCTAAATGATACACAGAGTGATGCTTTGAAAATTCACATTAAAATGAGATCTCCCTCTCATTTCTAAATTATTGTTGTTCCTACTTTCAAATGCATATGAGACATCCACACTAAGAAATAAGCTTTTTTTTGCTATACCAGGGCTGATTATTTGAGTAAGGACTTTTTTTCCCCACCACATCATCAGTTTAAAGAGAAATATATCCCTCTCTGTAGATTTGTTGCTCTAGAAATACACAGTAAAAACATCATAAAAAGGCTATTAATGACTATTGTTTAATTCTTTGGGGGTTCCGAGTAATTTCTGTAAAATACTATTACATTTTTATTGAACTTCTTCAGGTTTTTTAATAGATTTTAAGGCTAGAAGGGACTACTGAATCATTTAATCTGACCTCCTGTATTGCTCATAAAATAGCATCAAGTTAGTCCTGTCTTAAGCCCATTGCTTTTGTTTCACACACATTTTTAAGTTTCAACTCATTCGTCCTAAGGGATCCCTGGGTAGAACTGCCTTTCAAAAATAGGGATGGAAGTCACATTTGAATTGGAAAGAAAGAAATCCTGAGTCTCCTCTCACAAAAAGAAAAAATCAGGTAGAAATAATGAGAACTACAATTCCTGTAAAGTACTGAAAAACCAGGAAAATATTGATTACTGAGATTCCTCTTAATAAATAAAGCTTAAATAGTCACCTGTTGTCCCCTAAGCCTAAAGAGTCTGTCCTCTGACCTGAACTAATTTTAGTGGCCTAATTAGGTCACTAACTTTGAATCTTCCAGGTCTCAACACCTCTTGTATATCTGAGGTATCTACTTTCATATAAAACAAATTGCATCCCAGAAGTGACAAGTTTTCTTCATTAATTAATGAAGGAAGGTGATTAGCTCAGCTACAGACTGCTGCATTTGGGCAGACGATCCACATTCACAATGACTTGGTATTTAGTTGTCAAAAGAAACAAAAATTAGAAGAACATTATGTAGCATTTCTCTGCTTCACACAAAGGCGATAGGATCTTCAATATAGTGAGTATGAGATCCTGGGGTAAGCTGCAAATGTAACCTGTTAAAAGGTCTGCCAGGTATTGCTGTCCTGCCTAGAAAAGAAAGTCATCATATGGAATAGGCTAAACAGCTGCTCATTTCAGGGTTAGAAGCACCTAACAAGTACTAATGAGAAAAATATTTGTCAACAGACTTCTTAAAAACAGAGTTCTGCAAGAGACAGTTGTTTCTCAAGGCCTTGTCAACATTTACGTGCAACCATGAAATGGTGGAATCAGATGATACGGACTAAAAAGTCAACAATCCAGCGACAAGATGCAGTGCTGCATAGCCTTTATTATCCCCCACCTTTGCTCAAATCACAGCTGCACATGAGCGAGGGCTGAGCCCATTAACTGTGTTCCCAAACTGATAATGAGCCACACATCACCATAAAGTATAGGAGATGTCATAAGTGGCCACACCTTTGTTATTGTTAAGGAAAGAAACTGGGGAGAAGGAGAAGGTGAAGATACTGGCGTCACCACATGAGCCAAAAGTAGCTCATATTTGAAAAAAGACTGGAGAACCTAGTACTTGAGAGACACAGAGGTTACTTTGGAGGCTCTGCAGCAGACTTCAGAAAGTTTGTAGTCACTGTGCAGTATCCTTTCTTTGACACGGCATACCCACAGTATTTAGTTTAGGTTTGGATTTCTCATTCACGCTGAGCTCCCAAGGAGCTGTATCCATCGATAATGCTTTCTTGTATCTCTGATTGGTTTAAAGACTCTATCCTGAGCAAGTCCATCTTTGTTATATATGCCATCTTTAACTCCCATCTGAATTGTAACAGTGAATTTTATTTGAACATGAAGCAATCAGACCTTCAGAGACGCCTACTAGCTGATTACAGTGAACAAATTATATTACTTTCTCCACTGACTTTGCAAAATATTGAATTAAGCTTAAGATTGCAGTGTTTATATTCAAAGTACTACCCAGACCTCTGAAATTTCCGTCACAAAGAAGCCTTACAGGGTAAGAAGAAAAGTTATCTGCCTGAGAAAAAACTGCCTGTGGTCTAGTCTGCAGCTCCTGCATCCCACAGAGCATCCTACTCTTCCTCTAAGGTGCATTTTATACCTCTGTAAAAAAAATCAAAGATTCTAGAAAAATCAAAGCTCATGAGCACTCACCCCTCTTCCCCAGAGGTGAACTGGGAGAACAAACGCCAAGTGACAAACATTACTCATGGCAGTAAATGCTTCATGATTTTGATGTCAGTAAAACTGCCGCTACAGTGGACACATTCTAGACGTTGCCATCTCTGATAAAAATTGTCATGTTCGGATGGATTAATAAGCATAGAAATTGCAATAATTCTTCTGCTTTTCCTACATATTATTCAGCTGTTCCTTTCCTGACTTTTATTGCAGCTCTAGCTATGCACGGACCAGAGAAAATATATGCAAAGTAATCCCTTCTTGCCATAATGAAGTAAAAAGGCAATATATACTGTGACTAACTTGCTTCTACCAGAAGTCATAATTCTTCAGGCAGACACACAAAAGCCAGATTTTACCCAGTTTACCTCTGCTCAGGAAGGACTCGCTTCTCCCTTTACTCTACCGGACCACTCCTGAGGTTTATTACTAACTGAAAGATTTTATCTGTAATAATATTATTTTTCTACAAGGTAGCGCCCACCAGGAGTAACAGATTAAGTAGTGTTCTAGCTTAGACAATTGTTAACGCACACCACATGAATTCTCTCCTGCCAGCTTCAATGATTCTGCCCGAGTGTTTACGGAGCCTGTTTCACAAAAGCGCTTATTTGCTTTGCAAGGCTTTCACATATAGGAAACAGAACAGGGAGAGGGAAGGGGAGAAGAGACAGAGAGAAAAAATTGCTCCACACAAAAGGATTAATAAAGATATAACAATTTAACTGTCTGTAAGAGACTGATAGTAGTTGTTAATAGTGATTTTGGGGAGGTATTAGGGATTTGCAGGATCCTTCCCAACAAAACAGATTCTATGCTCTCCACTTGGTTTTTGACCACCTTTAGGAGACTTTTAGCTCCAAAGTCTGGATTTTAAACTGGCAAGTGATGAGAGTCAAGGCAGAGCGACTCTCTGATGGGGAGGTCTGTGAAAGGGGAACTCCACACCCCTCAGAGCCATTAACAGTACCTCCCAAGGAGCCATGGCAGGGGAACAGAAAGCACTGCTCCTGAAACCAATACATCAATGTCAGTGTCGTCCTTGCTAGCTCAGATGTGTAGCTTTCACTGGCATATTTATTATTAATTATTATTAAATTTATTTATTTAAGTGTGCTTTGCATAGGTAGACACATTGTCAGTCACCAAGGACTTAATATCTAAATTAGTTAGGACAAACAAACACAAGATGAAACAACACTGTAGCAAAGAACGTGAGGGGATTGCTAATGAAGGGAGAAAGAGGAAAGTAATTGTTTGAAGTGGTGGGTTATTTAAGTGAGCTATCAAAGAAGAACCCATGGATTTTAAAACCAGACAGTATGATCATTACAATAGTCTAGGCCAACCATTTTATATGATATAAAAAGCAGGCTGGAATGTCTAAATGAACATTCACTTAAATGTTTTCAGCCTAGGTCTTGAACCCACCTCACAGGTGAAATTCAATTGCAAGTCTTACTGCCCATTTCCCTGGCTTTTTTGCTTCCTGATGAATGGAAAAAAAAAAAAAAACAAACAAAAAAAAACAAACCAAAACCCCAAACACATTAAGAAAATGAGGACAAAGAGGTTTTCCTGATAGAGGAGAAGAGATGCAGACAGTGAAGCACAGCAAGGCAAAAGGAGAAGGGAACAAACAGAGCAAGAAGGGGATGGCCCAAATGGGCCCTACAAAGGGAACTGGAGTACGCAGACTCAGGTGAGAAAGATGCAGGGTGTTCCTAGGGTGTTCCAGCCTTACAGGATTTTAGTGAGCTTACTATTAAAAGAGCTGGAGGTAGAAAGTCAGTTGCAGAATTAATAATATATGTTTAGAGTAGCTGAAAAGGATAATAACTGTATCAGCAAAGGACCACTAGATAAAGAGAGGAGGAATGAGTTGGGCATGAAGGCCAAATGAGATCTAAAATGTCTTTGGCTCTTTAATAAAGGCAGGCTTTTATCTGAGGTCTTTTTCATTTCTTTTGTCCAGATAGAACAAACCAGCAATTTATCTCATTTATTAGATAAACCAGAATCCATTCTTCAGTGGGTGACTAGAATATATGTTTGAATTCTTCCAAAAAATTATAAAGCAGTAAAAAAGGAAAGTACACAAGCTCCTAAGCTTTGAGGGTCAGCTACTTCACCCCAGAGCATCACGGAGACGTATCTGGCAAAAACAACTGACAAAGAAATTACAGGAGAGTAAGAGACTTTCCAGAGGTCATTTTCTTGTATCTATTACCTCTTAAGTCCATTCTTAAAAGATTCTTATAATCTTGATCCTGCCATCCCCTCTGGTGGCCATCTCAAATTGGTGACCCTTAATTTTCTTTCCTTAATAACAAAGCTGTGCTTCAGTAGAGGTTCCCTAAAGCCCAAAATGGCTCATAAAACACTGGGGTTTCTGGTTGCTTTATGTCAGAGTCTGCAGATGTTTCAGAGTGCATGTGAGCTAAGTCTGGCTTTTGAAGGGGTGAGTCCAGCTTAACGGTTTTCTTTGGCTTCAGAGAAGGAGAATTTAGCAACAGAAACCAAAGCTGGAAGCCACAGGGCAAATATTTTCAGTGTCTGCTACTCCTTGTGTGATATTCCTCTGTTTTCAGAAGTATGATTCTTAAAATCATCTTGTACAGCTTCAGTTCAATCTCTGAAGTGCATTTTTATAACAAAGAAATACTCTTACCGGAATCCAGTGTCATGGGAAAAAAGATTCTTAGTTTATAGGGCATACGCACACCTGCCTCTCCTGCTTCTGGCTATGTAGCTCACTTTTCCCCCTGCAAAGATGACTTGTGGCACCAACAGCAAATTCAGACATGGAAAAATTATGTTGGAGAAGCATTTAATCTCTTTTCACCTGTTTTTTATGAACTCTAAGTCCTGTAAACAAGGAGTATACACATGATACTATATATCCCTACCAGAAATCCTATATATGTACTCCAGTGTGATGCCTTCAAGTAAGTGTATTTCTCCCACCCTGCAGTCTGCCTAAGACTCATGCTTATTCTTCTTCAATAGATCTCATTCAAATACACTGGGGACATTGCTCCCAGGTCCAGAACACCCTCCCAGGACATTGGATATATTTTTCTCTCATGGAGAATTAATATTCTTATCTCCATCAAGAAAAAAATGGAAATTGAAAAGAACTCACAGAAAGTATTATTTTAAGCATGTACATTTTCATGAAAGTCCCAGGATTCAGGGGACTTCTCTGTAATGGAGGAAAATAGTAAGTCAAAAGAAGCCTTTAATAATAGATTAAGATTGTCCAAAAGCAGCATCAAAAGCTACAGATGCTTTTAGTTCATTTTCCAGGTAGGGTGTACAGCATTTAATAAACCATAGCTTCATGCTTTAAGATATAATAATAAAAATATTCTCTGCTTGGGATCTGATGCCCATAGAAAGGGTTCTCATTTGTAGAGTGTACAGAATGTCTGAGCAGAAGTGTCTTGTGTAGCTTTTCCTATCCCACTCCCACTGTCATATTACCTCCAACATAATAATATGATCATAACATTGACAACAGATCCCACTGATTTGCTTAGCAAGTGTTACTTGCCAAGCAACTAGTGGCCCTTCAGCAATTTTTTTAGCCCCTATCTGCTGTTTCCATGACTCCTGCATCCCCATCCCAGTGTTAGAAAGTCACATATTCCTAAAAAGGAGTCTTGTTTTCACCTCAAGCAGGACCAACTATATCCTCTGACCTAGAGGCCATGAAGGGCAGGCTGTGGACCTTGGCAAACAAGGCCTGCTAGGCTGCTTCTGGACTCAAGGCATGCACTCTGCCTCAATAAGGGACTGTATGTTCTCACATGGGTGCACCCCTTTAATTTGCATCTTGCTTGGGAACTCTATCAACTTGCCTGCTGCACATTGTAGTAGTCCCTGACCTTCCAGGAAGCACAAGGAGCTGGAGTGCAATGCTATTTGAAAGGGGAGTTTGAAAGATAATAGCCACATTCAGCTCTCCAGTGTACTTCTTCCATTCATGAAGAATATAGAGAAACCAAATAGAAAACTAAATAACTTATTTTTTAAAAAAGCTTTTAGATATCACTAAATAAGGCATAGATCACTGTATTCTACTATATATTTTTTTAGACTAAGTTAAATGTGAGCCCCCAAATGTACTAAAAATCTTCATTTTATATAACTGCAAGCCATTTTGATGTTCCCCTCCACTTTTTAACTACAGATCATGCATGACGCTTCCTATCTTGTACAACCAGCATCTGTAAAGTAACTGCTTTATCAGGGTATCTATGGTGTATCCATGTACACAGGGTGACTAGAAACAGAGCACACATAGAAAAATAATGGATGTAAAAGCCAGATCATAAAAATAGAGTTCACGTTTCTAAAGCTGAGCAGCCCAAGAACTACTTGAGTGCATGCTTAGCTGGGGACATGAGCATGACCTCAGTGGGTCTTAGTGGCTACATTGATATGGGTGAATAAAAGGGACCAGAGTCCGTCCTCTGGTCTTGAGAACAGTAACTACTGCACAGCACATATCAGTATAGCTTAACTCCTATCCTCAGAAAGCACAGGCTACAGTCAAATCCAAATATCTGTCTGGGGAAATACTTCTGTCCTGGGAAAAAACCCTGCTAAAGTCTATGCTGACCACTTAACAGCACACAGACCCCCAGGCCAGAGCTCAGGTCTCTCCCCTCGCCTGATTCCACTTTCTAAGCTATAAACTATGGTAGTGTAGCAGTATAGACACAACCATGGAAATTATACAAGTTCTCAAATGTAATGGTGGGTGCAAAAACACATGGGGTTCTTCATGTTATATCTTACAGACCTCCAAAAGAAACCAGAATAATCCCATATACAATCACAGAGGTTGATTTAAGTAATTAATTATGTTTTGTTTCTCTTCCCGATAGTGGTTTGGTTTGTTTGGGGGGGGAGGAATGCATTCACCTGGATATTTAATGATTTTAATTTATTCTTTCATTTCTGTGATTAATCGTACGTGCTTTTATACTTAATGTAAGTAAAGAAAAAAAAAAGAGATATTAATTTCTGAAAAAACTTACAAGAGCTATTGCTCTACTTTGAAAAACAAGGGAGCCTGAAATAGACTGATTAGATTTTAAAAATCCAATAAAGGGTGAGAAAGTCCAAGCAGCAATAACGGAGTTTTTCTGACAATCACAAACTTGCAATAAAATCCATTTTTAAAGAGACAAAAAGTTAGGAAAAGAAAGTACACCAAAACCAAAAAATCTTAACACCATTCCACTACAAAATTTGATTCTAACACCAAAACTGTCTTCTCCACAGACAAAAATCTGTCTTTAAAACATATGCAGAATGGTTACAGAAAGAAAGCAACTACAACCAAAACAAGAGTTCTATAGTCAGTACCACAGTACCACCTTGTGGGGAAACACAAGTGGCCTCAGTGTTAACTTCTTCCACTGCACAGTTTCAGGGAATACCATCATATAAACATAAAATTCTAGCTAAGATAAACGAAGCAGACTCAGGCACTAGCAATGTATGCAATGAATGATTTCTCCCAGTGTCAAGATTCCTTTTTTCTGAAGAATCCAGTTCCAGTCAAAATCTTTCGTAAGTCTAGCATAAAAACTTTCTGCAAGAAAAATGTCTCCTTTTACAGTTGCTTGCATTCCTTTCTTGACTCCTATTTACTGCAAATCTATTTCTCTAGACACACTGAATCAGGAGAACAATTGCAGCAAGCATGTCAAATTCCACCCCCACAAAACGCTTCATGTAGTTAAAGGGTATGACATAAAAAAACTAATGTCAGGATCTTTGAGATTACTTTTTTTATTGCTTTTCTGTAACTGATGTAGAGATTAAAGACAATATTATTCCTAAGTACATCCGAAGAAATAAGGTTATCAAATCCTCAGATGCCCAAAGGGAACTATCACCTGCTTTTCTCCATTACTTTCACATAGTGAAAGAAATTTGTATGATTAAGTAACTGTTGGCTGTCAGAAGCAATGGTCACACAGTCATCATATTTTAAAAGCTCTATTAAATGCAATTTTCACACTTTCAAATACAACTTCTTAGAGGCATCTCTGAATTTAATGCCCCTAATAAAGCAGAGAATTAGCTCTTTCTTTCCTAAGCGGTCTGAGTATTGGCCAAACCAACAGGCAGGCTTCCCTTTGCATTTTACCAACCATAGAATGGCTTGAATTGGAAGGGACCTTAAAGATCATCTAGTTTCATACCCCCTGCCATGGGCAGGGACACCTCTCACTAGACCAGGTTGCTCAGAGCCTCATCCAGCCTGGTCTTAACACTTTCAGGGATGAGCTGTCCACAACTTCTCTGGACAACCGAGGTGCAGGATCTTGCACTTAGGCAGCACTCTTAACATCAACTTCTGACATTTTATTTGACATATTCTTTGCTGGAGACCAACAGTTGGGTCAAAATGGGATAAACTGTGTGAAAGCATGGATAACAGTCTTTAATATAATGTTGTAGGGGGAGGAGGAGAGGAGAATATTCTTGGGGGGGATTTTTGTCTGGTTTTTTTTTTCCTTTCTTCCCAATATAAAATTAAAGTTTAAACCTGTTTGTGTTCATGATTTGGAAAACCTCCCATTAACAGAAACACTGAAGGATCCATCCCACAAGAAAGAAAGCAAAATTGTATTCTGGTTTACTCTTCACACAAAGCCAGACTGAATTTAGGTATCTATAGAGTTATGGGACTGATCCACTGGCAGCTATACTCTATTGAGAGACTGACACCAGCTTTAGCTGGTTTGTGGTCAGATTCCAATGGTGGAATGCCTCTCACCTCACCTTAAGTAACCAGAAATTAAGCAAGCAGTTCAGTTGCCCGTACTTACCTATCTAGTGTCATCTCAGATTCCCCAGGATATGCTTCCTGGATCTTCAGCTTATGGCCTATGTTACATTCACTATCCCCATGCAGAGGTCTCAGAAGGCTTTGGGAGCCTCCAAAGGCACTAGATGGCTATAGGTGGGAAGATAAATCAAGCCCTAGGTGTCTAACTGAAGTGTGTCATATAAGCTCCATCTATAGTCAGTAGAGAAAGAGACATCTTAAAATGGTATTTCATCACATCCTAGCATATGTAACTATGACAGATGGGAAGAAATACCCTTTGAACATGCCTATCTCCCCTTAGTGATCAAAGAAGGCCCTTGGAAACCAGATGTCTTTCAGGTGATCATGTTCTGCAGGGATTAATCTGAAACCTAATGTACAACAGATTATAGACTTTCTCCCTATTTTTGCATCCTGACAATACACTCCAGGTTATACGCTGTACATACAATTCGGATAATGTGATCTTAACTAGAATGTATACATTGTGCCCTAAGCCTCAGAGGAAGAATATCAAACAGTCATCTCAGGTCCCATCATTAGTGGTGGGAGTGAGCCCTGCCTTAATCAGCAGCAGCAGCAGTAATGGTGGTCTGATTGCCAGGTAGTGTTCATGTACAGGATCAATGCCTCTGCATCTACCTGGTCTTTTAGAATTTCATGCTCTATGGACACACCTCTCCTGTTCTCTTCTCCATGCAGGCAGCACTTCTCCAAACATGCATTTTCAGCTGCAGAAAGACTTCAAAACCAATGCCTGCTGTATCTCTTCACTCTCACTGTGCTCTCCACCTCCACAAACCAACACCTTGAATTCATGGCCTCCCCCAAATTCCCCAAGTTTGATCCCTACATCCCCAGTCTCCACCAGGGGGGATCTGTCACACATCCCAGGAGTACATAATCATTCTGCAAAATGCAGAGCTGTGGCTACTGCAGTTACCCAGCTCACTTATCTTGGAATCCCTGCTGTGCCGCTACCTGTATAAACTCCCCAGCCTGAGAGGTTGACAGACATTCCCAGACAAAAAAAAAAAAGAGTCTCAAGTTTCCATTTCAGGCTGGCTGTGAATATAGACATCAACCAGGTCTGGAGTTTTCCCCCACAGTTATGAGATCTATGTATTTAATTTCTTTCCAAGCGTTCATACTCCTTCCTCTTCACAAGCAGGGGCCAGATTTAGATTACCAAGAGGGAACAGGCCTCCAGGTCTCATCAGGGTAAACAAATTAGACAATAAAATGCCTTTGAGAATTTGATCTACCTGATTCCAGAAGGAAGCAATGTGGGCACTAGTACCTCTTTGCATTTCAGTGCAGACTCTTCCTAGATACAAGAGGAGAATAGTTGCAGAGCACCATGCTGATTTTACATCCAGCAGCTTGACCTTCACTGAGAAGAAATTCTCTCATGTGTCATTAACACCTAACCTACTGGGTTGATACCAAGAGATATATTTGTGCTCACTGAAGAATGATATGCTTAGATACCAGAACTTGTTGAGGTTATCATAAAAATCAAACCTTAGCAAGTTAATTGTCTGAGCATTTCTGTTGCATTGATCTGGCATTGAGGTAATGGCTACAGTAAGGGCCTGAAGAACCACTGCCTTTCTGAAACACTCAGTTATTGGAGAGTGGTCAAGTAGCACCTGACTGTAAGTTTCTGGTAGGGACAGGTAAATTTCTAAAGATTTGTCACTTGCAGCTTTACTGTGACTCTTGCTCCTATCTGATCTCATTTAATGTGGAGCATCATGTGTCTTGTGCCCCCAGGAAATCAAAGACAATGTCCGCATTTAATTACCAAACAAGTGATACGGTGGTATTAAACACTTACTTCTTTCTTTTGTGATTATATTAGCTTTATTCTTCCACTGGTGAGAATGTGTCACCTTGATTACAGATGATTTTGACCATTTTTTAAGATACATTCTAGAAAGATATACCATCCTAATGATGTATGGCAAAGAAGGATAATAAGTCCCTCTTTAAAAAAAAGCCAGATCTTTGTGATTTTTTTATTGTATATTACAAAGCACTGGTTTTTGGCATATTGGTTATACAACATTTGAATCAGGTATCAGTTAGAAATATGACTATTTGGTGGTGTCTTCGGGTACTCCACATGCAAAACACACATACACAAATGAGCAGAAAGCAGTCATGCACAAGACACTACAGCACACAGAACCAGGCTGGAACTGCAGGTTTGCCACTCGTGCCATTGGCTATTGCAAACCTCAGAAGAATCAGGCTACCTTCTGCAGAGAGGTTTCTAACCTGACAGTGTATTTCCTAGAAACAAAAACCAGCCCAATTTGGAAGGGACTTTGAAAGGTCACCTGGTCCCACCTTGTGTGGGAAGGGAAACCTAGAAGAGATTATTAAGCATTCTGTCCAGTCACATATTGAAAACCTCCAGTGATAGGGACTCCACCATGTACCTGGGGAGGTTTTTCCAGTGAATGATTGTTCTCACTGTAAAAAATTTCTTTCTTATATCAAGAGGAAACCTTTTCCAGTGCAACTTGTACCCATTGTCACTTGTCTTCTCCATGTGGCTCTTTATGAAGAGAGAACCTTCATCCTCACTGTAGCTGCCCTTTAAGTACTGCAATACTGTGATGAGGTCCTCTCCCGTGCACTCCCTCCTCCAGGGAGAAAAGACCTAACTCCTTCAGACTTTCCTTATAGGGCAGGTTGTCCATTTGACTTACAGCTCTACACATTCCTTGTTTCAGTCAGCTCTAGCTGGTGTGAAACCAGAAACTAAGCACACTGAGTATCTACACCTATTTCTCATATAAATAGCAGGATAGATCTTCTAGAAGAATGGAAAGATTTTGAAGGCAAGTTCCTCATCTGCAGAAGTGTCAGTGCACATGTACTCATACTGTCTTAGCATGTTTACCCTTACTCTGCGAGTCATGAGAAGTGTCCCCTCCTACTTCCACTGAACTGTTCCAGTGCTTTGTGGTACTCCACTCGCTTGTATGTCTTGCATAAAACGTACAAGGCTGCCATCTCCCTTTTCTAATATTGCTTAAAAATCACACCTCCAAGAACTCCCCCCACTTGCTCTGATTCATGAGTGTGAAGCTTCAAACGATGCAAAAGAGATATTCCTTCTCCAAAAATTTATAAAATAAAAATCCCCCCTCCAAACTTCTCTCTGTACTTTAGAACAAGGCCTTACTCACATACTTCTATCTTATCTTCTTCATCTTAAGAACATACCAGTTCCTTTCAATGTATAGTCAGCTAAAGAAAGACCGTGATAAAAATTCATTATATTATTTACACTATTAATGCCACTTGTTTGGTCAATATACGACTGGATGAGACTTCCTTAGGTAGTTAATACAGTAGTCTGCTCTCACAGATAGTTAGGACAAATGATTTCACTGAGCAGGCACCACACAGCTAAGTAACTTTTGTCCTGATGGCAAAAAAATCTTTTTCAGGTTTCCAATCTGCATGCATTAACAGGATTCTTGTGCAGAAATAAGTTTCCTTTTATTTCAACATCACTTTTCCATCAGTAGTTTACCTCCCTGATACTTTCCTCTCTCTAGTCTTTCTTAAACAGAGAAAACATACACTCTCTTTGTTTTGCAGGGTTAAACATGCCAAGCTGTTTTATTTTCCTTTCTGTGATTAAGTCCTCTCTCATCTGGAACATATTTTTAGCTTTTCTTTACAGCTACTTAGGTCTCAATTCATTATTCCTGGAATGTGGATAACCAACACTGTAGTCTTTCAGATGAGGTCTGCATAACCTTGCACAGCTTTATTGGCTATCTCATACAGGATAAATAAGCTTGGACTTTTTTTTTTGGAGGCGCAATAGTCCTCCTAAAAACAGTTAAAATGTGCAAGTTGTATTCTTCATCTCATCACAAGGACACGATGTTACCAGAGCTCAAATTAATGAACTTGCACTTTAATATTTCAAGTATTAGCTACTTTATTTCCCTTGTCCTTCGAGTGGCCTAATTGTTCCCTTTTGATATTCTTACTCTACTCTCTATGCTGTCTAAACTTGTGTCGCCAGAATCACTGCCATTTTCCTAATTCTCTTGTCAACATCATTAATGACATTATTAATAAGGTAGATCTCAAAATTGCATCTTAAAAATCTATTAGTAACTTCATTCCCTTTTCATAGTTGCCATTGTCTTCTGACTACTTCCCTACTCTCCTTACCCACTTACAGTGCTTAAAAAGATCCTTATCACATCCAGCTTAATTAATAATTTCCCACAAGGCAATATATCAAATATAATCACAATAGAAAAGTTCTATCCATTCCTTTTGCCTAAAAATATTACAGAATTTATTAAAAAAATTATCTTTTGTTAATCTGATATAATCTCACTTTGATTAAAAATATGTGAGCTTTCACTCCATTTACCTCCATGCTCTTTTTTATTCTCGCCTTAACATCTTGTTTTAAAGCCTACTGAGAGCAGACCAACATGCATTTAGAAGCCTGGGTCGGTTTGCACCTTTCTAAAATACCTTTGCTACTTTATAGTTACCTGGTAGTATTTCTGCTTTCCTGTCACACGTCTTCTATCAGAAATATCCTGTATCATGTCTTTCAGACCTCTAAGTTGAAGATCTGCCAGTCTATTGCCATCTTAGTCAGTCAATCCCAGTCACTGACAGATGTACCAGGGAAAAAGCATTAATTTAGTTTTCAGACTGCATCTAGATCATCTCTCACCTTCACTTGGCCTTTACTGCACGCGGGCTGCACTACACCTCTTTTACCTGGTGTATGCTCCTGGAAAACTTTGAGATCTAACATGCCTCAGATTAGGAGGCAAAATAAGGTTCAGAAACAACTGTGACCATTCGAGTTCCTGTCACGTTCATACAAGAGAACTTCTTTTACCTGTTACCAAAGTGAATGCAGTTCCTTGTTTGGTATTTAGCAAAGCAGCTCACACATGTATTTTGCAAGGCCTTTATTTCATTTTTTTATTATATACATTTTTTTACAAATTAAAAGGTGTACCACAATTGAAAGAATTAATAGCTTTTTAGAAGACTTCACATAGTGTGGGGAAGTCTTCCCAGAAAGGGAAAGAAGTAACAAGAAAACATGAAGCACGTTGGGGCTGCTATTTCAGGGTATTTGGCAGAAGACAGCCTTGTGCTGCTTTGCAAGACTTTGGAAACCACTAACGCAAGACAGAATTGGTGAAATCACTGAGAATCATAGTGTCATTCAACACGCAAAATGCTGCAACCTTCTCTTAGGAAATCTTAACAAGAGAGCCAAAGAAGCTACATGAAGAGTGCATTACGCAGTAACACTACCATGCTGAGCAACAGAAATCTTTTGAGTGTCATCAAAGTGATTTGTCCTCATGAGATATTTCCACAGTACCTGCACTGGAAACAAGAAGTGGGCTTCTCTGGGGGCCCTCCCAGATGGAACCTGAATTTGTACAGCACATCTGTTTGCTCCATATTACTGGTCACCAGGAACCTGCTCTGGCCTCACACTTTCAAAGCAACACACAAGACAGTTTATCCACCAGTTCTTGTCACTCAGTCATCCAGGCTAATTTCTCTCAATTCCTGCACATTTCCTATGAATAGAGTACATCCAGGCACTTTCCAGACAACAGGTGAGGTGAGGCTGATGATTCACAAGAAATCTTACTGTTTAGATGTTAGAGACAGGCAGGAGATTGAGACACAGAATGTGGGCTTCCCAGGTTCTAGGTTTTTCTCCTAAACAGAAAAGCCACTTTTCTCACAGATAAACACATCCTGTGGAGAATGCAGCTTTTCTTTTCCTTCACCCTGTAAATGTGTTTGTTGAACAAATATTTAAAATGTTCTATTTTGGGACTGTACAAGTTGCCCCCAGTGCCCAACAAACAGCTAATTAAGACTGTGTCAGTCAGAAAACAAAAAAGAAGTAACATCAAAATTACCGCATCCTTAAAACCCCACCTGAGCTTCACGACAGTGACATTTTGATAATGACTCTGCCTTCACAAAGGGAGAACTCATTATTTTTGAGATACATATTTCTACAGCAATTTCTGAAAGGAAATGAACCTTACAAGCAACTGTAATTGGAATGCTCTCCTCTGCACTCTTAATTCTCATCAACAAAACAAAAAAAATTAAGGTAATAGAAGAATCTCACCACTAAAATATAATAGACTGCAAATGTCACTTGCCTGATATAAATATATATAAGTCTGTGAAGCCTAACAAAAAGCCAAATACTCAGTGATCACCAACTGCCACCTGAAGTACCACATCACCTAACCATCTATCCAAAAAGCACTGATGTAGTTTGCACTTCACCATACGTTAGAATGTGTCCAAGTAAAATACTTTTTTCAAAGTTATTAAGTTCACAATTACTCCTGAAACCATTCTCAAGTTTGCAACTTGATACCAAGAGTAGCAGTCATGTATTTTCACACATCCTTTATTTTCATTCACTCCTGTTTCTTGGCTTAGGTTGACTTTGTATCTTGGCTGCCCTGAATCCCAGTCTTAAAGGTGTTTAGAGAACTGAAGCAATTCACACAGCACTATGAATTTAACTGGTTTCGATCTGACCTGCAGCTTCTCAATACCTCAGAAATCCATATTCTTTATCTTCCAAAAAACAATATATTGCACACTGAGCAGCTGAGACAGTAGCAGCTGCTTACACAAAACTGACAGGCTTTTCTTTGTGAAGTCTTCAGGTCCAGGTACAAATGTGGTACTTTGTGACTCCACACCACAGTGTGTGTACACACATATGTGTAGCAACAAGAGGCTTTCATAAAACTCCTGGGTATAAGCAGGTGCTAGATCCAAATCATACAGACACTACATATGTGGAGAGCACCAGGGCCAATATGAACATCCAAACATACATACCTATAAGCAACTAGGGGCTCTCAATAATCCCATTTCTGGATGAAACAGGTATTAGCCAGATTTTGAGGTACCTGGAACGTTCCCATGTCTAACATAAGCCTCTTTAGACCATTCCAGACAAAATCTTATCAGAAAATCATAAAGCAACAGGAACTCAATGCATTCAGGGCAGGGTACAACTCTGCTCCCCATTCAGATCACTTGCACAACATAATTGCACTGACCCAACCCGTTCTGGAGACTAGTTTCACCTTGCATGCAACAGTGTACCAGCATACACAACATGACTGCTTGTCTGGGATTTCTGGAAATCCTGGACAAATTACTAAAGCCGACGGAAAAAGGCAAGAGGAGAGAAAACAACTGAAAATGTGTCTGTCACAAGGCGCAGCAGCTCTGACAGAGACATACTCACTTTAGTTTTTCTAACAACAGCTGAGCCATGAGCAGTAGGTCACTGCCCATAGTCATCCTTGATCTTGTCTTTTCTAACCACAGTCATCCTTGATCTTCTCTTTTCTAATTGCTTAAGTGGCTTTCTCAAGCTAGCTCTGTAAACCAGCTCAATCTCCTGTTTACAAAACTTCCCTGTGAGGTACGGACATTCACTAGCATTTTAGCAGAGCAAGATCTAGGAAAGCTTACTAGATCTCCTAAAATTACCTACTATTAATAGCATTGTACAATAACATAACTTTTTATATATAGCCCTGAGGCTAAACATAGCAAAATGAAGCACCGCTATTTCACAGTGAAATACAGCGGCTATACCCACTCTTCCCAGCACTGACTGCACACCGTGGGTCACCCTGAAGCCTCAGCCTGGGAGATCCACCACAAAAACACCAATGTGTTGCTCCAGCCAAAAGTAGAAGCCAGCACCAGCTGTTGCAAAGCAGGCCCAGGTTCCCATTACCTGGGGACTGGAGAGGAGGCAGCCGAGGTTCATTCCCGAGTCCTATCTCCCTGTTGCGATGTGCTTGCATCGTTCGCTTAATTGCTCCCCAGCCACCTTCCTACATAAACGCCTCCCCCTGAAAAAGAGCCGCTGAAGAGCACAGGGCACGCCAACGCTACACTTCTGCCTTCAGAGAAAACGCGTCCCAAGACGCATGTCCCCCACACGCACATCCCTTCCCCTGGAGACACACAGATACATGAGGAAAGGGTATGAACTGAGCACTCGAGGCGCGGCAACGTGCGGCGGGCGGCTGCCTCGGCCCCACCCGGGCCACTCCGTCCCCGCCGGCCTCCTGCCGAGCAGGGCACCGTGCGGCCCCTGAGACAGCGGGCGAGGCTCCGGGTTTGCGCCGTGACCGGCAGCTGCCTGCAGCCCGAGGAGGCCCGCCTGCCTCTGTCCCTCCGGCTCACAGCGGAGCCCCGCCACTGAGACGGCAACGTCCGTAACTGCCACTGCCTCTGCCTCTGCCGCCACAGCGGCCGCCGACACACAGCCCGCCGCCAGCAGCGCCGGCGTCAGGAAGAGAAAGCGGGGCAGGGGCGGCGGCGGCGGCTCCCCCTGGCGGCGGCGGTGTGGGGCGGCGGGGGGCGGGACCACAGCTGCCCCGCCGCGGACGATTGAGTAGCAGCCGCTGCCGGTGCGTTTCCCCTTCCCGCCCCCGCCCTCCCCCGCCGGGCAGCAGGAAGCTGCTCTGATGTCAGCGGCGGCGGCGGCCGCGGTGCGGCTCTGAGCGGCTCCCCCACCCCCGCTGCGGCCCCTTCGCCCCCCGCTGCTGCCGCCCGCCGACTTCGGCCCCGGGGACGACCCCTTCCCTTCGCTGGGGACGCGCGGCCGAGGCGGCTCTCAGGCTCCGCAGAGGCCGCGGCCTAGGGCAGCCGGCGCGGCGCTCCGCGGCGGTGCGGGAGGGCGCGGGATGCGGAGCAGCGGCGGCGCCGCGGC
>JANVCC010000018.1:39171334-39313127 GCA_025345505.1 Todiramphus chloris collaris | reverse complement strand
CGCCCGCCGCCACTGAGGCACGCGGCCGCCGCGGATGCGGCCTCGCCCCGCGCGGCGGCCCAGGCGGCGCCTCGGCCAGGCCCTCCCCGACCTGCGCCCGCGCGGAGGGCAGAAGCCGCCGCCGTGCCCCGCGTAGCCCCGGCCCAGGCCCTCGGCTGCCCGGCGACGAGCCTTCTGCCCCCGGCCGGCCCTGGCCTCTCCTCCCCTAGGTGAAAGAGGAGGGATGTCCGCTGCCGCCTCCGCTGAAATGATTGAAACCCCCCCGGTCCTCAACTTCGAAGAAATCGACTACAAAGAGATCGAGGTGGAAGAGGTGAGTGAGGGCCCCGCCGCCGGGCGGCCTCCCCGCACGCATCCCAGCTCCCCGGGCGCGGCCTGCTGGCGGGCAGGAGGGGCCACCCCGGCCCCCGCCGTGGGGCCTGTCCCCACGCAGCCCCCGAGAGCCCCCGGCTTGCCGTCCCCGGCGCCATCCCGCAGAAAGGGCCGCGGAGGCTTCTTGGGTGTGCGGGACTCCCCCCGCCCGCCCCCCACTCTACCTGCCCGGGGCTTCCCTTCTCCCCTGGATGCTTCAGCAGCAGGCACGGGAGAACAAAGGCGGTATGGCTGGGGGCAGAGGTGCCAGCTTCTGCCAACACTGGTGCTGGGTGCTGTACTGTGGGGTTTTATTTAAACCGGATAAATTCATTCGTAACTTTCATTTTAAAGTTTCACCGCCCATTTTGCCACCCACCTAGGTGTGTGTAGCAAACATAGTTGTCAAACGCTGTCACAAGAGGGAACTGTTATTTCTGATTTTTCTTTCAGATCTCTATTTCTCTATGCCCCTGCTTTCTCCTTCAGCCACTGAACTGAAACACTGTTTTATATATATATATGTGTATATCTATAGAATCATCACATCAGTGTTATTTGTGAAATGTACAACTTGTGTTAGCTCTAAGAATGTCCAGATCTTTTATTATTATTTTTTCTTAACATAGGCTAGTGATGTTGCACTCATGCATCTGTAACATTTCATTTGTGATCTGTGCACGTTACCCAGGAAGTGACATTCGGTTGTCATATAACACAGAAGCAAGTATTTCTTCTTCTGTAGAAAGTTTCATAGTGAAATTATTATTTAAATTCTTTGAGGCTGGAACGGGAGTGGATAAAGTACAGAATTTCATATGTAGCTTTCGTCTGTCTGGATTTCCTGTGAAAGTAGGATGGGTGGGATCTAGGATAGTTTAAATGCTTTACTGAAGGGCTCAGTAGTACGTGTATACCACAATGATGTTTAACTCTGAGAATTACACAAAAATATTGCTCTGTTAGTTAATTTTATTTCTT
Organism: Todiramphus chloris collaris; assembly: GCA_025345505.1. Taxonomy (NCBI): domain Eukaryota; kingdom Metazoa; phylum Chordata; class Aves; order Coraciiformes; family Alcedinidae; genus Todiramphus; species Todiramphus chloris. Next base: position 39,311,795 of record JANVCC010000018.1, on the reverse strand, counting down.
CCTCCTCTGCTAACATCTCTGCAGGAATGAAGTTGCTTCATGCATATCCATACTGAATTTGATGAGGGTAGCTTGGACCTAACAGACACCCAAGGCTGCTGAAATAGTCTTTGTGCTTCTGTTGTTTGTTTTTTTTTTCATGGATTACTATCTTCTTCTTTCAGTAATGATTGCTCTCTCTTTCTTAAAAAGTTTACGTGGAAGTAAATTTAGTTTTGTGTAGTAGCTTTTATAAATATGACCACCATCATCTTGCATTTTTTAAATGATTTGCTAGATACTTGTTTGTTTATAATAATTATGCTGGGCTCCTGTGGCCTGGGAGAGTTCACAGAACATAAAATCTGCAATATTTTCATAAAACACCAGGGCACTTTCTGCTGTGTTCAGGTAGCGCTGTGGTAACTTAGGCTTTCACCTTAGCAGACACTGGAAATTCTCCAAAGGTAGTATCTTCTGAAAGATTGCCTTTTCCCCTTTCTATGTCTATGGCAATCGTGAAGATTTTTGACTCTTAAGTAATTGTTCCTCTTCCCTTTATGCATTTAACTCTTCTTAAGTGAGAAAATTTTATGGTGTTTGGTAACTGAAAACTATTTTTGCATTTGATAACACACCAATGTTTTTGCAACACTTACTAATGGACAGGGGTCAAATCCCATCCTTTGGGAGAAATTACTTTTCTCACTCAAAGAGGACAATAGGAACATATCAATCACAAACAGTTGTCCTGTGATGGCTCACAGAAGTAAGTAGCACATCTAATGTGTTAGACATTGCACTTTGAGTGAATAAAACACTAAACAAATCTTTAATCCTCACGGCACCCTTGGGAAGGCTGTTAGCAAGGATTATGTTGCTGGTTTACATGTAGGAAATGTGGAGCTGCACAATGTCTAATTGGTGTAACTATAATTTATCATTCTAAGATTTAGAGTTTGGAGCTTGTATGTGTCCTACATACCTGCCTAGCGCCTGCTGAGACAGAACTATATGCACAAAAAAGTATGTAAAGGTGATGCCTAAGGAGTAATTTGTACTTTATTTAATCATACAATCATAGAATGGTAGGAGTTGGAAGGGACCTCTGGAGATCATCAAGTCCAACCCCCCTGCCAGAGCAGGAACACCCAGGGCATGCCACAGAGGAACAGATCCAGGCGGGTCTCAAAAGTCTCTAGAGGAGACTCGCCAACCTCCCTGGGCACCTTATTCCAGTGCTCTGTCACTCTCACAGGGAGCAAGTTTTTCCTCATGTTGAGGTGGAACTTCCATTGTTTCAGCTTGCTACCATTAGCTCTTGCGATTACCTCTTAATGTGATTGTTGAGTTATCCTCAAAGTAGTGTCTCTGTTAAGGATGACAAAAAGCATGTGAAATAAGCAGGGGAGCTCTCATAAGTGTGCTCTCCATGAGAAAGTCTGATGACATCTGGTGTAGCATTGTGAGCTATGCTCAGCGTACCTGTCCTACCAGAAATTCTTATAGGCAATGGGGTCCCATAGCGCTGTGCACTCTAAACATCATTGCACAGAGGAAGAAATAAGATCTACTTTGCAATAAAACAGGTGAACTTGAGACCATACTCACAGCTTGCTTTTTACAGCTGTGCATGATGACCTGTTCTCATGATGCAGTTTCAGTGCAAATCATCAACTTTGCAGTCATAACAAAGCACACATCCTTACTGAGGATTTTCTGTCACTTAAGGCTTGGAAATTTTCAAGGCTTTTTTAAATGGCTGTAAGCACTCAAAAATGGTCAGATTTTAATATGCTTGGCAAACTTGACATGTTTCAAAATGGAGTGTCAACAAATCTACACTGGGAACTCAAATGAATGCTTGTATAATCATAGCTTTGCTGTTGTATTATCAAGGCTGTCTTGTCAGCAGATAGCAGTCCCTCTCTGCCACTGGTTTATTAATAGATATTGAAGTTCTGGAATACTTGAGGCCCAGAGTCCTTTCTAATAAATGTGAGATCTATAAGTGCACTTTCATTTAGGTTTGACTGAACTCTACTGGATAATACCAAGAATATACCATATTTTGTTTTAGCTACCATGCATGTGACTAATTGTACTGTAGTGTTACTTTCCAGCAGTCAAATATGTCTCCAACTTCAAGCTGTCTTTTCATTGTTTATAGTGCTTAGGTTGAAGTAAAATATAGAAATAATTATTATGAATGATTTGGAATCAAATCAGAATTGATGTGATACAGCAGAAACATCTTCAAAAGTAGAAGGGGAGAACAACATACAACTTGGGTTCAACAGAAACATTCCTTGCCTTACCATGTGAATTTCTGAAGTTTTCAGGTGTTAGACAAATCATTAGAAACCGAACTATGAAATCAAGTTACCTATAAAAAGCCTCATAGCCCTGTTTTAAGATCTTACATTTAAATCTAGCCTTAAATACTCGTGCCTCCCGTTCCCAGAGGAGCTTTCCCATCTAAGCAATGAACAAACTTCGGGTTTGAATTGTTCTGGCAGTCTGCTCCCTGACACTCTTTCCTGAAAATCCTAGAGCCCTTCCTCCATCATCTGACTCTATTACTGTCCCATAGATAATCAAAATGCAGACCTTTTCATCGCATGATGTTCGTATGCTTTGGATCGCACGGCCACAAGATGCGTGTTGGGTCATGTGTGCTGTGGCCCTGCCCAGTCACTGTCTGATGTAGCCACATTGAGAACCATTACCCTATTTGTGTAGTTGCAAGTTACTTTTGAACAGCCAGGAAGTGTAAATTCTTTGAAAACTGGTTGTTTAATGCTTTACTGGTACACTGTAGTATACACTGAAGTTTATTTTCCTACGGTCTATTTGGGCAACAGTAGTTAATTCTAAGGGGATTTAGGGTAATATTTTCTTTTAAGATGAACAGGTAAGCTTTCTAAATATTTATTTTGGAAAAACCTACTTAAGGTCCCAGCAACTACAGAGGTGCAATTTATGGTTTGTTTATCTACCTTAGACATTTTTTTGAACAGTTGAGTAACAGTTGAGAGGTGTGCTGAGTGGTTGTGTTCCTTGCAATTATGGAGCAGATCAGTTCAGAGACAAGAATGGGGATCACAGCAAGATGACTGGCTTTTGCTCCTCATTATAGTAATTTACTTTTTAAAAGTTACTGAGATGAAGTGACCAATTACGACCATTACGCTACAAGGTAAAGCAAATTTGTGTACATTGCTGCTGAACATGGAGTTGTTACTGTCTCCACTGTTTTTATGTCCTGGGGGATTGTGTCCAGTTGTAGAATACGAAGCAGCAAAATTGGAGGAAGTTTGGGTGAGAACCACAAATGTGATTTGAGGTCTGAACAATATTCTTGGATATTTGACATGAGTATGAAAGGCTTGGCTCTCAAGAGCCAAGGGCAGTAGCTAGGGATCCATTTGAAGTCACATCTACAGTTTCTCAGCCTGTTTCAGAAAGTAAGCCTTCAAGGTGCAAAGTTGGGCGTCCAGAAGCAAAGGCAAAAATTTAGTATGTGGTGAGAACATAGACCAGAATTCTCTGTGTGATCTTACTCCAAATACATTTCTGATTTAATTCAAATCACTGTTCCGACTTTGTTTGGTTATACCAGTGGAAGATGGTCTTCATTCATCTACAGAAGAGAATTGCTGAGGTGTCAGCTAGACTGTGAATTTATAGCAGAAGTTGCACAACACCAATTTCACATGGAAGAAACTTAGTGTGCATAAGTGTTAGAAAATTACTAATAAGCTAGTTAAACTGCTCATGTAAGACTCTACACTTGCTTCTACACATGCAGATTTATTCAATGAATCAATCTGTGTGCTGTAAAATAAATTTCTATTTTACTGTCATAAAGAATGCATGGCAAAGAAATTTCACAGGCTTTCACCGCGGGAATAGAAGAGCAAGATGCCTGTTTATGAGATGGCTGCTGCATTAGGCAGGGAACTTCATTACTGGGGTCACAACTGAGTGACAATGTTTAACTGCTGTCAGAAATTGGGAAGGCCTTTCCCTAAGGAAAAAAAAACCAAAACAACAAAGTAAAGTAAACCCATGAAACAAACTTCATGTATCCCTTATTTATCCCACCCAGTGGATTCAAGTGGTATTTCACTGACTGAAAAATTATTTGTTTTTCAAAGACCAGTAATTTTAGACTCTGCCAGAACAGCGAGCCCAGTTCATGTTGTAGTCCTTCACTGTGAGTACCTCATCAAAACCAGAATCTCCTGTCATAACAAAACAAATTGATTTGTATTAGAGCATCAGACAAGTGTTTTGTTAATGCTTTTTAGTTACTGCTAATTCAAATGAGTTCAGTTGAGACAGACTTGTAAAAGGCTATCAGTGTGTAAAAAGCTGGAATGAAAGTACAGCCTGATAAACAGTTATCTTTGCTTGAGATGCACACATTTCTTAGAATGACTGAGCTATCAAAATGCAAAGAGGGTTGCTTGTGTGTTTAGAGCAAAGGCAGAATTTCTGGACACACCCATAATTTTAGAAAGATATATGATGGTGCTTTGATTCTCCACAAAAATTTTTGGAAGAAGTTGAAAATAGAATAATTTCTTAAAAACAGAGCTAAATTCAGATAGCTGAGTTACTAAATAGTAGCTCTACAATGTTGTGCAGCTCTAACAGATGATGTCCTAAGTATGGAGCAACTGCATTAGTTTGTGGCAAGCAGAGGTTATGTGTATTTTTAAGAAGATAAGTTGATTTTTAATAACAGATTTTTTTCATTAAGAAATCTTTTTTTCCCTACAGTGGTTTTTTTCATAACTTTAAAGCTGGAACTTGGAAACTAAACCTGAACTAAATTACTTAATTTACTTAAAATTAGTGGGGCTGCTTATGGGGTTTTTGCAGGAGCAAGAGCTGCTTTGAGGTTTGGGTGTTTCATTGCTGTATGAATTCCAGAAAGGGAAAGCAACATTTAGAATTGGGTTGAGCACTACTACAAATAAACTTAACCAGTGAAAGAACATAGCTGTAAGAATTGGCAGACCAGAACTCCTTCCTAAAAGTGCTGCCAAGGTATTGGCCACAGTCATTTGTGGCATGGGGCCAATTTGCTTCAACCTGCTTAATAAAGCATAGCACACACCAAAGTTGGAATTTGAGACTGGTTGAATGAATGGTAGAAAATGCAGGCATATATTTTTAGGGGCTGTAAACTGTTGTTCGTGGCTTCTTTTGGCACTTTTTTATTTTTAATCTCTATGCTTTTCATGTATTGTGCAGGCAAATGTAGATGTGTGAAAACCTGAAAATATTAGTATGGTTTATTGGTAGTGCTGGAACTCTGGTGGATAGAAAGAGTAGAAGCAACTAAATTTAAAAATGTGTTTCTGTTTTTACAAAGCATTGTAGATCTTCCTCCCCGCCCCTGTCTGAAGCTTGAGAGGTCCCAAAGTTCAGTTTGCATAAGCCTTTCATTTGCAAAAATACCAGTAATCAAAGGGACATAGATATTAATCTAGAGACGCCTGTGTGTTTGGAAGTACAGGTTTTGTTGGTTTTGTGTTGTGTGTGTTTGTCGGGTTTTTTTTAACTGCTTATCGTGCTTCCCAAAATCTTAAACAAACATGTTATGTAGATACTGCAAATTACGAATACAGTTCTCCAAACAATACTACAGCCAGGGAGTTATTATATTTTATTTCTGTCTTATATATCCAGCAAGCGGTTTTTTAGAAAGAAAAGCACTAGATATCTAGCATACAGAGCTAAATAACATGGAAACTTCATGGATAGAGATGAAAACTTTGCATCTTTATATTTTTTCAGTGAATAGAAAAGCTGTGCCGTTAATGCAAAGGTGAAATTAGTTCTTCTGAAGTTTTGACATTTGATAGGGGAATAGTATGCATCTAAATAAACAGAGATGCATTTTTCTTGCTTTATGGACGGGCTGGGGTTTTATTGGTCACATCCCTTAAGACAAAATACATCCTTATGGTCTCAGCATATCTGCAGTCTCTGTTTCCTGCATGATTTCTAGTCTACATACTTACCAGTCAGTATAATCTGCATACTTACAAGTCAGTATCATGTATCTTTGTTTATATGCAGCATTTGATACTATTTGTACACAGAGGCAGAAGTAATGTTTGTTCCAGGGCTCGTGTATGGTTCATATTCTTTAAATAAGAATCTAAATACATTATCTGGAAAACATGCAAACAGCACTGTCTTTCGCCACGTCACTCTCACAGAGTAAAACATAACTTTTTACTGGTATTAATAAGAATAAATTTGTATGTACTTTTCAGTCTCTAAGGCTCCTTAAGCATTTCTGACAGTTTAAAATATGTCTATGTCATGTACTAACCGAATGGTTCTTGACAGACTTAATTCTATTATGTGGAAAAGTAGAAGCACATATTCTATTTCTAAACACGTCATCTGCCTTGTATTTTCCTTTTTTTCTCCTAGAAGATATTTAGAGGACCAAAATCTTTTACCAAAAGAATGTGTTTATTTTTAGATCATTTTCCAAACATACACAGTGCTACAGATCAACTGCTGTTTATTGATTTGTTGTGTCAATAATTCCATTAACTGCGCTTCATATAATTCAGAATATGCACTACTGCCCAAACATATGGTGTGGCACCAACAGCAGGGGACAAGATGGAATGAGCGTGAAGAAACTAAAGTTCAGACAGCACCTCCCTCCTGTGATATTAAGTTACTTAGTTCCAGCACACTGTGCTGAAGAAAACTACATGGCGTTTAAACCATTCTGACAAATTCTAAGACTTGCTCCTTTAAAGAATATGTCCAGTGAAAACTTAAAGGAAGAAAAAGAAATGTAAGTGGAATCCAACCCAAACTGCATTCTGTCGATTATAAAGGATGTTTTCACCATGAGTAAGATACTTTTTCCAAATTAAGTAGGAAAGACGTGCTGGGCTTTCACATACAGTAAACTTCAAGTTTAGTATCAGATCCAGCATTGCTTCTGACAGTTGCAACATTCGTGTGCTGGCCAAGAGGCTGAGCTACTTTAATGGAAGATCAGTTCTTCTATGTTTTCCTTGTATCCTAGGTAAATATTCAGTGCATTCATGTCCTCTTCTCAAGTTCAACGCTCTGCCTAAGCAGGCAGCAAGTGACTGATAAATTGTTATGAAACCTTGACTGCATAGTCATTTATCAAGCTTTTTTCACCAGCCATAAAATCTCTGTATCTGATGGTCTCTCGTAGCTTTCTGTTATGTAATTAAGATTTAGATTGCCTGGTAAACTCTTCCTCTTGGTTCCTGATACTGTTTCATTTGTTGAGTTTTTTTTGTTGTTGGGTTTTTTTTTGTTGTTTTGTTTTGGTTTTTTCTTTTTGGGTGGGGTTTCTTTTTTGTTTGTTTTGCTTTGTTTTCAACTAGAGTCCCACTATTGTGACATTCATGGCACAATGTAAAATGACACACTGGGAGATATACCCATTCATCTTAGTTTCTTCACTGAATAGAACTGTTAATTTTTAAATACATCAAAATTGAAATTTCAATATATGAAAACTCTAGCATACTGAAAATTCCTGTATTAAATTTGCAAGTAGTCATGGGTTTTATCTGCAGGGGAACAGTATGCAATTGTGTTGGCTTATGGGCTGAATTTGATCATGTGGAAACAAATGCAAGAGATGTGATTATAGTTTTATATACATGTGAAAAATAAATATATTTCATATATATATAGTATATATTACATAGTCATAATATTAAAATTATATCCTTATTACTTATATTTGTACACATGGACATACACAAGTGTTTTCAGCAAGGAAAAGTATGACTTGCCGAAAAAAAGCAAGCATGATCTATCAGGAAACTGTTGTAAATTATTCAGACTAATTAAAAAAAAAAGTCAAATTACTTGATTAAATTTCATCAGCTGTATCTGAGATCAATCTTTTAACTGTCATATATGTGCTGTTTTCAAATAGCTTTTTCTTCCCCACAGCAGTGAATTAAATGTAACAGAGCTGTAGTCAAAAACTGTGGGAGAGAGCTTTTTTTCAGAAAATGAGCTCTGTTAAATGGAGTCTCACTCAGCCTTGCAACATAAGGCTAATTGCATCCAGCTAGAAGAAATCATTATATGCACAACTCCTTTTCCTTAAGTGGAGGAGGGAGTTCGTTCCAGTTAACTTGAGCAGTTTGGGTTCCTTCATATTGTAGGAGAGCAGAAGACCTGCAACTGAATTGCTGCTGCCAGTGAGCTTCATCCTGCCCAAGTTTCTTGTTCTCTTATTAACTGTCTGTCCTTCATACTCCCCAGGTATGCAGGTCAGCAGGCTGCTCTCTGAGATAGATGTGCTAGCACAGTGGATGACTCACGGGCTTACTAAATCAGCACTTCTGTGAAGTGCAGACTTACACCACACACACAGACTGATGAGAATTTTCTTAAACTGTAGGTCTGGTCATGCACTTTGTGAGGTGGGTAGAGGGTTTGTAATGGACAACTGTTTTGTGCCAGTAGAAGGTGGGTGGCCTGACAGTCCAAAGAAATTGGGCACTTTTACTCACAACGTGGTCTGAGAGAGAAGAGGAAATACCAAAGGACATTGTTTGAGACCTTTGGGTCTTCCAGTGATTCACTGTTTCTAGTTTGTTTATATGTTCTATTTTTGTAGGCTATTTGACTATCATTCATGTAGCTTGGTGTTTCCAGCCTCAGTTGTGGACTGCTAGAAAATAGTTGGTGTACCTTCTATCAACAGGGGTCAAGGCCCTATACTGTAGCTTGGGGAGGAGGTTACAATCAACAGGTCCTTTTTTACATGAGGCAGAATGAGGCATGTTCTATGTATCTGCAGTAGATATCTTGTGGTAGACTTGGTCTATGAACCACTGTTGTGGAGAGTAAAGGTGAGGAGCCAGGAATTCCTGGAAGGGTGTGTGCTGTAATGTAAAAGACAAGAATACTTCTTTATCTGTGTTAAGGAAGACAGAAGAGGAAAATTCAATTGATCACCTTTGCTGAGCAGCCATCTCTCATATCCGTATGGAACCTTGCAAAAGTATTGACCATATTGACCATTCTTCCCTTTTTCCCATCTTTCTTAATGCTAAATCTTGAATATTTTTTTAATTTTGATTTTTTTCCCCTTTTCAAACTTGGCCCTTGATTGCAAGCTTTCTCATATTCATCATGAAAATTTAGTAGATCTTGAGCTATGCACCTGCAGCCTTTTCCACTCCATTCTCACGGGAAATCAGTGTCACTGTTTATTTATTAGGAAAGTATGAAGTGAGAATCAAGCCCAAGCATGGTTTACATAAATGAATAATGTGCTTCAACATGAATCCTTGACAAGTACAGTCTGGTACTTGTACATTTCTGGCTACTGAGTTGTCCTCTCTGGATCAGCATTCTCAATTTACATTCTGGATTATTACTTATTGTGGGACATCTCAAAAAAAAAACCAACAAGCCATTAACTATTAATTATGTTACATCTATATATTTTAATTTTTAATATTCCTTCCACACCCTTTCCAAGAATCTTTTCTGAATTAGGTTGATAAACTTAAGCACAGCTATGACTTCTTAGTGAAGAGCATTGTAATATAGTTTTTCCATCCAAAATATTATTCATGTATGCACATTACCCATTCAAGGTAGAGAGTAAACAAATTCTGCCATAATAAGCTGCTTTGATAATCATATTTTTAAATGCTTCCACTCCACCTGCTACCTACTTCCCTTTCTCTTCTTGTCACCTTCCAAAAAAGTGTTTATTTCATTACAAGTGTCTGCTTTGTTCCTCAGGATACATACGATATTACATGAAATCAAGGAATGGAAGCATGAGCACTGAATGCTGTTAAAGCTAATGCAGAAGAAGGGATGTTAGGACCAAACACAGGCCAGCCCACCTAGATCCTAGTTCCTCCCTCCACACCTCTCATCTGCTCTGCCTTGCATATTTTGGAGTTGGAGGGTCTCCTGTCCCTTAGCTGGTTCTGTGCCTTTGAGTACCTTCCATTTCTTCCTCCTCTTCTCTCCAGCTTTCTTTTGGGCATATGTGTAACCACCTGCTTGTCTGTGCTCTCCTGTAGCATCTAGAGTCACTGTTTTGGTGGCACTCTAGTTTCAACTTTACAGTGCATAGGCATGTTTTGTTGGGTTTTTTGTATGTTGCCTTTTTTCCTTGAGGAACACAATTAAAAGAAATGAAATTTCAATTTACCATAGCTTATAACTCACCAGTAACTAGAAGTGACCTCATAGAAAAAGTATACTTCTCTCTAGCCCTGATTCAAGCCTGCTATCTTTTTTGTACCAAATAATGGTGGTGTTGGAGCTGCTTCACAGCAAACATTGAAGGCTTCTTGAATAATATATTATGCAGAAGCTGATAGTACTGGTTTTGTGAAGTTACAGTGGAGTCACAACTCCTGCCTGGTTTTGTATATTTTTAGGCAGTGTTAGTTTCAAATAAACTAGAAAGCAGGCTTCAGCAAAAATGGAGAAAGCAGGGTTTATACAGACATAGTGCTTATTTGGAAGGCTCTCAGAATTTACTGCTCCCACACTACTGAGGCATCTGTGACAAAAATGAAATTATAACTGAGCACATTGAACACCTCATTCCAACTACACCATAGTCCTGTGAAATTGTTTACATATGCATTTAAATTGCAGAAGTTTTAATTTTTCTTCCTAGCAAGAATAAACAGGTACAGCAGATAGATAAAATTTTACTGCTCAAATCTATAAAAATCAATTTGCTGTCATTCTCCTTATTTTCTTCCGAGGAAATCTTGTTTGAAATAACTAAGTTCATATTTTTCTGAAATAGTGTTAATGCATGTTAATAATAAAATGCTTTTACACGTGTGTTTTCCAGATCTTCTGTAAAGTTTTCTAGTTCTTCCTCTGTGGAGGAAGCTTAGCTAAGCACCAGTTATGCTTTGACAACATAATATTAAATTGCTGCTGCAAAAGTCAATTGAGTGTCTTTTTATTTTTTTCAGTTAAATGTCTTTCCTGTTTGTGAAGTCCTGCACAGCAAGTGAAATGTTTTCGAGCCTTAACTCCAGAATTTTGTATTTTCTTCTAGGTTGTTGGAAGAGGAGCCTTTGGTGTGGTCTGCAAGGCAAAATGGCGAGCTAAAGATGTAGCCATTAAACAAATAGAAAGTGAATCTGAAAGAAAAGCCTTCATTGTAGAGGTACAGTAAGTTTGCTGGAAGATACAGGGTTGGGTAGACCTTATTTTCTTAAATTCATTGATTCATGTAGTGTACTAAAAGCTACATCTGTATTACAAGGTAGATACAGCCTGGGGTATAAAGCCTGGACCCCTTTGTCTTGAAGAATAGGACACTCAGAGCACATTTTGCTTCCCATAAAAACTGGAAGGCAAGTGAGGAGAGAGGAGGGCAGATGGCTGAGAAAACAACTAGTTCCTAGATTCTGTCCCAGTGTGGTCAAGGTGCAGTTGACATATCTCCCAAAATCTTGGACCTGATTAACATTTTCAGGGGCTACAGGATAATATTCTTCATACAAATATGTCTGTACTTTAAACTGTTTCTTTTCTTTTTTCTTTTTTCTTTTTTTTAGCAGTTCTAATTATTTTGTTACTTTTACTTACACACAAATTTCTTAATACATGTAACTCAAAGTAAGGGCAATCATTCTTTCTCTTCAACCTCTACTTCAGAAAGATCTTGAGTAGTTCAGATGCACTGATAAACTTCTCAAGATGCATAACGTTTTCTAGGATCAAAAGTTAGCCATGTAATTTAAATGAGAAGATATATTGCGACATGCTACTTGCAATTTAGTAAGAATCTAGGATGTTTAAGATACAAAAAATATGTTAAAAATAAATCTCTTAATTTTGGAACTAAAAACGTAACACAATGAGAGGATAAAGGAAGCGTATTTATATTAGGCCTGCGTGTAAATATTTCTGTTTTTCATTTCCATGGTAAGTTTGTAATGTCTAGTCAGAGTCTTGATTTAATACTGACTAGATGTGTTTGAAAGAGATCCAAGAAGATAATTCCAGAAATATTTCAGTAATTACTGGGATTCAGGATGCCCCACACAATGCAATAGTCTGTTCTGGTTTTTTTGGAACTTCTGAAGTGTGCAGAAAAAGTAACATTAGCTCCTTAGATGGTGAACAGCATAAGCTGACTCAGAAGTCTGTGTAAAGTGAAGAAAAGTACTTTTTCCTGTCCTTCTACTACCTACTGGTAAAGCAAAATTCAGTGCAAAATAGGTGATTGACAATTAGTACAAGCAGTGGTAGGTTCTTGGAACTGTCACAGTAATGTTAAACTGGCTAGCTTATTTTATGGGGTTGTGGGGTGTGGTTGCGGTATTTTAGAACACATATTCTATATTGTGAATCGATACAATATTATTCAGATTATGTGGTCAGTTGAGATTCCAAAACTGGAGGCTCCAGGAAGAGCACTAAACCTACAGAGGCCTTAGTTGCATGCTGCTTGTGACTTGAGAGATTTTATGACACTATGAAAAAAAATACTTTAATTTCTTCAAAATTTCTTGTAAAATAAGAGTTCCGGTTAGACACATACCTAATTACGTAAATGCAAATGCAAACAGGTACATCAGTCTTGTAATTCCTAAAATCACCATCTAGGGTTATGCAGAGGTATGAAAGTGTAATTGCTGTTGTGGTGTATGAATTACAGATGTGAAAATAAAACGTGAGCCTTTTTTTCTCCATGGTTTGAAATAAAGTGTGATTTGTATTGCAGCTTCGACAACTGTCACGAGTAAATCATCCCAATATTGTCAAGTTATATGGAGCCTGTCTGAACCCAGTAAGTTATAGCTTTGACAGCATGGCAAAAGGTGACTAGCTTAACCTGTGCAAGCATCAACACACAAAACATGCATTTTATATACAAAGATGTATATTTTATATACGTTTTGCACATTTAAGCCATAAGGAAATACACAGTTATGTTGGTTGGTTGATATTTTCAGGTTTTTGCTCTTTCTTTCCCTTGCTACAGGAAATTCTTTCAAGAAAATCCCAAAGCTATTTCTAAACACCAATTATACTTCCGTTTGGCATCTGTTGTATTACACACATGGTGTCATTCATATCTACAGTGCTATTAATCACAAATCAGTAATACAAAAACAAAATACATTAGCAACACATGATTCATAGCTTGTAAATCAGTTCCTGTTCTCATATATGCAATTTGTCAGGATTTGCTTTTTAACACAGCTGCAAACAGAAAAGCAAGTGCTGTTGCAGGACAGATGTATCTAGCTAATTCTAGTATGGTCTAATTAATTGGTTATAATAATGTTGCATCCCTTTTTTCTTAGTACTAGTGAAATTCTTCTGACGTGGTATTTAAAATTTTTAAGCCACTGGAAAAAAAACAGTCCCCTGAATTGCAGTTTGAAGACAGCATTTGTTTTTCAGCACTCAGGGGAGGGAGGGTCATTTGCTTCTTTCCTAACTCATAGTGGGAACTAAGTACATGTAAATATGTACCACTCAAAATGACTCTTTACATCATAGATAAATTTTCCATTAGCTTAGGAATGGAGACTTTGCAGTTCCTCTCAAAGAACTTTCAGTTTACAAAAGCTGTTTCCACCCCTACATTTAAAACATCCCTATTTTTTGTCCCCTTCCCTCCCCCCAAAGGTGTGTCTTGTTATGGAGTATGCTGAAGGAGGTTCTCTATACAATGGTGAGTATCATTTCAACATAGTGGCTTCCTGGAGCTTAAGTGGTAGCATTAGGGCAAATGTGATTTAAAATACAAAGTTGTTTCCTACATATGTCTCTGTCCATGAAGATATTTAGAAGCCATCTGGACACAGTCTTGGCCAACCAGCTGTAGGTGGCCTGCTTAACCCTCCTTGGTGGACCTTCAGAGGTCCCTTCCAACCCCAATCATTCTGTGATTCTTTGAAATTCTTAAAATAAGTTTAAGGAGAAAGCAGCGTGCTTTTAAAAAACACTTTTTAGTCCACTGGTTTATTCCTTGGTATTAGTTTGTTACATTTTATATAAGTTGTTTAAGGTTTTCCAGTGGAAGGTCTGAAAAGATTCTTCCGTAACTTGTAAATTCCCTGAGCATTTGGTTAACATACTTTAGCAGGGATTGCTGAGATCGAGCGAAGCCTTTCATACTGAATTTAACATAAAAAATTACGAAAAGCATACTAAAAAATGGAAAATATTTTTACATTTCCCTTGTTTTAACAGTCTTCAGAAGGATATTTTCAGTTGCAGTAATAAGGGATTGATAATTACTTAGATTCCATAGAGCCTTCTGGCCAGTATGTTGTTAACTCCTTTGTATCTGTTGTAATATGCAATAAAGTTCTTTTTAGTTTGTGCCTTTGTTTTGCAGTGCTGCATGGTGCTGAACCTCTGCCTCATTATACTGCTGCACATGCCATGAGTTGGTGTTTACAGTGTTCCCAAGGAGTGGCCTATCTCCACAGTATGAAACCAAAGGCTCTAATTCACAGAGACCTGAAACCACCAAAGTAGGTTTATGGCTCATATTTCATATTTTCTAACAATTTGAATTTAAGATAATTGATAGTAAATTCATCACATTTGAAAGAATTACCTTTAATTTATGCTAACTGTATTGAATGTACTATCTTCTAAGTGAAAGCTGTGAACTTGAAACTTCAGTTACAGAATTATGGTGTGTGGTACAGGAAATGAACTGTACTCACTTTCTGTTAAACTGGAAAAACATCCTGCATCATGGAAGAGGATTTTGATAACAGAGCTTCTAATCAGAGACATCTAGAATACCCCTAGTTTACAGCAGGTTATGGTGTTCAATAAGAGAACATTAGAGCAGGGTTTGTTTGGTTGCTTGGTTTTAATATTGTATTTAATCTTATATATTAGAGCTCTTTCCCCACGTGGCCGGCCATCCTTCTCTATCCCCTTCTTCTGTGTGTTTCACTATATCTGCCAGAATATCTCATCACTTTTTGCTGAAACAAAAAAGTAAAGTTTTCTGCCCAGTTTGTTGAATCAACTCATTTGGAGATCACCGGGATCATCCCCTTTTGGTGGTAGCCTGCAGCTATTACCAGATGAAATTATAACTTGAAACCACACTATAAATCTCGAATTCTTTCTTGTATCTCCAGTTTTGATTTAGACAGCTATTAACATGTAACTTCAAGTGCTTTTGTTTAAATAAATAGCTACATTGACTGACTTTAATGGGTGTCTTGATTGTTTTTCTTCTGCTAAAATTGTTACAGCACTTGTGTTTCAAACCCTCACATCTGAAAGACTAATTTTGTCGATGTATGCTTACTGGTTTACTGTAGCTAAATAGATTTATATAAAATCTAGCATGTAGCAATATTAATAAATTGTATATATATATACTTTTGATTATTTTGAAGTATTTCATATGTTCAGGTTAGTCACAAGTGACCTTACTTATTTCTCAAATAATGAAACTAAAGCACTGAGACAGCAAAGCCTTAGATATTCAACTGTATTAGAACAAGGATAAAAAAATATCAGTGGTTTATTACCACACTATTTCATCCTAGGATTTTTTTTTTTTTTCCTTCTTCTTCTTCTCTTTGACAGTTTGCTCTTGGTAGCTGGGGGGACAGTTCTAAAAATCTGTGATTTTGGTACAGCTTGTGATATTCAAACACACATGACCAACAATAAGGGAAGCGCTGCTTGGATGGCACCTGAAGTTTTTGAAGGTAACAATTTCCAGTGTTTACTATGTTTTCTTTTCAGGGATTCAACTGTGAATGAATTTGGTATAGGAAGTAAGAGCATCATTTAATCTTACTTGATTTCAATGTATTAAAGTTTGAGAAAATAGCTGAAAGAGCCCTGGCAGAAGTCTAACATTTCTCTAAAAATCTGTGTGATTGCTTATTGCCAAAAAATTATGCGGAGTTTTGAAGAGCAGCACTGAGCTACCTTGTATGATGGTATTATTACACAGTTAATCATGTGAAGATGTGCAACTTTATTTGTATCATTGCTGACATAAATGTAAGCAGTACCTTTACACAGCTGCTGTTTTTTGAAAGTAAAACACAGGCAGAGCGCTGTTTCCCCAGGTTTGTGCTGTTTCTAAGATTCTTAAGTCATTTCAAGCTCTTCTGGTATTTAAATATACAGTCATTACTTTCACTCTCCATTCTGATCAGCTTTTCTCTTCAGAATTTCCCTGTTAGTGTCTCTAAATTGAACATAATTGTCTTCACTTTCAGTCCTCCACTTTCTTGTAATATCGTCTGTTTTTCATGTCATCTAGAGATTTGATGTACTTCCCCTTTCCTACATACCAAGGAACTTGTTATTAACAGTTAATTTAGTTAAATAGGAAAACAAGCTATTTCTTGGGAGTATAGCTGGGAAAGACTGATGACACTTGTTAATTAGGTATAATTGCTGTATGATTATCAAAGAAATATTAGATTAATGTAGATATTAGATTGCAAATGAAACACCTTTTAGCCAGTCAGTTCCTTAAATTAATACTGCAATTAGCAGAGCAGTCTGGAGAAGTCATCTTCCTGTGTTAGGAAGCAGGTGTACTGGCTTTGATATATTTGGCAAGTGCCTATATGCAGCAATGGTTTCCCAGATTCTGGATCCAAGTGGCTTCTTTTCTTTTAATATCCTTATTCCAAAGAGGAGCAGCAAATTATGTATGTCCATAAACAACTTTTGGAGGTGTTTCCTACCAAACACCACCTTTTGGAGCTTTTGTTTTGAAGGTACCATTTATTTTTTCCTGCATATTGCTTAGAGGACCCACTCAAGGGTGATGTGTTTCACTCTGGTGCCTAAAAATTTTCAATAATGTCATTTTATATTGAGGAATCTACTCTGTTTCTTTAGCTAGGAGTGCTTCTTAACATTAGTTTATTATTAAGTGAAATTGTATAAATAAGAGGTTTGTTTTTTTTTTCTTTTGGAAATAATCATCTGGACAATCAGTGTTAAATCTAGATTGATTTAGTTATTTTTAGTGAAAATTATTAATCAGAATGGACTTTGAAATAAGTATATTGTAGTAGAGATTTACAGTGCATGTCTTAATTCCTTTGGTGCATGGATACAGCAGAGCAGAACAAAGAAATCTTACATTGCAAATTTATTGTTGGACAGCAGCAAAAGCCGTCAGTTTACAGCTGGTTTTCTGTATTTTTATCAGAAAGCATTTACTAATAATGACACAAATCTTTATAGAAAAACAACAAGTAACAAGGAAAGTAAGGAATCTATCAGTTTCTATGACACAGCATAGCAAACTAATCTTGAAACAGTCATTAGACTACTAAAATAATATTTCAAATGTCAAAAATGTTAAAAATTTGTTTCCATATCCCACTGCATCAGAATTCAACAAGGGAATAAATGTTTTTTATTTCTTTATAAAGGACACAAGAAGTATCTGTTGTAGATGGCAGAGTGCTCATTGAAGTAGTTATCCTAATATTAAGATTTCCCCCCCATTTTAAATACTGGGAAACCCAAAGACTTGTACAGCTCAGACAATCTAAATAAAAGCAATATAATTTAGATCAGGATGAAGTGAAAGACAGGAAGTGTTCTATATTTCAGAACTCTCTCTTCTAAAATTGCTTGGGGTAATTGGATAAACCAAGGAATGTTTGTGTCTGCCCTACCTTGGTCTGTTACATAATGAAACAATACAGAATAACATCTCATTTCTTTTGGACTCCCACTTTTCAGAATTAGTCCAAGACTTCTCAGCCACAAAATAGAGTTTCCTTGCTCAGACAGCAGAATAACACTACTTCCCTGTCGTAGGCTGTGTGTCACAGAAGTGCCGTGGCTGCATAGATGAAACTGGTTTGCTTCCCTTAGTAATCTGCTGTTGTGTACAGATGCTGGGTTTTTTTCCAGCACAGGTGTAATGAGTTTTTGAGTTCTTTAAAAGAGTTTTGAAAAATCAGTAGATGGGAGAAATCAGTGTCTTCATTTAGAGAGTACTTGTGATTTGTTCTGCAGTCTTTGTCTCTCCTGTCTGCCTTGCAGACTGACTGGTCTGCAAGAACTGGCCTGAGAACACAGTGCTTTCCTTGCAGTTAGTGGTATGGGGGAAGAGGAAAATCACTTATAAATAGGTGTGGCCTGTTGTAACTGGATGCTATATGACGAATATCCCCATGAAACTAGGCTTCTGTAATTCCCGTGTTTATTGAATGATCTGTCTTGATGTGTTCTGATTAGGTATTAAAAAAAAATTCTTGGCCACTCAAGGCCAATTTTGATCCCTGATTGAAGATAAATGAGCAAAATCTCTATCATTTCTAATCACACATTTATTATCATGACATTCACATGTCTTTTCAGTATTTGCATGAGTTATGGTTACAGAGCATACGTTCTTAGTTTGCAGTCTCTGGAAATTTGTGTTCATTCTGTAGCACCTATGTGGTGACTGCACCTACAACAGGAGTTTTGGAAATACTGAATTTATGGTCAAAGAACTTTAAATAATGACATGACAAAAAGAGTAAGAATAATAAAACAGGGAGGAAATAAGATGGTGAGGAATTGAGGAATCTGCTGATTTGTTCATATGGTAACTTACTACTTCTGCTAAAGATGTGTAATTAATAAAGACTAATGGATATGACAGAGATGTTATTGGCTGGCATATTATGACTAACATGGAAGAACTGAGTTGAATTAGAGCAGGCAAGCGTAGTCAGTTGAATCCTTAATCTTTGAAACTTAATAAATTGCATTTTATATAAGAAAACTGACACATTTCATCATTTCAGGATGACTCCAAGTAAAAAGGATTGATTTCCAGAGAGAGGCATTCTTAATGATCCTACTGTTAAATGATTTCAAACTTAAATTAGGATGAGTCAGCCAGCTTTAGAAAACTGTTTTTTTCTCGGCAAAACAAATGTGAAGTGAAAGGGATCATATAGAGCTATTCTTTCAGATCAAACTGTACTACTTTTTAATGTGTTATATAGAATGGAGACAAATTATAATGATGACTTTTTTTCCAGGTAGCAATTACAGTGAAAAATGTGACGTTTTCAGTTGGGGTATTATTCTCTGGGAGGTAATCACCCGTAGGAAACCTTTTGATGAGATTGGTGGTCCAGCTTTCCGTATAATGTGGGCAGTTCACAATGGTGAGTTGAAAATACCGCATTTGAAGCTGTGTATTTGACTGATAAATTTCCTAAACCTGTGCAGCTTTAAGTTGCTAGGTTTCCCATTGCATACGTCATTAAAGATGCATTTTTGTCATACAGACTTGATAAAGACACTGCGACTTTATTGTCAGCCTGGGTTTTGTGTTAATTGGTTGCTACAGTGCTTGCATTTCCTGCTACATGTAACTAGTGTGTGAACAAACAAGGGCAGAGAGCCATGTTCATTTTGTTACCACGCTCCATGTTAAAAGTGATCTGAATCATGTGCTACAAAAAAACCCACAACCCCTGTTTGGGTGAATAATTTTATGAGCCAAGTTGTTTTTTGGTGGTGTTTTATTTTATTTTGGTTTTGTTGTTTGTTTTTGTGTTTTGGTTTTGTTTTGTTTTTGTGTTTTGTTGTTGTTTTGGGGTGGTTTTGTTGTTGTTTGTTTTGGTTTAAATTGTATGTCTAGAGTAAACGTGTGTTTAGGTAACTTGACCTGTCTTTAGAAATGCTAGGAACCATCAAACTACTTCAGGACCATTAGGCATTCAAAATCTTTCTTTGTTTTTCACCCATAGGTGTTTCTGTGGGTTTTTGGGGCTTTTTATTGTTGCTCTGTGGTTTGAATTGTTCTGCCTTTATATCTAGGTACCTGCGGTCATGGAGCAGCACTCTACCGTGCTAGGTACTATACAGAAAAGTTTATCAGAAGCTCAGAATATAAACAGGAGACAATGGTTGGACTCAAATGGACAATAGAAAGCAGTGGTACATGGGTCAGAATAACAGACTGTAGTTTCTTCATGCTAGTGGTATAACTTTTTTAACAGTGTGGTTTTAGGTACCGTGGCAAAGCAGAGTTTTAAGAAGAATAATGTAATGATGAACTTTGTTGGAAGATGTAATTAACAAACAAGCAATGAAGGCCGTTACTCTGCCTGAGCGTCATTGCTTCAGTACTAAATGATAGAAGCTTAAGGTGAGCACAGGCATCCTGTTCGATTAAGAAGAGAAAGGGTCGGACAGTGATAGGATGGATCAGACCTACAGGCACAATAATGTGCAAAGATGGATGTTTGCAAATGGCATTTCTGAATGAAGAAAGAGATTCTCCATTTCAGTTTTTCAGGGACATGAGTCATTGAGATTAGGAGTGATGAGGGGCTCACATAACTCATTAACTGTAAAAGAAGTGTAAATCAGCCTCAGCAAGGTGCAGAAGTAGACTTTAAAAGAAGACAAATTGTGTATCTGTCCATACTTTTGCTTTAAAACCTGCTCTTTCTTATTTTAATTTTTCTCTCTTCCCCCCCATCCTGTTCCTACAAAGGAAGTGTAAATGAGTTTCATCTCACTTGAATCCATTGTGGCACTCTTAATTCATGTATTATGGTTAATACATTTTTAAATACTTGCCGCTTTCTATGCAAAATGTTGCTACATCTCATGTATTAAACACAATTAGATGTCCATTAATTGTACGGAGTTGAAATAATAAAAGGAGTAGGAACTTGAACCAAATAACAGTTGAATAGTTTCACAACAGCTGAAGTATATAGGTAATGAAAAATGTGTATAGGTCATGAAAAAAAGCACCTGAAATTGGTACTTTCCATGCTTAATAATTTTCTAAGAAATTTTTAAGAGCAAAATCAGCCCTCAGAAATTTGGTTGGTTGGTTGGTTTGGGGCTTTTCTTTTTGTAAGTACAGCATTAGGAACCAAAGACTGTTACTAGTTGCTTCCTAGTTTGATCTAGAGCTTTAGTCTTCAGAAAGTGGTGACATATTCATTAGCCATTGTAGTGTGTTGCATTTGGTCAATCAGTGAATTTCTTCAAACCACTAATGAAGGAAAAGTTTAATTTTCTTTCTACTTACTTGTAATTTTTACTTGTATGTAGTGCAAAGGAACTTTTTTTTATCTTTTTTTTTTTTGGTTTTTTGGTTTTTTTTTTTTTTTTGGTTTGTAAGAGAGAAAATTAAGTTGTGCCAGTTCTTTGAATCTACAATTATCTACATGCTTTCCTGTATTTACTTAGCAAAATAACTGAGAGAGATGTCAGTTGTCTTACAGTCTGTTTAACAAATAAAGGTTTTTTTTTTTTCTAATTTCAATTATAGGTACTCGGCCACCACTAATCAAAAACTTACCTAAACCAATTGAGAGTTTAATGACCCGTTGTTGGTCCAAGGATCCCTCGCAACGACCATCCATGGAGGAAATTGTTAAAATAATGACACACTTGATGCGGGTATAAAAATCTATTTTGCTACCTTAATTGTTTCTTAACCTATTAAATTGGGAAATTGAATTATAAAAGCTATGCCTGTTATCACACTGTAAAGGCAGGCTTGCATGTTTTCTCTCTCCTCTCTCTTTCTGGTAAAAATTATCAAATTATTACAGTAGAAAAGGGAAATCTTTCCTGTCTTTATGGGAGAGCTATGCTAAGTCATAGCAGGTTTGGGAAAATTAATAAAAATAGTCATAGATGTACTTTAATGTGTTACTAAAAATAATTGCATTTATTTCTCTTCTAAATAAATTACTATGAACATAATACATAATCTATAAATAGAAATAGTTTTATGAGGCACTATTTTAAATATTAAAACAATTGTTAATTACCTTTTTTATCAAATCATTGCTGTTCTATCACAGTACTTTCCGGGAGCTGATGAACCTTTGCAGTATCCTTGCCAGTATTCAGATGAAGGCCAAAGCAACTCTGCCACTAGTACAGGTACAGTTGGATAAATAAAAGAACGGCAACATGAAACTGTACAGATGGATTATTAAGCACATTCTTATATTGATTTGAACTCAAATTGGAAAAGGTAACCTTTCCAAAATCTTAAGCATTGGCAGGAATCTATATTTTTGTTAAGACCTCATGCCATAATGTATTTGGTATTCTCAGCCAAATGATTTTGCTAAAGTGTACCTCTAATGGACAACAAGCGTATAATTTACTTTTAAGTTGTCTCTGAGTGTCCAGGTTTACAGTCTACTTTTTTACCCATGAAGGTAATTGACACTGTTTCACTCCTATATCATTTATGAGTTGACATTCTGTAGTTTCTTGAAAGCTGCACCTGCTTTCAATTACGATCTCCACAATTTAAATTTGCAATTGTTTTATGTTAAGATGCAGTAAATGTAGTAATTTAAATTAAGCACAAGAAACTCACTGGAAAGGTGAATGGAACAAAATGTGGGATAGGATTTCAGGTAGTCTTGCTCTCAGAGAAATCCTTTTAATAATAGAAAATAAAGATCATTTGGTCATTTTTTACAGTAGTTTTCCCACTTCAGTTGGTTATAATTTTGGGTGTCTTCACCTTCGCACTGCTAGGTTGGTTTGTTTTCTATCTCGAAAATATGCTGTTATTTTGAATAAAGTTTCCTTGGCTACTTTGTAACTTAGTGACCTGTACATTAAAAAAACTTTTCAGCTCTAGCATTGTACTGACTTTACTAGATGTTTTCCACCCCTCAGCCCATGATAAATTGTATTTTAAAATCACTTTAAACTGTGAATATATATTGTCTGTTATTTTTCAGGCATTTGTGCTCCTTTATGATTACTGATGGAGTCTCTCGTTACTTGTTAATGATGTTGCTGCTTGTGTTCTTAGTATAACACCTACCCCATCAATTTCAGAACAAGCTGAAGAGTGACTTCAGAATGTCACCATAGTACTTTCACTCCTTTTATCTTCTACATTAATGGATCTGTTGCAATCTTGCAGCTTGCCTTTCATTTAAAGTTTTCCAAAGCATTGTTTTAAAGCAAAGTTAGGCTCAAAAGAAGAGATGCACTTTCACATTTTTAACAGAATTTCTCAAATGTTTTTCCTTGTTACTGATTTCTAGGTTCATTCATGGACATCACTTCTACAAACACAAGTAACAAGAGTGATGCTAACATGGAACCAAGTGACTTCCAAGGAGCTTCTACCAATGACACTATTAAACGTTTAGAGTCAAAATTGGCCCAGCAAATGAAAAATACAGCCAAGCAGCCGGTAAGCCAATGCATGCAATTTTGAGACATAATAATGAAATTGGCAAAAGTATTGTATCTGTTACAAAACATTAGTGTCTTCTTTCAAAAATGGTACAGAATCGGAGCCAGTTGGTTAATTGTAAAAGAATACAAAAGGGGATATTTCTTTTGTTTTAAATCTTGTCACTTTTTAAATGCACATTATAGAAATATATTTTAACCTGCATACTGTGCATATCTTTTCTGTAATTAATTTTTTTCTTTTAAAAACTGTTGCTGTTTGTACAGGGTGATCCTGGCCGTTTGAGTTTACCCCCATCTCGTGGAAGCAGTGTGGAGAGCTTGTCAGATGTTCGCTCACGACCTCAGTCAGCCCTTGTTTCAGGAGAAGCCAAAAGGATGAGTGCTGACATGTCTGAAATAGAAGCAAGAATAGCTTCCATCACAGGTAAAAATCATGGATGTTTTGAGGCTAGACTAAGGAATTGGAAGGAAGGAAGGTATAAATCATGCATACTCTTGGAGAAGATTAATACCATTAGCCATATGAAGATATTTAAACTTTTCACGTAGTCTGTATTGTCCTTTATTAATTGTGGGGGGGAAATGGCTTTGTTCATGGTTGCATATTCAAGGTTGAGTATTTTATTTGAGTATCATTAAGATTGTGGAAGAGATTACTTTTGCTGAATTAGACTTTTACCTTTTTTAAAAATCGTTATAAGATTTCTAAATATCAGTCCTATTCCAAATGCACAACTTTCTCTTTTGTATCTGAAATAATGTTATTCCATCTCTGCCAGCATAATTATTTCTAAAATAACATTTTCTTCAAGGTTATTCCTGTAATATTTTGAAATTAAGAGGTGGGTTTAAAGTTCAGCATGTTCCCAAATAAGTTTTAAAATCCACTGTAAGAGATTTCAAAAAGAGAATCATAGTTAGATTTTATTCACCAGATTAAAAAAGCATTGGTATCTTTTGGTTTGTTTTTTTTTTTTTTTTTTTAAAAAAAAAAAAAGCTACAGGTGTTTTGCCAGGTTTGATTCAGGTAGTTACAAACTCTTGTGTCTAAACATTGAATACTTGAGTGAATTGGAATTTACATGTGAGTATAAATACATACTATTATGGTGAAAGCAATCTTTATTCTTCCAAGAAAAACAAATTATTAATAAAAGTTTGTATACTTGGCAAACACTTTCTTGTCTCTTTTCTTCATCAAAGATATTGTTTGTGCAAACATCAGGTTGTAAGTTTCATATGTGAAACTTCTTTTTTTTTTTTGTTATGGTATATAACCACAGATTTAAATAATCAGACAAAATTACTTCAGTTAGTCCAGGGTTATTTAACTGTTCCAGTGTTTTTCTACCAATCTGAAAATTAGGATAATTGAGTAGCTGTAATTAATAAGGAAATGCGCATCATATTCTGTCTTTCTCGTGCACCATGATTATTTATTTAATTTTTGTTCTTCATTGTATTATGATTACTGCAGGATCTTGTTTTACTAAATACTGAAGTTACTCGTGAAATAATATTTATCTTGCCCTAAACACTTTTTACTTTTATGTTTTTATTTTAAAGCATTATTCCAAGATCTGTCTTTTGTATTGTCAGTCTTTGACTGGATGATTGTGCAGCACATCTCACCCTGAATATCTGTAAAGGTTTCCTAACAGAGAAGGCAGCTGTGTACTTACCTGATAATAACATGCTGGTTTTATTTTAAAATACGTCAGGACTCACTTTGGTCACTGACACTCTAAAGTCAACGTAAGCTTTTGACATTAGTGGAGATAACCTGGCCCTCCTTTGTGTGAGTTTTTAATTTTCCTGGTTTGTCTTCCTTAAGTACATTGCTTTGAATAGTACTTATTATTTCAGAATATGATATTTTTTCGTTGATATAACTTTAGGGTTTCATTTTCTTGAAACAAAAGTATATATTGAATATACTAGTTGTTTTGGTATTTATTTTTTTTAAGAAATCACTTCAGGCAGTAGTGGACTACTTGAAATGAGGTCGAGCCTATCTGACCATAACTTTTTTAAAAAGAGCTTGAACAGCACTGCATTGGTTTTGCTTTGTTTTTCATCTTGTTACCTGTGTGACAGAAATAATATGCTATGAACCTGAAAAAAATTGTGTGGCTGGGTGAGAATTGGGCTGTTGTTAAATAAGGTCAAGAATTCTTATTCCATCTATCTCTAGATTAAGTATAAGAGTAAATCACACAATGCACATCACCATTACTTATTAAGTTTGAGATGGATAAGTTGCAATATTGTGCCTTTAGGAGATGTAGTTGGAATTTTCTCTAAATGGGAACTATTTATCTTAAACAATAAAATAAAAATAAAACCCCTATGAATAAATTTTATTCAAAAGTACACAGTGTTTCTTCAGCGTCATTAAAAGGAAGAGGTTGTAGTGATAGCCAGTCTGCAAAACAAGAAGTGAAATGTAGTAAGAGTAAGCATTTTTTCAGAGACAGATGAGATTTCCTTTAAAAGGAGGTGATTTAAAGAAATCAGAAGTACCTAACTATGAATCTGGTTTATAAAATAGTTTGTACCCAACACTAGGGAGAAAATATTATACAGGCAAACAGTAATTTAGTCTGAATATACAGGTGATCTGAAATAATTTAATTTGTTCTCTGTTTGGATAATTACATTTGGTTTTCCCTTCATTGTTGCCATGCTGCTTTCTGTGTTTGACTTTTGTGTTGCTAACTATAACTAATTACATGATGTTGTAATGACGGCTAGTTCTGCATTTTTTGCTTCTTAACAATTGCTTTACTATGTGTAAGCATGAGTGGAAGGCAATGCAGTTTATTCTGCATGATATTTTTGCATGAACGACAGTTTAACCAAGTTTATGAAAACTGCAGTATTAGGAATTTAATAATTTTGCTATTGCCATTTTAGTGTTTTGCATGTGTATTGTATATGTGTATTTTTTCAGCCTATTCCAAGCCTAAACGAGGCCATCGTAAAACTGCTTCATTTGGCAACATTCTGGATGTCCCTGAGATCATCATACCAGGTATCGCAGACCAGGTGAACGGGTCAGTTGGTTAAGATGCCGGAATAATGATCAGACTGCTAAAAATACTTCTTGCTCCAGTTGCTCCAGGACAGAACTAGAAATTATCCCAAAAATTTTTTCGTCATGCCTCCGTAGAGAGGAGCATGATATTTCGATTAACTTACTTTTACCAGTAAAGGATTTGATCTTCTAGTTTGAATTTGCTTTTATTGATAAAGGATTCTTTCCTTTATGATCTTGCTGTTCAAGTGTTTTTACAGAGCAAAACTATATAAGTAGTCTTTTATTACAAAACCTCATTTGGTGAAAATAGACTTAAGTTGAAAATTTCCTGTCTAGGTAGTTATCTTGCCCTGATCTCTGCTATGTTTGAGCACCTATTTTTAATCTAATCAGATACTAGTAAAACAAAAAAAATTACCTATATTACGTATGAAACTAAATCCATGTGATACTTGTGATTAAAAAAAATTATGCTTAATCTATGTAATTCTTGTATTTGACTAGACTTTTATAGAGCTAAAATGTGTCTGCATGAGGTATTTCTCTTGTGTTTAAGTTAATGCAAACTAAAATTATTAGGAGAGGCTTCTGACAGGAA
Organism: Todiramphus chloris collaris; assembly: GCA_025345505.1. NCBI lineage: Eukaryota > Metazoa > Chordata > Aves > Coraciiformes > Alcedinidae > Todiramphus > Todiramphus chloris. The sequence goes on along the minus strand of JANVCC010000018.1, from coordinate 39,284,940 downwards.
GAAAATCAGTATAATCAGGCACCATAGCTGGTAATTTCAGTTGGGACTTTAATGAATAATTCTCATCTATCCCAAGTCTATATTTAGTTAGCAGCATATCATTTTCATTTCCCATTCCATTTTGATTGCCAAAAGGGGATTTCTTTCTTTCACTTCTTACTTCTCTAAGCCTAAGAATAAGTATAATCAATCCCGAACTGTGATAGGTACACCATTATTGGTACGCAAGTCACTTCAGAATGATTTGTCGGAGGCAGGAGATGCAAGTAATAGTATCTACTGTTAATCTAAATATCCACTGAAAACTGTGGACCCCATACCCTAAATCTGTGTCATCTGAGGACACTTCCTTGTAAATACTCATGGGGTTTGGTATTTTAAAGTTGAATGCAAAATATAGTTTTGTACAAAAGTTTATTTTAAATAACTTTATTGAAGTTTACATATAAAAATACAGAATGTCAAAAAGTAGATTCCAAAGAACAATAGCACTACCTCTGAAAAGAAAACCTCTTACACATTAAGGATAAGTCAGCAAGAAATTTTACTAATGTAACTTCACAGTAATTTTCAAATGGTCCTAGCCTGCCGTGACATAAGTGAAATCCTGAGAGAGCAAAGAAAGAGAAAGTAAAGAGATCTGTCAAGTTCTGCAGTGTCAACACATGGTGAGAACTTAGTAAATAAGATACAGAAGCTGAGTGCCTCTTGCCTGTGCATACTGTCTGCTTGTAACAGCACTGGGGCTTCTAAAAAGCCTTGAAGCTTTTAGAGAATAATTAAAAAGTCCGTTAAATAAAATGCCATGTAATTTTCACAAAATAGATTGTACCTGTCTATTTGTTTTACTTATTTAGATAGAGGAAGTCAATTGTATTTTCTTCACCTGGACTATTTTAATCAAACTTGACAGGATGGGAATTCCAAGGTGGATTTGGTGTAGATATGAGAGAAACAGCAACCTGTAAAAATGGAAGAAGGTATAGGATTGGAGCAAACATATTAATGAATCTCAACATTTACTTTTAAGGTATTTAAGTCTTAAGTAAACAATAATGAAATTCACTTTATCAGAAGCAACTATTAATAAATTCACCCTATGTGATAACAGAGGATGAATTTTGTGATGACTGGTGTAAAACAGAATAGAATTGGTGTAAAATCCAGGGTCATGCACTGTGGATCGTACACTAGTTTCTTTTAATAAGATGACATTGGACCATAGCAGATGTAGGCAGACTAATCCCAGGTAGTTTAAGCCACTAATGTAACGCAGTTGTGAAAAACTGTGAAATCTTTGGGTTCATTTCTGGGAAAGATAAAGAAGCACTAACATTTTTTATAGGCCCTAGAGGTTTAATCAGGAGTTCAACATACTGTTCTGGACAGCCATATAAAAAAACCAAAACCATACATGCACACGGAAATAATAAGAAGGAGCTACTATGGTGGTATGAAGAGTATAAAAAAGAATCTGAAAGCATGGCCTTTTTAGCCCATAAAATGAAAGCTGAGAAATAAATAATTATTTTCTATCAATAAATCTGCACCTAAAGACTAGGAAGGGAGAAGTACTTAAGCTAAAAGGGCAGTATTGGCACTGCAGCAAAAATACGTGAATTGTCTGCAGATATGTCTGGGCTGTATGTTAAAAGTTTCCTAGTTGTCAGAACAGTTTTCCCAGAAGAATCTCAAGGCCAGAAAAAAAAATTAAAAAAAAGAGATTAATCATTATGTGACAGGAACATGATCATCTGCCTGGTAAACTATATTTATCTGTATACTTAAAGCAGTTACTCAAAAGTACCTTGCGCAGTTACTCTTTTAAAGACAATGTAACGTGGCCTAATTCTCATCTCTTTCCTTTTCTTACTCTCTCACAGCACAAGGCTTTCAGCCCTCTCCTCTTAACATACTTTTCACCTTCTAATTACACATCCAAGAGTCCCAAGATGGCACCTTCATCTCAATCCCACCCCGTTAGGTTCCTTAGCACTTCTACCACATACCCAGCTCCTCCGAACTTCCCTGGGCATGTCTGTCGGTGGGTCAAGCGGTCTGTCCCCGTCCTCTGTGCTGCTGCCTGAGCTTCTGCTGAGCATATGGTAAAGCAGCTGCTTCCCAGAGAGGGGAGGCACTATGCAGGCATGTTACCATGAGTCAGCTGCTTTGGGGCAGGGCTATTTTAGAAGTATGAGTACTACATCTGCTATCATTGGGGGTTTTCGTAATGTGTTGCCTCAGCTGCTTTTCATCCGTGAACTGATTATGCTACCGAGGTCGCAAAATACAGATTTTTATCAGTTCAAAGTAAAATGTTGGCAGAAGTTTTTTATATATATTTGCTCTTCTTTCTAAATAGGTATAATTAAAGGGTGAATAGAACTTTCATTCAAGATGATCTTTTGTTTTACTAGCTTACAAAACTTAGAAACTGAAAACTGGGTCAACTAACACCTTTTTTGTGTGTAAGAACTTGGCAAATGAGTTTTCAGTGGTAATACCCTGCAACCAGATAGCCAAGTGCAGTATTACTTCCTGTTTGTTCTTTTCTTCAATTTATAATATGTATAATAGTATAGATGATAAACACCAACATTTTGTGCTTTTACATATATGAAAAATAAAAACCCTAGTAAGTACAAGAGGCTTAAGTAACTATAAAATAAATCTTGAGTATCATTGCTAATATGATCAAGAACAATAATCAGAACACCGTTTCAATACAAACCAGTCAAGCAGTATCTAGCAAATGTACCTTCAAGTACAGCCTTTCCTTCACAGCAGCAACATTAAGACATCTCATGCATATAGCATTGCATGCATTTGGCTTTGTAATTCTGTCATCTGAAACTGTGCCGCAGCGTTAAGATTTTTATAGCATTGACACTGCATAAATGGTTGTTCAGGATAGACACATTTTGTTGAGTGTCTTTAAAAAGTGGATAGGAATTATAGATGATTTAGGTCTGTAATTTTTCCATCTACTTTTGAAACCAATGTAAGATACAAATCCCACGCTTGTCTCCCCAGATCACTTCTATGTTCTGTAATTCAGATCAACGCCTTAACTTCTTTAAAATGTCTTCTAGCATTGTTACATTCACTCATCATCCTGTACTGTGAGAGAGGTTTGGGTCTTGTAAGGTGTGTAAGGAAGAGAGAGTACTGTGAACAAATAAGAAAGTGTAAAAGGAGACACAAGTATCTGCTAAAGGGCAAGGAGGAGAGTTTGTAGCTGGTCTGAATATTTGGCAGGGGCGGGATGGGAGGGGGGGAGTTGATCAAAAGCCAAGTATGTGGGGCAGCACAGGATGGAAGCTTCCTTTTCCTTTTCAATTTCATTTTAGAAAATAAATGACAGTAGCTGAAATGTTTTTTTCTGAGGCCAGGAAGCATGTTTGTAATGTTTGATTTTTAACCTTAAAATCCTGTAAACCAGTGAAATTCTGACATAGTGCATCAAGCTACTGTGTATTAACTTCTGTGCAATCTCTCAGTTTTAATAATGAGAAAAAGTCAGTTTTAAATGGATGTAGAGGTAAAAACAAGATCAAAGCTGTTAGAGTAAAGCCTAGAGAAGTAGCAGTGGTCACTTCAAATAAAGATTGTATGTCATACAGTATATTTTTCATTGAAATTTCTCTTGAATCTGGAGCAATAAGTATTTGTTGATTTGTAGTCTGTTTCTGCTTTGTCTAAGCTATTTGCCAGATGTCTGCAGTAGTTACACTAATTAAAATGGCATTGCCTGGTAGAGCTTGCTCTTCCCTCATGCTACTAACTTGAAGATATTTCATTTAAAGGTGTTCATTTATTAGAACACAGTAGTTTTGGCCCCTCTTTCTCCCTCCCAAGCAATTTTATTTTCTTTCTTGTACCCCACCCTGATTATTTTAACTTTTTGGCAGCCATGTTCTAATATTTCAGCAACACGTGTGCTGGGTTCTTTAAATTCGCAAATGTTGCTAATCTGAAATGAGAATTTCAGATATCTTTGCAAGTCTATTTCAGCTGAGCTAATTTTATAACAGTGTTGTTGAATGAAACATGCACATAAGTTTGTATCGGTCGTGGGTGGATCGCCCATATCTTGAATATTAAGATGAGCTGTGGCAGTCAGATGAAATATCCCCAGCACAGAATTCCATTAAATGTATAGTCTCTTTTGGTAAATGATTAGGTAGTGGAAAAAGTTCATTGCAAATGAACAAGTTCAGAAATTTGTCATTCACATGATGTCGAATACCAAACTATTAAAGTAGCCCTTGTTGCTTAGGTAAGTACATACTTGCCCTGAATTTCAGAAGGAAAAGATCAAGACCACAGAAAAATGGCAATTTCGATTCAATTGCAATCAGAGCAAAGAATATATTCTCGTTCTCGAATCCTTCTTAATTTTCTTGTTTGTTTCTTATAGTACATTCTATAAATTTTATAAGATGTCATGGCAAATTGGTAAAGTGACACTGAGAATTTTGTATTGCTGTTTTGTAGTGATGTCTTCCGACTTGTAACAGTACCTATATTTAAAATGTTTGATACCAGTAAATGTATTGCTTAATGTTAAATAGTCTTACATTTTTGTAGTAACTGTTGCAAATCAAAACACCTGTCAAGATGTGCTGTGGAGTGATACGGAAGTGGTGCTGAATAAGAAGTATCTAAGAGGTTAAAAATGTGATGCCTGTTAAGGGCTGTGACTGAGCTGGGCTGGCTGTTGCGTTCAGGGTCGCTGGGCAAGGGGCTGCCACGGCTGCAGGACATGTTTCAGATGCTCCCCTCCGGTAGAAATGTTACGTAATGCAGAGCTAAGAGCAAGAATTTTGAGCATTGTCAGCTGTTACTCAGGCCGTTTTGGTGTTTCCTTTTGGACAGCTGACCTGCTCTCCAGAGACAATATAAACAATCACCGTAATAAAAATCAAAGTGGCCAGGAAGATTCCGTTGCATAATCTCCTTTTATTTTTGAGGAGACTTTGTTTCCTGGAAATGCCTTTGATTGCGTGTCAGTGTTAAAATTTAAACTGTTTTATGTAGCTGTCACTGGTGGATAATTGCTAACAGGTGGAAGGAGAAGAGGAAAAGATTACAGCATTGTGCTCAGTAGGTTGATGGTGAGATGTGATTTAGCTGAACAGTTCCCCCTTTTTTTTTTTTTTTACACTTCTCGGAGCATGAGAACAGGACACAGTTTCGTTCATCTGAAGGTGACAAAAGACCAGAAGGAAGCACTTTCACTTGTTAATTTTTGTGAGGGGAGCGGCACGCGGGCAGAAGTCCTTGCTGTCTTCCTTGAGCACGCCAAAGAGTAACAGGTTAAAGCTGGCAGCCTGTTATCTTTGCGGTCTAGCTTTTAGAAATCCCCATAACGTAACGCACTTGAAATAGATGTCGTCATCAGCTCCTGCCCCGAGTACTAAACCTGACCAAATACATGTGACAGAAGATGGTGGAGTAGAGTGCAGCAGCTATTCATGTGGTAGGAGTGGTTATTGTGTTAGAGTATACTTTTTGTTGACAGGCCAGCATGTTTTGAGTTAAAATTCTGCAGCTGTCTCTCTCTCCCCTCTCTCACTTTCTCTCTGTGGATTTGTACAAATTCCAAGCTCCTCTGCAACAGTCGCACTCTTCTTATTTTATTCTGAACAGATTTCACTGGTTTGTTTTTGTTTTGTTTTTTTCCCAGCAGGAAACGGACAGCAGAGGCGCAGATCCATTCAAGATCTTAGTGTCGCTGGAACAGAGTCCAGTCAGGTAAAGTCTTTCTCATCTCTTCTTTATCTTACAGTGCAGTCGACACCAAATCTGTACAGGGAAACTGGTCTGGAAATGTGCACCTCTGATGCTTTCGTAGGAATGATGTGAAAGCTTGGCAGACTCCTATGTCATTTGTATTCCATTTAAATGAGATTCCATGAGGGTAATCTATGAATGAGCTCTAGATGAGAAGTGTTTTCTATACAGCTTATGTTGCATTTGTCATCTTTATGTACATGTAATTTTTGTGTACCCTTTAACATGGCTGAGGGCAGATGTTATGCCAGAAAGCCTTTTCACCTCTCTGTATGTGGAAAACAATTGTAACTACTACTTATGATTGTCTGAAGCAGTTTTACATGTGCGAGACTCAGTTTTGCATGAAAATAAAAAGCATGTGCATCAGTATTAGAAATGCATTTATTATCCATCTCTGAACCCTGAATAGTAACTTACAGTAGTATCTCTCCATTTCTTAATGAAAAGTTTACAGGACGGTGCTGTCACAAAGTTTTGTTTAGAAAAGGACTATCTCAATAACATAATTTATAATAGCATTGCTTATTATCTGGTATCATAAATGCCATGGTAACAGATATGGTGGTATGCTTTAAAAAATTGAAATTGAACTAAGAACATGTGAAATGAGATCAGTACAGCTAATGCTTCATTCAGATGTGTTTGTGTTTTTAATTGTTTCATTGGCTCAGTAATTGATAGAGGCTATTTGGTCATTAGTGTTAATTGGCAATTTTGAGATCTACTATTATTTGGATGTGGCAAATTGGAGTTTAGGGTATTCATCAGGTTAAACACATTTCCATGTTAAATTCCCATATTAAACATTTTACCACCTTTTAGATTACTGCAATAATTTTTGGCATGTGTAGTTATCGGGGACAACATTTGATCCTTCTTTAATTCCATGGAGTGGGATAGCCACAGAAACCTCATCAATCCCCCAGGTGTTATTAGTAGAATTTACTATGTACACTTATCAAAAAATAACAAATATGTCTTAAATGCATTTTAATATCTTCAGACAGGTTTGTTAGAAAGAAATGAATCTGTAAAATTTAGTAAAGAAATCAATTAGCCTATTAGGTTAATTGTAGAACTAAAATTATGCAAAACTCAGGGGAAAAAAAATTAAGCATATACACAATACCTCAGTTATACCAAATTGCACTGACTGATGTATGAATATATTTATTGCTTTTTAAAATTTTTTTCCATTCTGTTAATTATAATGAATGGTTACTATTAAAAATATAGAATTTCAGCATATACTTCGTATCTTAACTACTATTATAATAATCTTTTTTTGAAAACTGTTCTACTGCTTTTATGGATGGTGTAGCTAGATTGTCCTTGTGACCAGGAGGATACAGAATTTTTTTTTCTTTATGTTGCCCATTTCTGATGAGGGTCTATAGAAGGGCCAGAATCACATTTTATGTTCTTGCTTCTGATAGTGTACATATTGAAAGTCGAAGGGGAAGAATTACAATTATCTGTTCTCTTGCAGTTTTGGGAAATGCTATGATAAAATCTGGAAAACATAATATTTTATCAGGCATGAAAAATGCACTTCGGAAGAAACTTTTGCACTGCCCACATAAACAAATAATGAATTTTCATCCCCTTCTTGGTGTGAGAAGTGATAGAAAATTCTGCTGAAACTAATGCTAACTTTTGACATGCATATGTTTGGTTGAAATAAATTGGAAAACAACGAAGAAGGAAAGACCAATGCAATCATGGGAAAAGACTTAAGGTTACTCTTTATGGGTTTTAATAGCTCTAGACCTCACTGCCTTGATTTTTTATTAAAAACCTTGGAGCTGCTATCCATGTAAGCAATCCACTAGCCAAAGAAAAAATGTGTGACTAGCTCAGCTCTGGTCAGTTATCATCTCTCCCCGTATGCACCATACCATATATAGGTTATCCTTTCTAATGTGAAAATCCCCTTCCCCCTCCCTCTCTTCATTGCAAACATCCTTCTTCCCTGCATTCCATTCTCCTTTACACCCACCCTGTGGAACAGCCTTCTTCACCGAGCCGCTGTGGCACTCTGAGCCTCTACTCCCACACCAGCCAGCCCTTGCTAAGCTCCTATCCCAGTCAAAATTGAAGGATTGACAGGGTGCACCTTTTCTTTTTAAAGCAAACCAACAAACAACTATTGACTGACACACTAAAGCTGATCAGAAACCTTTCTATCAAACACCTTTTTCCTGAAAAGTGCCGCTGCGTCAATAGAAAATTATTCCGTTACAACAGCTTTTTTAATCAGGAAGGTTTTTCCAATTCAGAATGGTATTTTTTTGTTAAGATGGATTAAAAACACTGGACTTGAAAATATAAATATACCAAAGTTTGGGGTGCTTACTGATGGCCTGTTTTAGTCTGACCTTGTATATTTATGATTGTTATTTTATTTCTGGGTACTGCTAGAAGATACGTTTTGTGTGGTTTGTATGGCTGGTGATTGCTGGTTTTATGTTGTTGAGACACTTAAGGCATTTTCCAGTATTGCTCTTACTGATGGTGTCAACAGCAAACACTGTAATAGTGCTTTTAAATTATTTTACTACTCAACTGACCCTTTTACATCAACAGTTTAGACAGGAAAGCATGTGAAGCCAAAGGTTTTGGATCAGCTTTTGGAATAGTTCAGTGTTGAGAACATGTGCTTGAGTCCTATTTTTCACAGATTTCTCTAGTGCTTGGTGGCCTTAGATTGGACCTTACACAAAGTGACATGAGTAGCACTGATACAGTAGTCTCCTGTACAGTCAAATGCTACATTTCCACTTGTTTCCCTCCATATACTGTTATGTTCTATTCGTTTTTCCACGTTGCACTGAATTGTTTCTTTTTGCTTTCCATTTCCCTGTACGTGCATTTCAAAACCTTGTATTATTCTGTCTCTTCAGCATTACTGCTCTTACCTAAACACATCTGTAACATAGAAACAGATGTGCAGACTCTGAACTGCAGCTATAAACACTTTTGGGGGCTTGAAGGAATGCAGTGAACCTGTTCTTTACACTGGATAGAATCTTTACAGAACTTGGTATTTTGTACAGATACTGAGAAACATATTTGGCATAATCACTCAGAAACTGCAGTTCGTGATCAGATGCCTGGTAAGGTATCTATGTCCTTACCTGTATCTTTTACTGGCTTGGTTGTACATGATCCTTTACAATGCTATTGTGATATCAAAACTACCTCTTTTAACCTTTATTTTTTAGTAACTGTTACTGGGCCTTCATAACACTTGCAGTTTAGTTTGGAGTAGAAAATAAATTAATAGATTAAAGAAAACAGTGTACCATATTGAACAGTTGAGAGGCAAGGTCAGAATGTACATGCCCACACGCATGCAAGTTAAGTGTGATAATTTGGGGGATCTGGTATTACAGATGAATCATTCTGTCCTTGAGATTGTGAAATTGGTCACAGACACACTTTTTTTTGTCTCCCCTTTCACAGCAAGATAAAATCTGCAGATGAGGAGGAAGGGCCAGTAAGGATGATGTCTTAAAATTGAGTTGCCCATTTTAATTAAACTTCAGGGCAGGGCTTATTCCTCAAAGAACGCCAGCTTTTCAAGACTGCAAATCTTTGAGAAAGGGAAGCGAAGAAGGCCATGTGGTTTTGGCAACCCAGCAAATGTGATTTGAGAGAAGCCTGATAATGTGCCTGTTGAGCATACTGAGATACCTGGAGGAAGTAAAGATGAACTGCTATGGTGGAAGGGTAGTCTGCTCCTCTTTCTGATTGGTAAAGAACAGGCAGTGGCTTACCTGTCCAAAGGGGCTGACACCCAAGAGGCCTACCTAAATTATCTCTCAACATACACTCAAATGCTGTAATCCAGCAGATGTTCAGTTTTGGGAACTTCCCTTGGATTTTGCAATGCTTTTTAGATATTCTTCAGATAACGAATCCTTCATTTCTCTCTCTAGTAATTTTCTCTAGATAGTGTTATCAAGGAAGTATTTGGGTTTTCTGTTGATGAATCAAAACAATCTGGTAGAGCAAGCAATCTAGTACAACATCAAGAAGTTGCTGTAACTAGAGTACTTCTCAGATGCCCTTTCCTATCAGCTGTAGATACTCAGATCTTTTTTTGCTTAAAGGACTTAGACACAGTTAAGTGCTTGCTTTGTCTTCTGACCTTTCACATCAGCAGAGTGTGTTTATGATTCTTATCTGACATTGACAGTAAGCAGTAAGCCCAGCAACTTAAGCCATGCTTAGTGTCAACAAAGACTCCAACAGAAAAGCTTTTTCAAAATGTCTGATGCCATCATCCTGCTAATATCATCCATCGGATTATTTCTGAAATAGCTTTTTGCCCTGTTTATAGCTACTAACATAAACCACTAAAAGGTTAATAAAAATTACAGGAGAAACATAATGCAGTTGAAATCATGGGTACTTCAGCATGTTGAATCTTGTTACTCTTGGATTGTTACTTGACTGAAATCCTGCCTTTTAAAAATTAGATTAAGATAGGATATTTGGAAATTAGAGTAATAAAGAAATACATTTTCCAAGTAATATGTATTTGAGTGCTTCTTTTGAAAAACAGGGACGTTTAAGTAATTGTTTCATTATAAATACATCATAATTAAAATAGCTGCATTTTAATAGCATCTTCTCTTTTTACTTTTTTTCCTGCAAAACTTGCTGGGATTTATGGTCTTAAGTCTTTTACTGTGTTAATTTTATGTCAATGAGGGAGTATATGAAATCCAAGTATATATACTGTGAACAATAATTCTGAAAAAGAAGCTCAGTAGCATAATAAAGTCTGTAGTATGGTTTTGTGCTTTGATAAACAAAAGATTGGAGGAGTCTGTATATAAAGGAACTTCTTAGAGAATTTTGGTTTAGTTGTTGATTTGCTTTGTGAGGGAGAACATACTTATTTTCTAATTGCTTTGTTTTAATTGTTTGATCCTTCTTGATTAAATACTTTTTTTCATGTTTCCTAAAGATGAATCTCATAAACCTCCAAGTTAACATAAGAACCGTAAGAAAATTACAGATTAATATACATCGGTTTAGTGCTGTTCCCAAGCTGCATTCCTTTAGTTGCAAGTATTTCCTTTCATTGATTAAACATTGGAAACAAACTTTATTTCTTCCTTATGTTAGGGAGCTGCTAAATTTCACTGAATGGTGATGTGAAAATTACTGAACATGGTGTCGTGCTTTTATATAAAGATCTTGAACACATTGTTCAGCACTGCTTTTTATTATGCTGAGTAGCCAAATGATATCCATTTCTTTTTATACCCTAAAGATGGAGTAGATGAAATTATCCCTGCAATGCGTGTAAAGTTTATCAAACTATCTGGAAGACTTGCAGAATAAAAGCTTGAGGAGGAGGATATTTGGGAGTATTATAGGTTCAGGTTTCTTCACATTTAGTTTTCTTTTTAATTTTTTTTTTTTTTAACTGAGCTTTCAGAAACACCTGTTGTTAACTTCTTCATTTTATTTTGGTTTCTGTTATCATTTCAGGAGAGTAGAAACAGCAGTAGATCATCTAGTCCTAGCGTGAGAATGATCACTACCTCGGGACCAACCTCTGAAAAGCCAACTCGGAATCCATGGACACCTGATGATGCAGGTAATACTTAGTTCATTAGTTATCTTTTTGTCTGCAAAAAAATATCAAATATTTATTTATTTGTGGGGTGGGGTGTGTGCTGAGACATTAATAAACTTAATCAGCAAAAGTCTGCTTAAATTATATCATTACACTACTGCTTTGTTTTGCACACTGGCGTTAAGAACTTATTTTATATAGGTTGTATTAAGCTACACAAACTTGTAAGGATTTTGCTTGTAGGGGAGTATTGTACATATGCAGTGATAGCAGCATTTAATGCAGATCTTTTAGTACCAGTTTGTGACTCTAGTATGGTTTGGGGTAATTAAGGAAATAGACATCTTAAAGCATTTTAGGCTTGTGCGTTTGTATTATGAATGCACAATTAAAGCTTTCATTGATCTGACTTCTGGAATGAAATATTATGTAGGTGAGTATCAGCTGGAATATATTCTGTTTTTTCATCTGTGTTGTAATTTTACATATGCAGAACATACATGTGAACGCAGCCTTAGTGTTTTGACATGAACTAACCTAAGTGTGTCTTCAGAAATGTTGTAAATACTTCCTCATAGCATCACTGTTCTTTTGTTATGAAATAGGACTAAGAATGAACATAATTTAATAGTTCGATTAAATTTTAAGGTCATAATGAAAAGAACCAGTACTGGACTGCATTAAAACAGTGGTCCCCAACAAATTCCTTTTTGGGATATAAACAAGAATTCATTTTTTGTTACCAAAATGTACATATTGACTCTTAAACTTAGTCTCAAGCTGGTACCTCATAGTGCCTCAAATAATGAAATCTTTTTCTTGTGATCTGTTTCATCTTTGGCTGATCAGACTCTTTCATTCTTTTCCTGTAGCCAACTGCAAAATGGAAACTCAAATGTGCACTGACTCCTGCGCAAGCCTATATATAAATATCCATAACATTTTTATTATACCAAATATAAGGTGGCTCTGTATGTAAGATGTTTCCTGTTGTTTGTTTTTTTTCCCCATTTTAATGGGAGATGGGCAACATATTCTTACATTTTTCTTCTGTGCTTTCTTCTTTCTGTACATGGTCACTTTGCCTGATCACACTCTATGCCTTGTCACTCATAATTTCCCAAAGCCTTTGTCCACTGGCACAGCTCACCCTGTACCCTCTTCTGTGTAGCTTGGTTCCTGAGTTCACTTTAGGCAGTGAGCACTTATAGGAATTGCTGCCTCACAGGGAAGCGAGCTCTTGCCCACTCAGTAGTTCACTAGGAACTGAAAGCTGCTGATTGTGTGCCAGTGCAAAGGCAGTTTATCTTCAGCCTTAAATGCAGCACAGCTTTAGAGCTAAAACTCAGGCCCCTTTTCTGGCCCACAGGAAATCCCTTGCCTTATTCTGTATTTACTCAGGTAAATCTACCTTAGGAAATGCAGAATGTATGTACCACATGTAGGGTTTGTTTGTTAGGCTTATGCAGTCCATGAACAAAGAATGGTTAGAATTTCTAAAGAGAGAAATAATCTTAGCTTTCTGTAAAAGAGGGTATATTTTTAAGTTAATGAGTAAAAGTGATAATAGGAGGATGCAGATGAATTTGGTCAGTAACAGAAGTTACAGTTCTGTGACAAGGTGCTGAAACGCTCAGGAATGTAATCTGAAGTATTTTGCATGTATTGATGTATCTGAAACATTGCAATAATTCTTTTGCTGTAGCAGTATTCCATATATGACATTAGTCTAATGTAGGGAAGGACATTTTATATTGTTCTTAAGGTGATGTGGTGATTAAGTCTCTGGTTTTAGGAGTTTGGGGTTTTTTTGATGGGTTTTTTTGTTTGTTTGTTTGTTTTTTGTTTGGTTGGTTTTTGTTTGTTTTGTTTTTTTAACCACCTTCCAGTTTCCTTACAAGCATACACTTAACCACCTTTTCTCCATTCCCACCCTCTTATTTCTGTTTCCTTTTGAAGCTGCTCTTGGAGATAGCATAGTCTTTGAGGGCAACACCTTAGTTTCTCTACCACGACTACTCTGTGGCAGGTGCTTTTGGGGTATGGGTAAGCAGCCCCTTTTTTTTCCCCACCTACCCTCCACCATATAATCCTCTAGTAGCAATAACGCAGCTATAAAATCAGTAGTTTCTCCATGTGCCTTTACTCCTGTGTCTCTTAAAGCTTAAGAGTAACCTTGTGATCCCCAGATTGCGGGCTACCGAAAGATAAAATCTGTAATAATTCAGAAACATGTTAAATCTGGAATGAAAGCCCTAGAGAAATAGAGTAACTGCAGTGTAAGAAGAAAGCAGCCAGTCCCAGGAGACAGATTGGTTATTGGGCTCCTTGCTACCCACAAAGTGTCTCTGCAGAGTAAAGATGATGCCCTAGAGCATGTTGTGAGGAAGTTACAGACCTCCCTGGGAGCAGGTTTCAAAACTGAGCAGGAGGTTGTGCTTAGTTTATTTTGGCAGAGCTGGTTTGTACAGCTTCTAATTTTAAAATGATTAGATGCATGGGCTGGCTGGCTGATCCTTCATAAACAAGAATGAAATAGCAATTTTTTTATAAACGGAGAACGTGATTGCAAACTGTACAGAAATAGTATTTCTTAAATCTATATGCTGTTACATGGCTTCTTGTAGTGTAGGATGTTAACCTTTATTTCTTCTTGGTGTGATAGACCATACTTTTGAAGTTCTTAACTTTATAAGAAAAACAAAATGATTCATCTGCCTTGGTATTGGAACGCTGCTATTTCCATTTGCCTTTTCACATTCAGATTGTGTATTGTGACATGATTTAGAATTCTTGTTGTTGTCCTGTAAGAATAGAATTAACTCTGAAAATACACTGTTTTTTTCTTGGTATTGTTACAGAGACCAATGGGTCAGATAACTCCATCCCAATGGCGTATCTTACATTAGATCATCAGTTGCAGGTAATAAGTATATGTTTTATTAGTGTCTTTGTCTTGCATTTCATTCTAATGTATGAATTTTGGGCAGCAAAATATAGTGCCGCATATTTACATGTGTTTATATTCTGTGTAACTTTTGACCAAGGGTAAAAAAATACATTATGTAATCTGAGCTTGGTTGACTCAGATTTGAACAAGCTATTAAAAACAAGCCCTGGTAAACATGATCCCTAAAACCAAATGTAAGCTGAGTTTGACTGTCAAAGTAAGACATCATTTACTTGAGTGTTACTGAATCAAATTGTTGCATACACTTTATCTGTTGTGTGTGGAATTAATTGCTACTTTGGTTTTTGTCACAGGGTATCAAGATTAATAACTGCAGGTTTGAGGTTTGAGTCAAGTTTGACAACAGTGCAGTAACATTTTCCAGGCCATTTATTTTTAAAAGCTTGCTGGTTTTTAAAAGATGTTATAAATACACTGCAGAGACATTCTAACACACTATACACTAAGATATCAGTTCATTAGTTTTTAACATGTCTGATTTATTTTCAGCCTCTAGCACCATGCCCAAACTCCAAAGAATCTATGGCTGTGTTTGAACAGCACTGCAAAATGGCACAAGAATATATGAAAGTTCAGACAGAAATTGCATTGCTGTTGCAGAGGAAGTAAGTGAAATGTGTTTGACCTTTTCTGTTTTTTACGTGTGTTTTTTACATTAAGTCGGTTACCTGTGACTAATATTTCTGGCTTTATGAAGTAACATTTCATAGGCTTTAATTATTTCCAGCTTTAATCTCAGAAATACAGAGATGCTCACAGTCCAGGCGAAATATTTAGAGCAGGTAACTGAAAGTTTTAATCAATATCAAGACTCTCCTGGACAAGTTCTACTTTTAAAGTGTGTGGCACATCTGTGTATTTAAAATACTAGTAGTGTTTGTTTATATCATCTCAAGTGAAAGACCTTGACTGTTGAGAAACCTTGGAATTCTGTTTCCAGTGCTGTCCAGTAAAAGATGTTCCGTTGTAATTTGTAGATAATCATTTGGATAATAGATTATAGAATTTTAAATATTACATCAATATTACTCATTTTGCAGCTAGTTTTTTATCTTATATCTGACTTTTATTAGTCATCATATTTATAACAGTTTTATCAATGCACATCTTGTGTTTTTCTACCAGGTATTTAGGACCTAATACTTAAAAGCCATTGTGTACCTTCTTATCCTTGTGCACTAAACTCTTTCCTCATACATTGTATACACATATAAGTGAAGCAACTGCATGTAGTGTTGGAAAAGGGCCAAAGTTCTTGCTGATTGAGGACTTCAGTTTGAAATACATTCTTTTGTGTTCCGCTTCTCATAATTCGTTTCCTGATGCTAGGGAGCAGTTCTGAGAGGTCATATATGCTCCATATATACTCCCATGCGACACCAAGTAACCAGCTTGTTAGCCACCAGTGTCTGAGCCACTGCAGGCAAGCAGTTGTTATTGAGGAGCTTGTCCTGGTGTTTGTGGGATAGCTAATGAGAGAAGTGTGTGTATAAACCTCTTGTATATTAGAAATAACACACAGAACAGCAAAAATTGACCTGTTATCCTCTATGCACTTTTGGCTTAGCATCTTGAGAACACTTTTTTTTTTCCCAAGTGCTGCTAGCATTTTTAGACTTCATGAGGAGATACTGAAGCTAGCATGAAGATCTTAATTTTGGTTCTATTTCTGTTGTCCATAAATGTCAAGAAATTATATAAAAATGTGTTTCTGTTTCAAAACTGTTAATTCTGTACCTTCAGATTCCTACTTTACCTTTTTGTCTAGGAACCTTATATACACATTTTTCCCCCTCTGTTTTTTCTTAGACCATAACTGCCTATAAGTTTTAAAACAAAAGAAAGTGTTGCAATTGATTAATTTAATGCTGGTTAAGGCAGTTAATAGTTCAGCCTTTATAGAATGATTAAGTTTTTTTTAACTGTAATTGCAAACCATATGGCAACAATTAATTAACATGAACTTTCTCCTCTACTATTTTGTTGCTAAAATATTGCTGGCAGCGTGCCTTCTTATCACCTCATAAGTAGTAAAACAAACTGCTACATCAGTTTTGCAGGATAATTTATAGCAAGTTTATCGATGTGTTTGTTCCTCTGAAATTGTTGCTAAAAAACAGATAGAACACTTATGGCATAAATTAAGTGAATTGACAGTCAACAAAAATAATTTGTTTGATTCTGCTTTTCCACTGCTTTAAGGAGTTCAAGTCCAAATAGAAAACAGCACTTCACTGGAAAACTGCCAAAATTATCGCAGTCCTGTCTTTTAAGTTGCCTTTTGAATTCTTAAATGTACATGTACTTAAGCAAAATTGGAATTGAATATATGTATGAAGTTCTCTGTGGATCCTTCTGCATTTTAGTGTGACCTGTAGAACTGTGTCTGAAAGACATTGTATAAAGAACAGTTGAGGCTATGGCTTGCAGCTATTTTAAAGTTTAAATGTGGATTTGATTTGGAAGAGAAATTTTCCCCAGACTACAGTAAAGAGTAAGATTTGAATTTTTTTTTTTTATCCACAAAATAGCACCAGCCATGAGTTCAGACTGATAATCAAATTCTGATTTGAAACGTATGAAGTCATCTATACACAAATAGAAGTAAATTATAAATGACATCTACTTGCTTTTTTTCTTTTCTTTTTTTTAGACAAGAACTAATAGCAGAACTGGACCAGGATGAAAAAGACCAGCAAAACACCTCCCGTCTGGTACAAGAACATAAAAAGCTCTTAGATGAAAACAAAAGTCTCTCAACTTACTATCAGCAATGCAAAAAACAATTAGAGGTCATCAGAAATCAGCAACAGAAACGACCAGGCACATCATGATTTCCTGGGACCTTTCAAATGAAAAATATGCACAGAAAAGACTGACTTTTTTTTTATTATTATTATCCCTTACTATTGACAACCCATGAGTGTTAGCTACTTGGTGTGATCTGTATTTGTCTGCTACACTTAACATCATTTAATTTTCTTTTTCCTATGGTGGACATCCATTTCAACAGGTTAATGGAATAAAGGTGAGAAAACAGTGACTTGAATTTACCAACAGCCCTCAACTGAAAAGAAAGAACAGTGGCTGTATGCATGCTCCTTGTGTGAAGGCTAGCCTAACAAGTGTTAAAGTGGCTGCTAAATTGTAAGATCTTTTTTTTTTAGTTTTTGGTGTTAGCTCGAGAAGAGCAAAACAAAAACCTTCCCTGTTTAAGAATGATTTTTGTTCCAGTGTCTCATCTCAAACTATTAATATGATGATAATTTTCAGGACTTAAACATGCACCAAGCTGCAGAGGTGACGTTGGCTGGCCAGAGTAATTCATGATGCGTTAGTGATGCCTTTTACCTGTAGACGTAGTGTATTTTTTTCCACGTGCAAAATGGTAGGCAAACTGATGCCAGCCTCCTGGGTTCAGTGCTTGATAGCCCTGCATTTTCACTAATATATTTCTTGTAATCTTGCATTCATAAAATATTTGAAGTAAAAGGCTGTATTTTCTTTGCTTTCTTGGGGGGAATGACATGCAGTTTCATTTAATTACTAGGCAAAAGTTATCAAGGTGATTCTGATTCGCTGGGCAAGGTTGGTCCCTTGTATAAGAAACAGACAGAATCAAAAATGTGTGAAAGTGTTTTTAAACCTTTAAAGCTTTTGTCCCTGTAGCATCTTTGGAAGGAAACTCAGAAAGCAAATTAATACAAAACTTGAACTACTTGCTCCCTTTGTACCACATCTTGGATTTTTTTAATTTTTTTTCCTTACAACTTCTTTGCTAAAAACCATTTACCGTAAATGCAAATGTGTGTTCTAGATAGGGAGAGTAGGGTTGGGAGAAATTAATTTATTTTAAATAACAAATTAAGAATGGAGTTGAGTATGCAAATAGAGGAAGCTATTAAGGATATGAGGGAAATGGCTTAGATCTCCATCAGGAATCTCAGTTATGCTGCTCATTTGAACATAGTTCAAAGGAAGTCCATCACAGAATGCTGGCTGCCTTTGTGACTGAAGAATTGCTTTTAATGAATTCAAGCAGAATACATAATGTTCAGTGTCATTATTTACAATTATTACGTGGGAGAAAATAACCGCTTGTTTACATTGCAGATTGATTGTTTGGATTATGAATTAACTTTTAACTGGTACAAAAATTATGCACTCCTAAATACAATGAGAAATTATTCCTTGCGTAAGATTTTGGTGTGCTCAGTTACGCACAGGGTTTTATTAATAGTCTTTTGTAAAAGGAAAACAGAAAATTAAAATTTAGCAGCTGACCCCTCAAAATGCAAGAGGAGTATACTGAAACTTGGCTTATGTTTACTTCAAATGAACAATTATTCATAAGACCCCCTAGACAGAACTTGGAAAAACATTAAGGGCCAAAACCTCACAGTATTTTCTCTTGCCCTCCCTGCCTACCTGATAAAAGGCTATAATACTTTTGTGCTTATCTGTGAACAGCAAAGATGATGAACAGCTTACTGAGCAGAGCCATCCTGTCTTGAAAATAAATCTGTTGTTGGCAAACCTTTGGGAGTTAGAAAACCTTTCCTCTTTTTTTTTATTTATAAAGGAGGGGTTATCATTACCCAAAACCTTAGCAGATAATTTGATTAGTTAGCCGAAACTGATCTTGGGATCAACTTAAGGGCACACATATTTATAGCAAAATGTAATTGGCAGAGAAAATAACTGTATTAGGAATAGAACAAGTTATCCAAAGCATTGCTGTTCACATACATCTGTCCATCTACCAAAATGGATACACCCTCTGTGATCAGCAGCTTGCTTAGCGTATGCTGAAGCGTGAAGTAGAGCAGCATAAATACTAATGTTCAACTTCAGATGCACGGTTGATAACTGCATACACAAAATCATTTCCCGGGACATTTTTTACAGTTTGCCTTGTCATAAAACAGATAAACCTTAAGATAAATGAGTATTGTAGATGAAAAGTCACTCTGTGGCAAAGTTTGAATAATGAAAGCGAATGCAATGCTAACTTAATGGTACTTAATAGAAAAGTCTGGTCCAACAGTTGCTTGTGACTTTTAAGGGCTTACATTAAAAAGAGTCTCAGAGTGTACAAAGTACTGTGCTACCAGGCACCGTTGAACTTGGCTCCATTCTATAGTTAGGTTATATTGCTCCTGTAATTTTCAAAAGGAATTTGGAATTTGACCTTTTGCCTTCAAATTGTCCCTTTCTTAACTCCACCAAAAAGTTAAAAGGTATTTGCCCAGACTTCTTAATGTTTTGTTTGGAAAAATCTGTGTATCATAAAACAAACAAACAAAAAAAACCCTGAAAGGGCAGAATATAGAGATTTGGGCTAAGAAGAGTTTAACAGCTTAACTTTTGGTGACCTTTCATTATTTTCATAAGGCTCTCATGTTAAAGGTGTTTACAAATGTACTTTTATTTTTCTGTTAAACTATCTGGAGTGTTCAGGAATTTTTTCATGTACTCTTTTGTCCAGTTAAAGCTATTCTTCTAATAATAGAGGTAAAACACCTAGTTTTGTCTGGGAGCTGCCTTCTCAGAAAAGGTAACAAGCTCTGCTTTTTGTTACAGTATGTGTTCTGTAAAATATTGTGTAATTGAAAGTATGCTTCTGTACACTGTGCAGTTCTGCCAAAAATGCCTTTTTTAGGCTTTTGGGTTTGTTTTTTTTGTTTTGTTTTTTTGGGTTTGTTGTTTTTTCTGATGAGAAATTTGAAGATTGTAATTCAAAACTTGTACATAAATGGTGACTGATTTCATATGATACAGGAATGAGCGGTGTGGCTTTCTGCTACAGGGTTTTTATTGCGTTGGCAGGATCTAATTAATAAAAGCGAAGAGACTTCCAGAAACATGTAGTAATGCCCCAACACTTGCCAGGGCATCCTTGATCTCCAATGGAATCCCACACCGGGTGGGGGATAATCATCATGCAGTTGTTCCCACCACCAAAAGAAAATTCTTCTGCTATTAGCTCTTCCCTTCCTGTGTGCAGAAGTAGGGTGTAGGATGAATAGTCCCACTCGTAACTGGGTATGAAGATATTTTAAGAATGCCACATCTTTCACTGGCATATTCTGCAAAAAGATCAGTGCTCATCTTTCGTAGTTCAGTTCTGACAAATGCCATTCCCTGGAACCTCCTCTAGTTTGTTCTTAATGGTTTTTACTGCTTGAGAGTTTCCATTGCCATACCACAGACAGAGGCAACCCCTTAACTGCCTGTGAAGAACACGAAATTGTGCTGCAGGTCACTTTTGAGATGCTTTGAACAACTCGGCCATATCAGGTGTGCCGCTCAAATCTGCAGGAAAGTTTGAAAGGATAAGGGCATAAAAAAAGACAATTGCAGCATACTCAACACCTCAAAATACAGATTTTCCTGTGGTGAACTGGTTGAAGATCTTATGACAGTAAGCCTGTGAACGTGTATATAACATGTATAAACACTGTTACCTACTGATGTGGAGAGACTTGATAGATGTCTGTTTCCAAAACCTGAGCTTTCTGTAGTTAGCTTTTATTTATTTTAATAATGTCACTAGATGAGTGATGCTCTAAGCCTGTGAGGATCAGGTTGTTTAGAGGCAGATAAATACAGGTGGGGGGGTGGGTATGTATGTGAGAATGCAGCAGTTATTTTCTGTGCCAGTGTAACCCTTTTCTACTTGTGGGGCCAGTTCAGATTTCCCACTGCTCTTGTAGCAAATCTGTCCAAGTGTTTTGACTTTGAACCTGCATCCTGAAACTGGTCATGGAGGGGTACTTAGTGAAAGAGTAAAACTGAATGCAGAGTGAATATTCTAAATTTTTAATTAATTTTTAATTTAAAATACTGTCTTAAAATACTTTAAGAGCACTGCTAATCCTAGGGCTTTAACCTCAACAAGCACTAATGAAAAAAAGTTTTTTATTCATAGCTATGTGCTTTACACTAAGTAGCTAAAATCTTGAGCTACTCCAACAGATAAAATGGGCTTGTGTTCACATAATTCCCCATACTTTGTCAATACCACCCTTCCTACCTGGATAAAGGCAGCCTGGCTTACTCTTGGGAGCTGTTGCCTTTTACAGATGGAAAGAGAGGAGCAGATCGTTGCATTTTAAGAAGTTAAAAGCATATCCAGGCTGGCACTGGGAGAGGAAGACCTGGAAGCGGGTGGAGTCCCTGCTTCCTTGTTGGGAGAACAGAGCTCTTTGCCAGTGCTGGGGGAGATGGGGGATGACACGGTGCACCCTGACCAGCTCCCTAGCAGTGTGCAAGCTGCAGCTCAAGAGTTTTGGCTTCCCTCAGACCTCTTCCTGTCCTTAAGCAGTGTGTGCTCCCTGCGTAAATAGGAATCCGCTGATGATGATGTGTGGACTGGTGGAAATGGAATGGTCTTCCCTTTTCCCAGACGCTTTGTTCCCTCCCACGGGTGTTGAATGGGAGATGCCGTGGAGCAGCTGCATGTGGGCTGCCCTCCTGTAGTATTTAGGCAGAGGACCAAGGAGTGACGTGCGTTCATATAACCTGTGGGCTCAACACATGGGATGGGAGGGACGTAGTTTTAGCTCATAGCACAAAATTAGAAAAAAAAAGAAAGCCCTAGTTGTAGGAGACTTGAAGATCATAAAATGGGGTAGATATGCGTAGGAGCTCTATCTAGGTATGTTCCTCTCCTTTTTCATGGGAAGGAGCAAGGTGGACTTCACCTGTTGGGCCACCTTTGAGCGATGTGTAAAGCCACTGTGACCATCCTGGTAGTTCCTGTGGTGTGAACAGAGAGGTGGCCAAAGAAACACTTAAGAAAAAAAAGAACTGTTTGCGCCGAGGCTTTTATGCTGCATTGCTGGTGTCAATATAATACACATTTAAAACTACTCAGGCTCCCTTCCATGAACAGGAAAAGCTACAAAGGTTAGACTAAGAAGGAATAAATCATCCTGTCATCTGAGGATGCCTGTATTTGCCAAGCCACCACTGCAGAAGTGTTCCTGCAAACATCTTGGTTC
The DNA here is from genome assembly GCA_025345505.1 of Todiramphus chloris collaris. Classification (NCBI taxonomy): domain Eukaryota; kingdom Metazoa; phylum Chordata; class Aves; order Coraciiformes; family Alcedinidae; genus Todiramphus; species Todiramphus chloris. The sequence goes on along the minus strand of JANVCC010000018.1, from coordinate 39,262,568 downwards.
TCCAAGTCCCCAGGAGAGCTGCCTGTGCCCAACTCTGGAGGATTCCTCGAACAGCTGTCTCCAAAAAGTTAAACCTGGTACGTGCAAATCAGATTCTTATTAAAGTTTCTTACATCATCATTAGCAACAGGGCTAGAGCGTAGCCGGGAATTGTTGATGAGGTAGGAGGTGAAGCTAATTTAGCTTGTCCTCTGAAGGCTGCCCGGGGTCGGCCAGGCACAAACAGCTTCTGTCAGTAAAGTGCTTGGATAGGACCGAAGAGGCAGAGACCGCTCCAGGAGCCATTTTGGTCAGTGCACCTGTGATTTACATCAGAGCACAGTGCCGAATGTTAGCAGGCTTGCTGGCAAGAGCCATGCTGCTGGTTTTGACAGCCACCACTCCAGGTGGCCTTCAGTGCTGGCAGACCCCAAAACTGTACCGAAGTGTGAGGCTTAGGGTGATCTTGTGCTTGTCAAAAACACTACGTACCGAGAGATGGATGAGGAGGGGTTTGTTTCATTGGTTGGGGGGGGAGGGACAGGGAGGGAAGTTCATGAGGGTCATTAAGCTCCAGATCAGGGAAACAAACCCGTAGATTTGGCAGAAGACCTCTGAATGCTCTACCAAAGGAACAACATGGTGAAACAAGAGGTGTGGTAGAGGCTTTCATGATTGCCTCCCTGAGTGCTCTGGCTTCTCAGACCTGAAAGGAGAAAGAGGAAAAAAGCCTTACCAACACAGCTGGGGACCTGAATGTGGCTGGCTTGTTTATTTTACACATGGCATGGTCCCCCAAAAAGTGCTATAGGTCAAACTGAGTTTTCAATCTCAGCTCCTTTAATTCTATGGTTTTAGGACCATGCAACCTGCACCTTCTGAGCAAACCTCAGCCTTTGCTGGCTTTCAGCAGATACAGCTGAAGGCTTGAGTGACTTGAGCAAGGTGGAAAAGCAGATGAATTTGCCCCTCCATAAAGCATAAATTTTTATCTACTTCTGGAGCAGGACCCCAGGCTAAGTACTTGATCTCTTTAATATAATCCTATTGTGGTAAATCGCTGAAAGGTGCAAAAAGGGATGAATGCTAAGAATCTAGCTTGGTTTAAATTGTATGAGTACTCAGATTTCAGGGACTTTTTTTCCTTCTCTAGTGCCCTGTCTCAGAGCTAGAAGAGCAGCTAGCTGATAGAACCAATTGCACACAGCTTTTCCGTATTCTATTCAGCTCCTACAAATTTAGTCTCTGCCAATGAGGGTCATGTACAAATATTAGGCAGTTGCTAAAGAAAGTCATAAAATCTAATTACAGAGAAGGTGGCTCTAGAGAAGTTTAGCTTTTACTTGATTTATCTGGGAGCAGTAACAGTGAAATGAGTCATTTTCAGAATCTTTAGTAGGGAGAGCATCAGTCTAATGGAGTTGTTGATGACACAAGATTTTAGGCAGCACTGTGTCTTTGTTTGCCCGAGCAGTTACTTCTAATCTGGGTCTTGAAGTTGCTGGGTAAAAGCAGAGCTTTGAGTTCAGAGAAAGTGAACCTGTGAAGTCCCTTTCTGAAATGCTGAAACCTCAAAAATGTTGAAATCTCAAAAAAAAATTGCAAGAAAAATGAAGCTGAATGCCAATGAGGAAAAAGAATTGGCAGACAATTTGGCATGTTCATCCAGATGTCTAAAACTGTCTGTTCAGGGAAGCAAATGGTGTATTACCCTCGTGTCTGCAGGAAGCAGAGGGTGTTCCAAAAAGTTTGCTTTTTTCAAGTCTGTCTGTCTGACAGGTTTTTAGTCTTCTGGCCAAACCATGCCTTTTGATGTCACCAGTATAGACAGTATCTCACTCTTTGCTTGTTAACAAACACCAGGCTCCCAAGACAATACAGCCTTTGATCAGTAACAGCGCATGCAGGGGTAGGAAGAGGGTATGTTCTTCCACATTTCCCGGGGAAGTCTTACTAATACCACAGCAGGAGCTGGAATGGCCAAGTTTCTTATGATTTGTTTAAAATAATAAGCAGCTTGCTGCTTAAGGTTTCTTCGTTTGAGTCGGCTTCTTGCACCAAAACACAGCATTTCTCATAACTACTTATTCCCACCCCCCTCCCCCAAAGAAAACATATTAGAATCAATTAAACTATAAATTAATATTTATGAAATCTGAAGCTTTGATCACTTGTTAAAACAAAAGAGCAGTGTCATATAAAATGATCTGTAGTAGCCCTCTGTCAGCTGGTGCTGCCAGGTCCCAAGAGTCCTTTTTGCTTGCAGGATGACTGAGCTGGATGTTTTTAAAAGTGCTGAGAAGAAGTTGAAAAGCACTGACTGTGTTCTGGTTCAGTGTCCCTCCTGCTGTGTAATGGACAAGTGTGCAGTAGTTCTAAAATACGCCTTAAATACAGAAGCATTCAGGCAAGGCATTTATTCATCTGTATTCAAGCCACCAAAGCAGCACTCCACACCGTGAAGATTTTTGCAAGATCAGCACAGCAGATTTCTCAAATCTCAGTGCTATCAGCTCCATTGTCTGCCCTGCGGTCCAGCCTGAGTACGCCGAGAGAAGGAAAGTGGCCGCCTGCACAAGCCAGTCAAAAATTGAATGGAACATCAGTGTTATTGGAGTCAGTTGCATCAAAATATTGCTGTACAGCATGGCAATGAATCACAGGCTATGCTGTTCACTTATTAACTTGGCATACATACAAATCCCTTCAGAATCAGATGATGAACTTGAAGCACTTTCAGTTTCTCTGAACCTTTATGATCCAGTGTCTGGTATTTATTTGGACTAATGTTCCCCGTGGTATCTGCTCAGACCTAATTGTTGCTCTGTGAGTAATGATAATGCACTAATGCCAGCTCCCCTTTGTTTCAGGCGCAGCAGAGCTTGGAAATTTTCAATGTGATTGTAAGTAAGCCATGACTCTGGGGATTTTTTTGTTTTGCTCTGAAGAGATGCGGGAAAGAAAACTACAGGTTTCTCTGTATTTTCAAGATCTAAGCATGTTTGTCACGTAGGATGGAAAGCCTACCCTGGTGTATCAAGGCAGCAGCGAATGGAAGAAGTTCCTGTTGCTGTGAGCTTGAAGATTGCAGCCTTCTCTGTAACAAGGATCAGGGTTGTAGAGGAATGATGCTGTCTCTACACAGTATATGGCTGTTCTTACCATACTGCCCATTTTCTCAGCCTCAGAGCAGTTAACTGGAGGGTTAGTAGAAGTATTTGCGAAGGAGCTTTCTCCCGCTTGCTTTACAGGCAAAGGAGAGATGTGGTCCTCCACAGTAATTAAATCTGTGAGCCTAATGTAGGCTGAAGTGCACAATGCAGAACATAGCTCTTGGCCATGCAAGTTAGCCTCCCCATAGACTACACAGATGGATCCGGGAGAGATTACTCTCAGATGCCTTTAGCATTTGTGAATACCCTAAGAACTGCCCTTTTGTCAGCACCTGCCAGTGAGAAAAACCAGAGATGGTACCTGCACCCATTTTGACCCATCTGTTGTGTTTGTGCTGCCAAACATGCTCTGGACCTTAAAATCATTTAATAACCAAATATATAATTGACCTCTTTCCACAGTAAGAGTGCATAGCATAAATTGCCCTGTTATTTAGACCAAGTTTGACATAGCCAGCTTTATCTAATTATCCTTAGAATTAGTACTATCAAGAGCAGCACAGGCCCTGTGTACCCATGGTGTGTCTGCAAACAGGCTGCAGGAGGACCTGTGATACAAGAAGTCTTGTAGCCACCCCAACTCTTCACCAGCAGAGGTGTTAAATTGTGGCAGTGGTTTTGTAAGGTGAATGCCTGCAATCTAGGCTAACGTCGCCGATTCGCTCTGCGTTTGCCACCCAGCAGACAAATTCATGGCATGAGTCATTGTCAACTCCTACTAAATAAACCAGTGACCTAGAGATGAAAGGCTCTGTGTCCAAATTGTTTTCATTAATTGCACTGTGGGGCAAGGAGAGATTTAATTTCAAGGACGGGAATATTAACCTCAATTCCTTTCCTTAATTGAGTGTGGAGAAACAAGAGGTGTAAGCAAGGGAAGCAGAGAACAAGGACATGGGTCATTAGCACTGTCATCTGGTCTCACAGGCAGCAGCACCTTGTAAAAAATGTCACTGCAGCAGCCAGGAGGCAAATGCTTATTTGTCAATGTACAGAACATAGGTAATAAGAAAATGTACAGCAGTGGTTGGATATTCACCAGCATTTAGATGCACAAGTCTCAGCACAGGCTTGTAATGATAAAACAGTAACTGGAGCCCATCTTGCAACAATTCCTAGGGTAAAAACACCAGCAAAATGCTGTGGAACAGCCTTCGTGGGTGATGTTGGCCCCATGGGAAGCCTTTAAGGGGAAAAGATGCAGTCACAAGGCCTACTTTTATTACTGATATATAAAAGTTGCAGAGTATTTCTCACCTGAAGGCTTCAAATCACTTTCCAAAAAGCATGATTACAGGAAAATAGAGGCCCAAGAGAGTGTAGCTGGCCTTTCAGAAGGTCTACATAATTTGGGAATAAAATTCAAATTTCCTGCCTGTCCATCCACTAATTTATGTAGCAGGCTCCAGTGATTCCATTCCTGATTAAATATCAATTAAGCATCACAATTCAGGAGAGGTTTCCTGGATCTAGCTTGGATAGAAAGTACATCTTTTTAGTTAGCAAGGATTGGGTAGTCTGTTTTAATTATTTTTAGCTGCTGTTTGCAGCTAAGATGATTAGACCGATACCCACGGAAGTAAAACAATTACAAACCAGGTCAGCTGTTGTTGTGAAAGTGGGATAGTAATGACTGAATGGATACATCTTTTGGATACGCATAGCAAAGTGATGAAATTACATCTTAATATGAGATAATGTGTCTCCTATGTATAAAAGGCTTTAATAAAAGACCGTGGGTTTGAGGCTTGCTACACACTTAACTATTATATCTTAACTATTAATGAAATAAAACAATCTAGGAGACAGCTTTCTGGTAATGCGCTAAATAACTTTATATAATTTAGGGAGAGTAAAATATTCTAAACTGAAGATGCTGTCGCTTGTTAAAAAGATCTGTGAAAGCATTTACAAATTATGGTATCATTTTTTTTGGTTGTTGAAATAATAGGTTAACAGAGATCTATTTATGTTACACATTTCAATTCCTTACAAATGTTTAATTACATTAAAACGCTGTGCAGTTAGGAGAAGAATGTGCCTAAAGCTGTATCTCCATGCAGTGCTCATAAGAAAGAAATTCTCACCAAGCTGAAATTCTTTCTTGTCTGCTACTTAGAACACAGGAAATGCAAGATCACCTTCCTTTTCCAAAGCCAGCAGTGACTGCAAAGCCATAAATACAAATGCATTACTTTCTTGTGACACCAGTGAAAGAACAAACAAAAATTAAATAAATGCATGTTTCACTTATATCTGAAGAAAACCTTTAAGGCTCTACTAATAAATTTTGCTAGTCTCTTAATGTAGCTCAGTTACACTTGGCTCTCTGGAAGCCCATCATTTTAAGAGAGCTGTGGCCTGCTTGGCTTGAGAAACACAGCCTAACTTTCTTGACTTTAAAAAAAATCTTTTAAAATAGTGCTAACGTTTCTTGCAATGATCCAGAAAATGCAGCTGGATTCAGGAGGGTACAGCCAAAACCCAGCACACTGCAAAAGATGCTGTGCTCAGTGCTGTTTGCTCTCGGTGTAGCCTTGCTGTGTCAGTGAAGTTCTGATTTGTCTTCTCTTGCTGGCAGAATCGCCTTTTTGACTCTTGCAGAAATTTCTCCACGTGCTTAGCTTGGGGTGTTGGTTACCCCACTGGGGACTCTCACCTGACCCCAGCCAGGGAGCCAGCCAAGGCCAGTGGCTGGCCAGTGGAGCATGCCCGAGATCTGTGACACACTACATTATGATGGAAATGATCATTCAGTTTTTTGATCAATGGCTTTTTGATGTCCAGCTCAGGTTTCTTTTTCCCTTATTCTTCATCTCTGAAATTCAGGCAAGTACAGAGGCCTTACCCAGTCATCCTCTACTTGTAATCTCTGTTGTAACATGGGCCATGGGCACAGATAGCTTTAAAACTACCTAATTATTTATCTTACTTGCCAATATATAGAAATAAATACATGATCAACACGAATTAGCATCTACATTCAAGCAAAGTGGGGGGAAAAAAAAAGCATTGTTGCTTTTTCTTGTGCATACTATGGACAAAAGCAATACATTTTCACTGCTGTTAAAAGAAAAGGGTTAACAGATTTGGGACAACACTATGTAAGTGGTAATCAATACATGTAGGTTTTCTGCAAAATTTCTCAGTGTCAGCTTTGCAGGAGCCAAGACACCGCATTTATGCTGGATCTGCAAGAAACCACAATAAATTTGAAAAAGTTAATTAAACAATACTGAGGCTGCCAGTGGAGGCTAAATTACATCATGGTATAACCTGGGTTTCCTGAAGGTGAGAAAAACTTCTGCTGAAGGAGGGCAGCAGGAGAAAGCCTGGGGTGGTTTTTTTTGAGATGTATTACTCATAGAGCCCTTCAAACCATGATGTTCCACTCCATGGCTGTGATGAGACTGACTGAAGACCTGACAACAGAAAAAAAATGGTGCCAAATAGCCCTTATAATCTCTCTTGTGCAAGGCAGTTTTTCCCTTGCATTAACACGTCAGAGCACTGAGGACTTTGTCCTTTCTAAGGCTCTTTGTTTTGCAATTTCCCACCAAGCAGTGAATTCTGTACTATTGAAAGCTGTGATTACGCAAAAATACGGCTTGGCTTTTTGGGGTTTTTTTTGTTTTCCCTTGCCCATGGAGGAATATCCCTGCTTTTGAAGAAGCAGCTATGCTCTGCAGAGAGAACTCGGCAGGCCTGGTAACTTAAACATTTGATTGCCAATGAGTGAGTCTCCGGTTGTGCACACATTTCATTTTGACACAGTGGTCTGGGAATGTTCCTGAGCTAATTAAAACGCACTAAGTAGTCAGCTGGTGGTGCTGAAAGCTGTTTTACAGCTTGGAAATGGGAATTGCAGTGGTTTCCTCCTTCTGGGCTGGAATTACTGGGAAGGAACATCACGTGGAGGCTGCTCAATGCGGGAAGTAAAAATGATTTTGTGTCTGAAATTAGACATTGTTAATAATTTAAGACCAAAGAGAAGGTGCGCTTGGATAGAGCTTAGGGCTTGCAGCTACTACACAGAGCCTACTTAAAACCCAGGCTGACCTTCGTGACAGCTGGACACAAAAAAAAAAAAAGAAGCAGGATTATAGCAGTTGAGAAGAAGTAATCTTAGAAGTATCTGAAATTAGACTTTTTTTTATTTTAATAAACACCTTGGATGTAACTTTTGCTCTAGGGTTTTCCCTACTACAAACCAACAAAGTACCTAAATCACCCAGATTAATTACTGGAGTAGCCTTTGAAATGACTCATGTAGCCAAAGGATACTTGCAGTATTTGCTGCGAAAGAGCAGAAGCACAAATGCAGGGCTCTCCTGTTCTGGGTGGTGACTGCCATGGGTAAGCCCTGGCAATAAGCCTTAGAGCCATAGTGGCCTTTTGTCATTAACCCTGAAAGGACTCAAAAAGTGCTTGTAGGACTCCCACTTCAGCAGCAGGCAGGGCTCTTTTGAAGGCACAAGTGTAGCATTAGTGTCACTCGTCATCCTACCTGGCATAAAACATGCAGACCAATCACTTAGAGATGAGGCATCTCTGCCTTTAACTGCATGCTCCCTCTATTTTTTTGCAGCAGGGCAACCTTTCTAAACTCACCAGTGATTGACCTGAGCATGACAGAAAAGAAAAGGAGGTGTGTTTTTGTATTTCCTTCTGCCAAATGAGCATGTAGTCTCCCAGTCACCTACAGAAACCAGATGGGTGGAAAAGTGAATTTTCCTCTTCTCATAGCAATTTCAAGAAAGTATATGGAAACTATTGTGGTAGATCTTCAGTCTGTATCTTATTTAAAATTAAAATTGTCCATTGAGTAGATTTCCACAGACTCTAGCAGAGCTCTGGTGATTTACATCAGTTAAGAGTCAGCTCATCATTTCCTTTCGTTCTGTGGTTATGAGCACTCTACAGAGCATTTAGGCTGCATTTTTAAAGAGAAGAAACCCTCAACAAGCTTTCTGTTGCAAATACAAGTTTGAAGTGATATTTCAGAGTGAAAACATGGTTAATTTTCCTCTTCCAGAGATTTTAGTGAGGTCCAGCGCTATGTTAGATACACTAATTTATTTAATAAAATGTAAATGTTTCATCCTGTTGGTCTCCATGTCAATATTTATCCTTTATATTATGCTTTACAAAAAAACCCAACCATTATCGCAAGCCATTTTATTTAAACTCAGCATGTTAAACCTGAAGCTGTGATGTATTAACAATTATTTAACAAACATGAAGTTTATAACTTAGCTAGAGGCTGTCATCTGAAATCGATACAGCTCCTTGTGTTTTCCTGAAAGTCATGCATTTTGACCTTTCTACTATATAAAAGAATAACTGTTTCTATGTCCGTACAATCTGTCATGACACCGTTGGTTTTCCTTTTCATTTTGCACTGCTTGCTCCCTTTACATGATTTTTAATTAAAAAGAAAATGTTAAAGCAGATGTACACAAGAAAATAAATACAAACACTGCTGTAGTCTCTTGAACACTGTCATTATGTTGTAAAACTTTATATTAAAACCAATTTTGTTTACTGTCAGACTGCAACACTGAATGCACTCCTGAGGACAATGCTCCTTTCGGGAACAATTCAAATTTCTTGCAAATATGGCCATTTCTAGAGGTAACAAGCTCTTAAAAGAGACAGATGACTTAGGTATCTGAGCTGCATGCTCAGAAGAAGGGTGTTTGGCATCTCAAAACCTAAGCTTCTACTGCAGTCAATGGGGCTTTTTTTCCTAAAAGATCAAGTTGCTTTTGAAGATGAGCCCTAGTTGGCCAAAATATTTTGATTTGGCATCACAGACCTGTTAAAAAAAAAAAAGTCATCTCCTTTTCCATATATCAGCAAGGCCAAGGCCACCTTATTTTTACTCCTTCTGTAGTCACTGTCACTCCTGAAACTGAAGCCCATAGACTTGAGGTGACGCAGACCACAGAAATTTGGCAACTGACCTTCCTGATACAGAAGTGGGCATTCCTGAAGTGTGGTCCAGGAATCCCTCAGCCAGGTACTGGAGAATGGGCCCCAGTCACTACCAGTGGCTGCAGGGATCAGTCTTCCAAGTGCATGCATTTATTCTTTTTAAATGAGACAAAGGCTCTTAAATTATTGTGCATATGTAAAATTTTTAACCTGGTCCTAGCAGAAATCCAATTTCAGATACACACAGAGGAGTTTCGTGTTTGCAGTGAAACCCTAGAGTTGCTGCAGTGTAGTGCTTGGGGGTATTATTGCTCCCCCCCCATCTCATTATTCATGACATGAGGAGGAACCTCTATATTAGGAAGGAAATTTTCTGGTCTGATGGTTGGTGCTGTCATGCCTTGGAGTTAGGGTTTGGATGTGGCCAGCTGAGATGTTTCTCTGGTTTACTCCTAAAGGAAGACATAGTTGAGAGGTTGTGGGAGAACCCTCTTTGTTCCTTCCACGAAACTCTACTGAAGAAGGTAGGAAATATTAAGCAATCTATATCTTAAAAGAAAAATTGTTTAAACCAGAATGCCTGGAAGCACCTTAACTCTACACAACTGGAAATAATTTTCTAAAACCTCTTATTCAATAAAAATCATTTAATTCTTTGAAATGTAGGCCATTTTCAAGTCATTTTCTACAACAAATGGGACCAGCTCAATCTGTTCTTCACAATTTAGTAATTTAAAAGGACATCACTGAATTTTATTTTAATGGTAATTGCAAACTCATGTAGAAAATGTAAATGCATACTTCCCGATTAACTTGCAGCATAAACCATGGCTTCTATTAATGTATTCCAATTTGTAATTCTTTGCACAGTATGAGATTTGGAAGCTGTGATTAAAATTAATTAGGTTAAGTAAAGTTTATCCCCCCTGAGCACTGCTATTTGAAGAAAGAAATAGTAAAACACTAGCTACATCTGGCACCGCAGGAGGCTAAAGCATCACAAGGACTGGCAGCACTGCTTTTTCAGAAGACTTATATGCTGCTTTTTTTGACGTACCCTAAGCACCATGTATTCTTTTCTACCAGCTAATTGGGAGCTGTTAAGTTACTCTTCACCTCTTGTAAATGCTCTGGAGCTACAACATCTGTATAAGCATATGACAAACAAATCTTCATAATACAGTGAATTACATTAATTTGCAAGTGGCATCGTTGTTACCTAGCTAGACATTAGAGTTCTGCACCAGTGTCATGGGAAATAAGTCTCCTGTGTTCAAGAGGCAACAGACATTTTGTTCTGATGGAGATCCTGGAGTTTTTGGTTGCTGCTGGATGGTTTTTGGCCAACTATTTTTTAAAGGATGTTTTTCCAAAGAGGGAGTATTTGGGTAAAAAGGAATATAGATGTTAGGAACATTGAGCTTGCTGGTATGGAGAGGCCTTTCTGAAAGAAAAGTCATGCTCTGGTCTCCCCTCTCTGGTCCAGTGACCAGGGCAGTGTCTAGAAACACTGCACAACTTGTCTGTGTGCTGCATTTTACACTCTGATTTCTGTCATGCCAGAGATGGCAGCCAATACCCAAAATCTGGTCTTTTGCCATTCTCTCTTCCTTCAGAGCAACTAATTGACTAATTGAGCAATTCTTTATCAGCTGAAGTCTTTTGCAATCAGCACCTGTCACAGCCAAACTCTTGTACTAGTTACTGGGTGTGGAATATGCTTGACCAATAACCAGGTTTGTGCTAGAAGCAGGAAGGTATTTTTGGAGACTGATGCCATTTGGTGACCCAAGACAAAGCCTTCACACCTCTCTGATGAAGACAGACTGTTCCCATCAGGGGAAGGTAAGGGCACTGTGCCAAATAATAGCTCTTGAAAATGTTTTGCCCTGACAGTAAAGGTTTCCTTTGTCTTCTTTTCCAGATGGATCTCACCATGAGCTGCACCCAGTAGAGCTCTCCCCACTCCCATGAGCCACGCTCCCATGCCTGGAACCTCTCTGTGTGTGGTTACCAGGACGCACCTCGGAAATTCAGTCAGATGAGAGAGTGAGGAATAATAGGAGATGGAGTCTGGGCAGGGAGAATGAAGCATCCTTGCAGAGATCAAAGCATGATGGGCTTTGCCCACAGCACCCACCAGACACCCCAGCAGATAGCAGCAGGGCACATTGACACAGGGATGGCCCCCAAGCTGAGCGAGTTCAAGACTGGATGGAACTTCTAGATGAATTAAAAAATTGAAATGTAAGCACACTCCAGGTCAGCAATGAAGTCTGAGAGGAACTTTGCTGCACATAGCTATTTCTGATGCTGTCATGGTGTCTGACTAGGGAAGAAACATAACTTAATTTTTCTGCTGTTACCCTTGCTCTAGTCCAATATTAACAAGGACAGCACTACATGAGTTCTGGTGCTTTTCTCATCCAAACAGCTGCACTCTCTCTCTCTTCATATTTCATTGCCTGAAGTCAGGCACTGCAGGGAAAGCTCAGTCTTGGTGGAAGCTTAGGGCTAAGCTGCTGCGCATGGCAGAGAAACCACCTCAGGCTGGCACCCAAGGCAAAACTGCTCATTTCTATTTCTTTGGCATGCAAGCTGAAAAACTGTAAGAAATAGGAAATCCCATTAAAATTAAAATGCTTTACATTGCCTCCGTGACAGTAATTTCTGAACAAGAGTTTCTTATTTCTGGAATAGAAGGAAAGACCAGAGAAGATGCACTCATATGATCCTTTAGCTATGCATCTGCCAATAAAAGCACTACCATTGGGATGGTAAACAAAAAGGATTGAAAGAAGAGAAGACTTTGCAGGACGGTAGAGAGCCGCAGGCTTCACAAGGCGATTCATAGTTTCTCAGGCTCGAGAGGAAGCTCTGCAATCGCCAGGTCTATCATCCTTTTAACTCAGGCCAGGGAGTTACACCCAGGGATTTCAGTTGCAGGCCTGTAATTTAGCAAAATGTCAGGGAGAATGGAGGGAGTATCTTTAGGCTTGACACGACAGTAAATCCTTACTGAGAAAACAGCACGAGGCTGTAGAGCCCAGCGGGTGCGGTGCCTCCGAGCCAGGGGCGACAGGAGGGCTGCAGCTGACTGGGGTCTGCCATACCCACTTTGAAGGACACCCATTCCACTGGCTGTTGAGGGTCTTGCTGCACTCTCCTGTCCTTAGGGCTGCCTTCACAGGGACAGAGTAGGTCTGAGTCTTGAATTCAGTCAACAGCAAGGAAGAGACCCTTCTTAAACTAGATGATACTTCACTTGATAGGTACGGCAGTCTTGTATTCCTAAATATCACAGTCAATCCCACTTCTTCCATCTATCCCTTCCCCCCCCCACCTCTCTCCTCAGTGTAACACTGATACTGTGACTGCTTTCCTCTTTCTGCCCTTCTGTGCTCCTTACTCCTCCTGCAGCATATACAAGCTGAGCAATATGGGTTTGCTTTTTTATTGAAGGAATCTGAGAGCAGTGGGAGGAATTATGGAAAAAGTAGACAAACAGGACACTCTGGCTGGCAGTTGTGGTAGCATATAGGTAACTGGGAGTGGGAGCAGCATGCGATGAAGGATAACGTGGGGAAAAGGAGAAGCAGCACATTTACGTGGGGTTTTGGCAGCTGTGAAACATTTGTAGGAGAGCAAAAGCTGAAGGCCAGCATGGGACTTTGGTAAGAGGGGTGTCCACTCCCAAGCATTCATTCACCCATTCATACCCCACTTTAAGGAACATGAGAATGGCCAGACTGAGCCATTACACAAGTCTCCCAGCCCTTCCAGCCTGTCTTTGTGGGATGCTTAGAAAAACACAGCATAGATGCTGAGACCTTTCTGCTGGCAAAGTGTCCTGAGTGTGGGTGAGCAGCTTGGGTTTTCCTTGAGCTGGAAGTTGCAACATAAATCATTGTGTTTCATGAACCTTCATAGCTGCTGAAGTACAGAATGAAACCAGCTGTGAAGCACCTTGAAAACTGAGATCTTCCTATACAACAATTACCCTAGAGGGCTCCCTTTTGTCATGTTCCTAAGGAAGCCAGCATGTCAAGAATTAGGTAGAAAGGAAGAAAGGATTTGTGAGATTCATTTTCCTATTCCTCCATAGTGCAATATTGTTTCCATAATGACATCTCTTCAGAGATTGACCTTACCTACTTCAAATAATCTTCTTCTCCTTCCCTGTAGAGGTGCCAACAATCTAGTGGACCATTCTACAATCAATAGTTGTCAAATCATCAGTCTTTAGGACAAGTCTGGCCATTTGCTCTCGGAGTTGGGGACAACCAGCTCATTTTCCCTGTGGCTCAAATTTAGCACGAGCTAACCAGGTTCCTGGCAAGTCATTCTGCTGACAACTGAAGTGGAAAACAGGCAGTGGTGGAACTGGCGTGGACTTACCAGCAAAAGTCCACGGAAAAAGTGAGAGGAGCTCTAACTGACAGATTCTGGTAGAAGACTGTGATTGTAAGAGACGAGTTTCCAACTAGGAGGGCCCGTTCAAGTGCTGCCAGTGCAGAACTTGCATTACAGAGCTAGTTCAGAAGTTGCTGAGATGACCAGTGATCAGCTGCCACGTCCAGTGCTCTTACATGGGCTTCTGCTGCAAGCACTTTAAAATTAGGGGTTTTTTTTGTTGTTGGGGTTTTTTTATGCCTAAATGCCCTGTTTTCATGAAAAGACGATCCTCCAAATAATAGATCCGAAGAAAGGACATGGTCAACTGCCATATGGTGGCAGCATAAACTCTCAGTGGCATGATCCCAAAGCACTGGATTAGTGGGGTTACTCTGCACATGGGGACTTTGCATAAGGAGAGGCTAATATATATCTGCTGGCCTGGCAAAAATTCATCACAAGTCTGCAGCACTGCTTCAAAGATCGCCATAAACAATTCAGTGCTCTCGTTAGTGTCTACACCCTGCAAATGTTTAAACCACAAGAAACCACAAACCGCAAGAAACCCATGAACTGAATAAACAGCTTCTGCTTCAAACTCAAATTTACAAGATTCTGCTAATAGATGGGCATTTGCATTGCAAAAGCAGATTTCATATTGCTGGTATCTGTGTCACAATTAGACTATAGCTGAGCTTTTAGGTGTTTAAATGAATTCATGATAACATGCTCAAGAAAATTATTGCTTCCATAAAAAAAAAAAAAGAAAGAGGAAGCAGCTCTGAAATGTCAAAAGATAAAGTGATACAGGATGTGGATGTATTAACATCTTAGGTAAATGGGACTCATTAGCTACAATATTTCATAGAGTACAATATAAGGTGTGCACAAAAGAAAAAATTCCCTTGGGTTTTCGTAGTGCCTGAGCTCTCTAGGTCTTCCCTCATGTTGTTGCCAGAATTGTTTTAACACAGCAATTCAGTATGTAAATCTAGTTGTCCTTACACTGAAGAAAACACCACCCCTGGAGCTCTGGCCCTTGAACTTTTTTTTGTTATTGTGTACAGGGCAAGCAGAGAGGAACAGCCATGGAGGGCACATCCAATGCATCCCTGAGAGCAGACAGTGGGGGATGCTTAGGGAGCCATGTCAGAAGTAGAGCAGAGATGAGATGATCCTCCTCTCATAATCACTCCTTTCACCTCACAGTTACGTGGCACTTGGGGATCTCTGAAGAAAACATGTAGGGTCTGAAGCTCCTTGGTGGGTCTTACCGTCACGAGGTTCTCTCAGTGCTCCCCCAAATCTGTTACACCTTTCTGATAGGCATGGCAAGGAAGGATAGGTCTCACAGTAGGTGCACAGCCATGCCAGCACAGCCCTTGATGGCTGAGAGGGAAGAACTGGAGTGCTATTCAGTGAGGACCGGTGTCATCGTTTGGCCAATGAGTCACCTGTCATAACAGTTTTGATTAAAGCTATCTGAGTAAACAAAATGGGCTTGAGACTGCTTTCTAGGGCCTGACACCCACCCACTCACACCATCCAGGTAACCCCAGCCAGTGCTGTAGCCTGTTAGGAGTAGTCCTGGATTATGTCTTAACAATGACAAGAGAGTGCTCGTGTGCCAGGACCTTGACAATGAACTCTGTGGGAAAAAACATGCCACTGCTCAGGCCCTTTCCCTCAGTCTGCTGAGTTTTGTAGCAGAAGCATAGTTGTTGTGTCTGAACTTCACAGAAGCAGAAGCCGTAATCCCCAGAATAATGTTGTTAGTCAAAGCCGTGCTTGTGACTAAAGGAAAGAGTGGGTCAAACGGAAGCAATAGGTCACAGCAGAGTTTACGGTTTTTCTTAGCAAAACCTGCTTGGCTCTGCAGAAAGGGGCAGGAGGGACCGTGGTGGAGGAAGAGATAGGCATGGTCCAGAGCAGGTGAAAAGGAGCTGGAATTCCTAGTGTAGGACTCAATGAAGGTGGAGAGACCAGCGAGCACCATGGCAGATAAAACAGAGGAGGCTGCACTAGAAATACTCAGCATCATGCTAATGTGTTTGGTGTGCTATTGGTGATTGGAATGCTATTGGTGATGTCCACAGCATGGGAAGGGGAGAGACATTGGGAGGGGAGAGACACTGCCAGAGTGGGGGTGTTGATGGGCTGAGGATCTAAGGAGAGCTGGAGTGATGGTAACAGGGGGAGTTGGGGTTGCTGCTGAAGCCCTGAGAAGAGGAAGGGAAGCCTGCACTAGAGGCAAGGATAGCAGACAGCTAAGAGGAGCAACAGGAGTGTTTCACCTCCATGTCAGGTGGCTGCAGGTGAAGGAAAGGAGCAAGAGGCAGGGAGCAAGGCCACACATTCTTCAGCATGGCCTCGCAGCTGCCATGAGCAATGACCTCCCTCTTTTTTCCTGCTTTCTTGTGGGAAAGCATTCTTCTGCCAGTTAAGTCTTTTGAGAAGAAGAGCAGAGCACTTACTGGGTCATTTTACTAGCCACCTGGCTGTCAGTGTTCCCCTTTCAGGGTACTGGCTAGAAGCAGAAGACATGACCCATGTCTCAGAAAATGCCCTGATGCTGTCCCACCAGGTGGGCACCAGCCATCAGGAAGGGAGGCATGGCCAGAGCCCAGCTTTGTTGCCCCTTGGTAAACCTGTATGTGTACATTTCCCATTTGCTGAAACATTAAAAGTTCATGTGAAATGGTATCTTGGGTCTGAGCTACCTCTAGTTTTGAAAGCCTGAACCACCCTAAACTTTTGCCCTTCCAAATTAATTTCCTATAATTCTGAAATAAAATTAAGACCTGAGTCCAGAACTTCATCTATTTATAAGGTGCTCTAACACAACCCTTCTCTAAAGAGAAGACCGAGAGGGGATCTTATTAATGATTACAAATATCTGAAGGGTGGGTGTCAAGTAGAAGAGGCCAGTCTCTTTTCAGTGGTGCCCTGTGATAGGACAAGAGGTAATGGTAACAGGCTGAAACACAGAAAGTTCCACCTCAACATGAGGAAAAACTTCTTCACTGTGGAAGTGACAAAGCCCTGGAACAGGCTGCCCAGAGAGGTTGGGGAATCTCCTTCTCCAGAGACTTTTGAGACCTGCCTGTGTCCTGCCCTGGGTGATCCTGCTTTGGCAGGGGGGTTGGACTCGATGATCTTCAGAGGTCCCTTCCAACCCCTACCATTCTATGATTCTGAGATTCTAAGATTCTATGATTCTATGAGTCTATAAGTCTATGATTCTATGAACATTCACTCTAAAGTCTGGGACTCTCCCAACTTCAGTGCTGATCTTCACATTGATGCATTAGACAATACTCCAAGAAAAAAAAAAAAATATGCAGGAGTAAAATGTTACTGGAAAGTCAGTCTTGGACAAAAAGATAGAACAACTGGTATTGCAGTTCTATTCTGGTCCTACTCTCAGAACCGTGTTGGAAAGGAATGCTCCATAAACATAATAGCCACTAGATGCCACTATAAGCATGGCCTTATATTTAGAAATAAGATTTTTTTTTAAAAAAACAAAGCAACTGGTCAAGGTTTGCTAATTTTAAAATAGTCCTTTCAGTTATAGTCTGTTTTTTTTTTGTACAGGCCAGCCTTGTTTTAGAATTGCATTTTCTCCTGGGCCAACTTTCCTTTACCTGTTTCCATTCCTGATCACCACCCTCACATACAACATATGAAAATGTACTTTTGTGTAAACATGAATATCCCTTTGTGTTTTGCCTTTCCTGGGCCACCCTCCTCAGGAACAGCTAAAGTAGAAATTATCTTTGGAATTCTCTCATATGCTTTTCAGAAGCACTTCTTTCGCCTCCATCAGGGAGACGTTCACGTGTCACCTTGTGCAGAGAAGTGTATTGCAATGTCAGTGATGTAGCATCATCAGCCACATGCTCTTGTGCATATTCACCCCATTTCCTACATGGCAGGGAAGGATCGGAGCTTAATCTACTTTCACCCTACAGCCCAAACAGCTCTGCCCATTGCAAAATTGGGAATACGTGAAGGAGCCTTTACGGCATGAAGAGCAGCTTAGCAACAGAGAGGGCAGGAGGAGAGGTGGGATGGGACAGCATGCAGGCACTGCACCAAGCCGCTGTCACATCCCATCTATTCCCCAGTGTCCCCAGCATGCTACAGTGCTGTAGGAGAGGAGCAGCCCCATTCCAGGGCTCAGCTGTGTCTCTTTACACACACAAAAAAAGGGGGGGACTATTCTGCACCCCTATGGCCTCATGCTACCAAAGCACCATCCGTGTGCCCTCTCCAGGCTTCAGCAGCCTCTCACCCACCGCAGAGGCCGGACGCCCGCCCTCAGCCCCAGGGTGCTGAGCAGTCCCATCTGCTGCTGCCACAAGCAGGACACACACACGCTGTTCGATTTGAGCCTCTCTCCTCCTCCATCTCACCCAGGCAGTGAAAACAACGCTGGTTATGAAGGAGAAAGCCTTACCCCCACCCACACATGACTCAACCCAAAACCCTCTAAGCCTGCAGCAGCGGTCAGTGTGCTAATCTTCATCATGGCTCAGCCAGCTTGACACGTGTGTGTATATATGGGTCATGACTGTCATAGGCCAAGCTACCACTACAAGTGACCATGAGGAAAGTAGATTTTTTTTCTCGCTAGCTGCCAATGTTGCAAACTAGGGTCTCAAAATTAAGCAATGATTTCTCAGCCTCAATTAGCTGTCTAATAGATGTCTCAGAGATATCTGTCTAAAGACGAGGTGAATCTCATCGCAGAGGGGGAGGTCTGCACCAGAATTACCCACATGTGGAGAAATGAAGGTAGGTCTTGGGCAAAGTGCTTAATTTTTGAAATTCCAGCATCATTTCAGATGTCCACTATTTACAAATGAAAAACCAAATGGAAACTGCTGCTACTCACTGACAACCCACACCACGTTTTAGAGCTGGTTTCAAAAAGTGAAGAGGGTATCTGAGCTATTGGGCCAAGAACCTGTGGTAAATACTAAAGATTTTAGTGGTTTTTCACACTCAACAATTTCAGCTGAATGCAGTGGAGGTCTGTGGGATCCAGGTGTCAATTTGAGCACTAAGGAAATGTACCATCATTACTGGTGTTGTATCTCCTGTTTCTTACCACATCAGAGTTTAACATTAAAAGGATGTTTTTCTCCTCATCACCTTCCAGTTATTTTTAAAATGGAAAGAATCCTAAAAATGAGACACATGAAAAGTTTTTTCTTCTGTTTTTTTACCTGCACAGTTGAATACTTTCAATCCAGAGCTCTTTCCCAAAGGACATTAATAAAAATTGATAATTTCACAAATGGTTGGGGAAAACATTGGAGCTGAACACTTGTTGTGTAGCTGTACAAAAAAATGAGAAAGAATATCAAGCCTCATCTGAGTTCTCCCCCTTGGTGTGGTGCAGACAGAGGCAATCCTCATCTCATTTGCAGTAGGGTTGGTTGCTTGCTTTACCCTCTAGAGATGTGCTAGTAAGAAGTCCAAAACCTTCCCAAACCATTTGCAAATGCTTCTAAGTGGAGCAGCTATCTCTATTAAAGCAATGCAAACTGTTTCTTTCCCATGCACTCCTGGGATACTCTCTATTTTGGCCCATCTTCAGGAAGGCAATTAAATATGTGCTAACTCTATGCTCATGAATAGTCACATTGAAATTTAGGGAATTACACATGCCTAAGTGCTTTCTTGAATGAAGCCCAAAGTTTGTATCCCAAAGAGAGCTAGAAACACTGTGGCTGAAAGCCACACACTGCTCTGAGGGCCATGTCAAGGGAGCTACAATTCAGAAGAAGCTCCCAGGAGGCTGTGGGAAGTAAGGGAAGGGAGTCCAGATTTACGCGTGTTGCAAAAGAAAACTCACCATATTCCGTTCATAGGCACTGCCCTACCCCTCTGGGGAAAGTAGATACTGTTTTTCTTCCACTCTATGTTCCCCATTCCCAAACCTGTCAGAATTTATATAATTCCTGATGCTTGCTATTCTGCAACATTCCCCTGTAGGATTCAGCCAGTCCCCACTCTTGATGCTGTGGAGTATCCATGAGGATGATGCAAAAAGCCCCATGGGATCTCTGTAAACATGGCACAGGAATTTGGTTGTAGTGCTGCCTACCTCGGTGGCCTTAGGAAAGGCAGGTAACTCTCTGCCTCATTTTCCCCACCTACTGTCCAGGTGTAGTTGTGCTAACAAGCATTCTGAACATGGTAAAACACCTTTAGGGCTATTTACTTGTTGTAGTCCATGCTTGCATCAAGATTCATAGTAACCCCTCTTGGTAACAGAGCTTCTGTCAAAATAGAGAATCCTTCCCAATCAGCTGCCATGAGATACAGTAATTTACAGTATCTTCTGCCAAATGATCCCCACCATGAAGAGTAAGTTGTTTACCATGTTAAGCACCAGTCTTGCACTTGACAATGAGGTCCAGCAGCTTGTGTGTGCCTGGATTGAGCTGAATTGGTCAATAATCTGAAAGGAATGGGTTTGTCTAGGTATCAAATGTATCCTGATGGTATTACTAGATGACTTCCAGTTCCTTCACATTTTTGCTAGGTGTTCTGATACCTTCTGCCTTGTGCAAAATACAGCAGAAGGTCGTTTCACACAAAAGATCGTGGGTTTTCCCTGCCGAGTCGCTTGTGGACACGCTCTACCAGGAGTTGATGAATGATAATGTCACTGTGAAGGGACACTTGGGTGACAGTTGATAATCATTGCCTTGGCAGCTTCCTGGGGAAAAAGACATTGAAATCACCACACTCCCTTCACAGGCACCAGCAGCTGGTTCTCATGGCTGACACACATTTCTTGTGTGGCCTCAGACAATGCACTCAGCCTCCCAGCACCTCCTGAAACCTTCCTTGTCTCCATTCCTGGTCCTTTCTATCCCTTCCATCTGCACTTTCTGCTACATCCTGTACTCTGGGAGAAAGCCTAATGCCATCAGGCCCTGCTCTTGGGTGGAGATTATCTGCACTGTCCAGCCGAAGAGGTTACACAGAGAATTAAGAGACTTCAGACCCTTCTCTGACTGCTGCCCTTGATTTGTCAGTTTGATAATAGTGACTTTTAAGTCAAGCTTCGAAGTCACAGAAAAAAAAGGGAGTAAACCCTCTTAACTCTTAAGATTGGTTTGAAACATCATGTACTGCATTATCAATATTTTTTCTGTTCGGTATTTACCCTTTTTGAATGCAAAGACTTTTGGTTTCTGTTATGCAGAAAAGCATTTTCTGTAGTGACTTTTGGTTTCAGTTTAGCTAACGGGTGTGAAAAGAGCACTTTCTTCATTTGGATTCGTTCATTCACAGTTAAGAAATCAGTCGGGAGTGGAAGAGGCAGCAAAGCTCACTTCCTCTTCCAGCCTGTGAATAGAAACAGGTGGGCAAGGTCAAGCCACAGTCATTTTAGAAACATGAAGGATGTGAGTGAGATTTTCCAAACTGCAACTCAAGCGGGTAGTGTTCCCACTTGACACAACTGTCACTGATTTCCAGTGAGATGCTCTGGGAAACGCCACAGAGCGCTCATCTGTATCTTTGAGAACTTAAATGTCTTTCAATATCTAGTTCACAGTGACCAGAAACAGCCTGTCCGTTCATTCACTACGGTTACTACTTCCCTTATTTAATATATCCGTTAGATGTAAGTACAAAACTTGTTTTGATGCCTCGTCTATTCAACCTTCCCCACAACACACTGAGAACATTTGAAGCAGTTGGGGTTTTTTTTATTAATAGCAAATTATGGTAAAAGATCTGATTTGTGTACTTGTGATTGACTTTCCACTTCCACCCATCAACGGCTTGACACAAATCATGGAAAAGTTAGTTGTCACACAACAAGTAAGAAATGTTGTAATTTACCATTTGCTAATACGATACTTGTATGTCTATACATATGGTCTTGCTCATGGTCAGAGAAGCTAGATGTTTCTCCTGCTCAACCACCTAGTCCTGTGGCCAAGCATGAGAAAGGTTACCTGCTACCCACTGCCACAAGCAGACCTTCATTCCCTTGATGACCTTCCTCTCCAGTGTGCACCGCTTGCCTTCTGAAGCTGTTTTGCCAGGGCACCAGCAGGAATAAAATGCGTTTCCTGGACTCTTCTGCAAAAGCAGACCCCAAGTGGGGTTTTATCTACCAAATCTAAAGCAGTACTGTGAATGTTTTCTGGATGCTTTGCTGAACTATGATTTGCCCTTTTCTGAAGTTCCCAAGTTGTTACCTGATCCATAACCTAAAACTGGTTTCCATGAGGAATATTTTCAGTCTGTTTGTTCATTGAGGTCAGAAGATAGTGGTCTGGCACAAACGTCCTGTACTTTTTGCCAACCTCAATTTTTATGTATAGCAAAATTGATCACAGTTGGCTGATGAGCATTATTTCTACCAGACAGTGAGATCACCTTGCTAGTGTGGAGACTGTTTTGGAGAAGGCTGTTTTTTTAAGCTTGCCTGAGGTGTGCCCACGAGTCTGTTTATTCTCATGTATTCTTATGTGGTCAGGGTGGTGGTGCTGGAGTTTTTCATTGCTGAGCAATTTCTTCTAGTTTATTAAATGAATTTAGTTTCAAATGGAGTACTGGGTTTTCGTTTGTGGTGCTGCTTTTCCTGTTACTGTTGTTGTGGTTTACCGTCCACATCGGGGTGTTCAAAAACTGCTCTTCAAACTCCACCGAGCTTGTTTTGTGATTTGTGTTTTTACAATTCTGAGCATTTCTTAATTTTGGAGTGCTGAGCATGGGCTGGGACTACCTCCAAGAGTAATTACACTATATACAGTGCTGGGGCAGAGTTGGAGCCTTCTGACTTTAGCCAGACACATCCCAAGTCCTCATTGGGACAGGAATTGAGAGAATGTAGAGATCCATCCAGACAGGGCTTATCATAACAGTAAAGACTTCTTTAATGTACAGATATTGTTAAGGAGTTGCATTTCCAGGGGGAAAAAAAAAAGAGAGAGAGAGAAATAGCATACTCTTTCCCAGGCTCAAGCCATGATTCAAAGGATGATGTTGAGCAAGTTTTGGTGCTGATTTTCCTATTTGTAAGACAGAAGCATTAAGATTAATCACAGCAGGCCAGTCCCTCAAGGATGTCATGAAGGTTAACTCCTATTAGAAAGTATTCTGAGCTAATCAAAGAAAAGGTGCTACCCACACATACATAGTGGGAGGCCTGGCATTTCTCTGCTCAGCTAATGTGACAACATTTGAGATCGTGACTTTAGTTCCCAAACATGAGCAATAAAGGATTTCGGTCGAGGTGGTAGGAGTGACACAACATGAGGACACGTCCTCGAGCTCTCAGGAAGGGCATAACTGAGAGCACCATCTGCACAGCTCCACAACAGCCAGCAGAAGAGGACCCTGTCATTTTCACATGTGTATTTACATCAGTGCATATTTCCTTAGGCTTCAGACAGGTAAAGAACGAGAACAGCACAAGAAGCACAGAAAACAGAAAGGTGTCCTCCTTCCCTTTGTCAGCAAAATTTTGCTTGGCAAGGGCCATCAATCCAACAAAGGCTACCCATTAAGTATTTGCAATCATAAAAAGGTCTGCTTGAGTACTGTCACCTTGAGTCTGGGTCTGAGCCTCCCTTGGAGTTGCACGGCTACTTCTGTTGTGAGTCCTCCCAGCAAAGTGTGGGGTCACTGCAGCTGTGGAGAAGGGAGAAGGAAAAGCTGCTACAGCCCATCAGCAAATGTCCCCGGCTGTGCTCTCCACCTTATTATCATCTCATACCCCTCACTCCTCTCTGCTCCCAGCCCAATGTCATGCCAGGAACCCCATGACCACCCACAAGAGTCCTTCACTACCCTTCATCTCCACTCATCCCAAGAGCCACTTATTTCTTGATTACTTTAAGACTGATTCATCACAGTTGTCTGCAATGACTCCTCTTGCACAGCTTCCCAACCTCTACCACCACATCAGCTCCTGTACACGCATGTCCCCAACAGTTTACCAGCACCCTCCCACTCTTACAGACCGTTATGAAAGGTGGCTAACTCACAAGCTGACTTTTTCATTTGTTTTTAATAGACCTGATGCATTCCCTGCGCAATGCCTTTTATGTGTGTCACCATCACCACCATCATTATTTCCAGTATTCAAAAGCCTTTTAAGGCCCTTTGTTTTAAGACAAAACAATTTTGCCATTTAACAATGGGAGACAGAACCCTGACAGTTTTCTCAGTTGAGGTCTGGTGAAAAATAAAGATTGGAAACCACCAG
Organism: Todiramphus chloris collaris; assembly: GCA_025345505.1. Classification (NCBI taxonomy): domain Eukaryota; kingdom Metazoa; phylum Chordata; class Aves; order Coraciiformes; family Alcedinidae; genus Todiramphus; species Todiramphus chloris. The sequence continues at coordinate 39,238,835 of JANVCC010000018.1, read as the reverse complement.
CCAGACCAATTCTTAATGCTATGGTAATCTGCAATATGTTCTTGTGCTCAGTAGTCCTTATCATTAGAAAATGTTTCTGATGGCTGACATAAATCTTCCTTGCTGCAAGTTAAGCTTGTTACTTGTTGTGCTATTGCCAGCCCGTATGGACAACACTTTATTACAATCTCCATTGCAGCTACCTTTTACATATTTGAAGGCTATTGTCTTGTCTTCTTTTTTTCCAGACTAGACACAGTCTCATGTTTCAATTTTTCCCCCGAGTTCACATTTACTAGACCTCTGATCACTCTTGTTGCTTTTGTCTGAGCTTTCTCCAGCACATTAGTAGGGCAGCTAAATATATCACTGCTCTTCTTTGAGATTCAAATTGGCCTTTATGATATGAATTATCTCAAGAGCTCCCATAGGTAGGCTTGGTTACCAGCCTATTCACCTAAATCCTTTGCTAAACCACCACTTTTTAGAATAAAGCTCTCATTCCTGTAGGTAAGCTGCCTTTATTTATCCCTAGCTTCAAGGCCTTTCATTTGGCTGTCAAAATACGTACTGTTTAACTGACTTTTCTTTACCAAGTAATCCAGATCCATTTTTCTAGCTGACCTATCCCCAGTGATTCTTCACCATCTTTTTGTTATCTCCAGATCTTTCACCAGAACCAGAAAGGAAACCCATGGGACCCTGTGAGGAACATCCCCCAGGGTGACAAATTCTCATTTACAGGCAAAATTTAATCTGTTCAGTATGGGCTCTTTTGGCTTTGCACTTCTCGTCTATTTTCACAGTGTCATGCGCAGTGAAGTCACATGTTTTACAAAACCCCTAAGCGTGTTGTGTCATCACATTTACCCTTACCAAACCTGAGATCTGGTCAGGAAGCAATAGCAAATTTGCCCTCTGGAAGGAACTTTCAGCTTTCTTAGGGAGTGACAAAGAGTTCAAGAAACCAAAGGTGGTTGTGTCTTGGAAAAGAAAGAAAAAATAGAGGCAGGAAATCTGTTAGACATAAGAGGAGTGTATGTGTACTCATTTCATAAAGATATGAATTAAGGATTGGAACTGACTGTTACTCTAAATTGATTGCATCTGGTAAGCATTAAGTGAGTACACATTTCTGAACTGTTTGCTGCTTTTTTGATCCCACTTGGTAGTCAGCTTCTGATACTTCCACTGAACTGTGTTTAATCATGTTTAGCAATATTTTAGTGATAAGAGTTGGTGGCATTATAGCTGCACTTCCAGTCTTTGATGCATATGATTATATTACCTCCTTCTTCAGTGAATGCAAAAGTGCTCTGGTAACTTGCCCTGTTGACGTCTGAGGAGGAAGTCAGGGCTGTTATTGTTTCAGTGTTCAAGCATGCTGCCGCTGAGTCGCTTTGATCCGTGGCCTTACACGGTGCTTTAAAGCAGAGGAGGGTGGAGGCAGAAGAGTTACTGGGCTTGTAAACATTTCTATTACATCAGATTAGTTTCCATGCCATGTACAATCTGCTGGTGTGACTCAGACTTTCACATTTTATGAAGTCAGCTATGTCTACAGGGACTACAACCGTTCTGAGAAATTCTAGATAAATGTGAATTAGTTTTATTCTTATCTTATTACACAATGTACAATTGTACAAAAAAATGCCCTTTTGTTGACTTTTAGTGCAGATGTGCAACCACTGGCAGATAATGAGAACAATGTGTTCTCCCCTTCATCAGTTCCTTTATTCTTCGGCTTTGAGTCGTAATCCAGGTCTAGGACTAACCCATGTTCATTCACAGTGTTCTCAGCTGCTCTCCACCCACCTCTCAATGTATTTATGTTTTCTTATTGAGGCTGCAACACCATGATCTGAGATGGCTGCCACTAAATAGATGGAGTCATGTTTCTTAGAGTAGATTATTCAATTGCTTTTACACTGGGGAATAGACTGTGCTCTTTCACAGTTATAAGACAATTTATTTTTGCCCCTATATCAATTTAGGGCATTGCCAGTAGCATGGGAAAAGTGGTAGTCACTGCAAGCAAAAAATGTTAATGTCTCAAATGAAATAATTTGGGGCACCACATGTAACATTTTCCCTTCAGGACTTTCTGGACAGGATTTTCAAATGCTCCGCTTTGTGGCAGCCAAATTTTGCAATTGCTTTGTTATCTCCCACATGTTTTCTTGCCAAATGTTTTCACAGTTGTCTGCTATTCAAATAATGTCTTACTAGTGCGGTGGTCATTTTGAATGTGCTAGGAAACAAGCAGAGTTCACAGGCTGTTTGCAGAGATCCTGAACAATAGCTGTAATTTCTTCAGCTTCAGGACGCACCAAAGAAGGTTTTTCTTTTCTGGATGCCCTAAACACCGTTTCTCACATTTCTGGCAATAGGACCCACTTGCTAGCCCCAGTCAGAGGAAGCAAGAATCTAGCAAGTACCAGATCCTTGAAGAAAACATTATGATGATTTGGTGGGAGGTCCCAGATACTCCTCCAGGGCCCTGCTCTGCAACGTGGACTCAGAGTCAAATCAAATGTTTTTAGAATGTGCAGGGTATGACTTGCAGACAAATAAAGGCAGTGCGTGAGAAAACAAATATTCAGGAGATCATGAATGTTCCTGACTGGCTCCTCATGCAGTGGACTGGGCATCATTCTGTAATTGCTAGTCCAACCACTAAAAGTTACGTACAGACAAGAAACTATTGAAGACATTCAATAGATCAGCCATCACAGTGGGCTGGAGCCCAGAGATATCTGCTAGGGTCAGGCATGAATACCCATTGCAACGAGTCAGGGTTGAGGCTGGTCTTGCGTGGGAATGGGAAACGTGACACAAATCAAGCAAGAAACTGCATGGATCAAAGGACGACAAGGATCTAGTCTTCTTTCATTGCCTGGCCTTCCTCAGCAAGTTTTTAGGCCTTTCTTCCTGCACCTGTATTTAATCACACACTTGGGGCCAGTTTTGGACACAGAAGTCTCTTGGAGGACAATCCAGTCCTTCACACACACACACACACATTTTTTTCAGGCAAAAGGTGAGCTCAGTGGTTGGTCTGAGGTGAGTGGAGTGCTGCTAGCCCTCCAGCCAGTGGAATCCTTTCACCAGGGTGCAGTGGGCTTGTGGACCGTGGGGAGAGGTCAGGAAGCTTTTACCACTCAGAGGAGTGCATCAGCGCAGGATGTGAGCCTAAATACGCTCTCTTTGTGGAAAAGCATTTTCTTATTAACCAACCTGTATCTGACAGGGTTTTTACTGAAACAACAGCTTCCCCAGGGCAGGTAAATGTGACTGTGGCAGCAGTTAGCACTCCCTGGGGCCTTCCTGCATCTAGGCTACAATTAGATACATTTGTCTGCAAATGCTTTAAATATTTCAGCTGGTATGCCATTAAGGAATAAGAAAGGGGTTTATGTTAAGAGAGACTCAGAGCACTGCAAGGCAGCCAATATCACAGACAAGGCATAAGAATGATTTGGGATAGATAATGGTTGTGAGTAATGTTATAAATGATCTCATAGCCTTTTTTTCTTCTGTGAAGTAAATGACCTTCCTTCTTCCACTTAGGGAGCCATGTGGCCATTACAGTGTGAAAAATGTGTCTCTCAGCCAGGACTGCTCAGTATATTTTTACTGAGGTCCACTGGATAATTTTAATGACATTTGCTCATTTTCACTCTGCTCTTTCCTGCGGTCTTGCCAGGTCCCCCTCCCCTCCCGGACACAGGGAGGGTGGCAAGGGACAAGGGCTCTCTCACAGGGATGCGTAAGGCTTCACATGTCTAGGTCTTTTCTGATGTCTAAAACATCATTTATGCAGTCCACATCTCACCTTTACCTTTTCAACCTCAGATGCAGTTCTAGCTCTCTCATCGACAGCAGCAGGAAGATTTACTCACGTTGCAGCCGGATTTGTAAGCACTAATGAGAGCCACAGCATAACATGACGAGATGCTACGCTCCTGCAACAGAAGAAAAACCCAACCCTCTTTCAAAGATCTGATGGGCAATAAGATGTGAATATAACACACATTTGAGGATGCAGGCAGTGACCATCTCTGTGAGCGGAAGGCCCCAGACAAGAGCGCAGGACCCAGAGCACTGGTTTGATGCTGCTAACTGGGTTATTGGTGGGCATTGCACAGCATCAGCACTTGGCTCAGGCTTTCTCCTCGCCTCTCCAGGCCAAGTCTTGACAGGTGTCATGTCTTCCACCCCTGCTGCTGCTGCACACGTAGCTGTGAAGCTGTAATGCGGCAGCTCTAATTTGAGATGTGCCTAGAAGTAGGGCTGCCCCTAGATCCCACCTTTGCTCTCTTTCTCTGTGTTAATGCAGTGACAAATAAGCTCCCATTTGGAAAAGAAACCCACTCGGGACCCACTTAAAAGCTTTCCTTTTCCTCTTTATTTGTAAAATTTTCCTCCTTTCCATCTCTGTGGCATGTGCAAGTGATGTGAAGAGAAAATAATAGTACCTTCATTATGCCTTTGTTTTCATAAGAAATGAGATCTTATGAAAGGAGGCCTTATGCCCTGATCAACGTTTATTATTCTGGATGTCTAGTAATGGGCAAATAGCATGAAAAAGCATTACATACTTGTTATAAGTTCAAGCATTTGTAATCATCAATTCAAAATTGTTAGACATCGTGGCTAAAAGTCCAGCTGAGACATCTGTAGGAAGTACAAAGCCCCCACTAAAATATTTCAGTAATATTAATTATTCAAATCATTATTAATCTCACCCACTTTACTCAGTCAAAGTCCATCCGAAGGATTCCTGCAAGGGATAAGATTCAGCACACATGGCAACAATTCTGCAACCTCTTTTAAATCTCAAATTGCTATATTTACCACAAAAACTTCCTTTCAGTCAGAGTCCCCTTGCAAATGTGCTTCAACTTAAAATGTCAGTTAAAACACTCCATCAAAACCTGAAGCCCTGCCTCCTTTTTCATTGAGGATTTATTCTGGCAAGGCTCCCCTCAAGTCAAGTAGAGACACCACCACTCTGAACAAAAGCTGCACAGTTTGACTCAATAATCTGTCATCTTCACATAAAGGAATGGATAAAAATGCAAACAAGCCCTTGTCCTAACATGTCACATAGCTTATAGGAAGGACACTTAATTCAGCCTTTAAGTGGGCTGCTGAACCAATGCTGGCAGTCATTGGTGCTGCTATGTTTAAACCTTTAGTCATGGCAGTCCTACAGTGATTCTCAGATCACTCTGCACTAAGCATTTGTGGTGGCCACACAGGGGCATATGACAACCCAGCTTAAACTCTCCAGTCCTGTTTCATTTCTGGCACTCACATCAATGCCCTGGACTCCCACACTGCACCACGTCATGGCGTGGTGGGAGTATACCTAGATACATCCACCCTGAGCTCTGGAAACCTGCCAGGAATAATCTCACAAGTCCACAGCACTGTTTTCTAGCCTTTCTGCCAGAACACAACAATTCCTTCCCACCGTTTCCTATCTTTTCTATAGATAAGGTCTGACAGCGTTAGAAAATGGGATGCTTGCTGACGCACGGTGAGGGTGGCTCTGGTGCCAGACTACAAGATGTAATTAAGATACAGGCAGGTGACTCCCATATGGTGCAGGATGACCAGTTACATCAAGAGACCTTATGCTAGACTAGTAAATTGTCACGTCGTATTCCCCAGGAGAGTAGATGGCATGTTTATGCCGTATCAGTGCACACACTGCTGCATTCGACTGAATATTTCTTTCAAGTTTATCAGTGTTTTTCAGAACCTGTAGACCAAAATGCCTAACATAACTCATATATACTGTTCTCGACATCATCAAATATTGTCTCCTAAAATTCACAGGCATTCAGGGTGAAAGATTACCTGGATTTGAGGTAGACGTCATTGTGCAATAAAATGTTTGTGTTTGGAGTTGAAAAAGACAATGATTTAGTGGAGTATTGATTTTTTTAAGGAGAAGGGGAATTGTGATTGGTGATTGGAGTTAGTCCAGCTAGAGATGAGGCAAAGCAAATGAGAAGATTCATGTACTTATGTTAGGTACTTAGTTTCCCTTACTTAGATAATTACTTATCTGCCATTGTAGAAAACCTTACAAACACAAAGGCAATGTCTCTGTAAGATAGGAAAGCATTGTTATCTTCCATTATGCTCTCAGAAGAGGCCACAGGAGGTTGAGGCAGCACCCACATGGTTTGGTGAGATCCCTCCTGAAGGCCACCACCACAGCCCTAGAGCTTAGGGCACCCCAGCTGCCATTAGACCAGGGGTAGGGTTCACCAAACAACCCTCCTCAAAGGGTCATTCTCACGTTTGCTCTATACATGACATGCTTGCATTTCTTACACCCTCTGATCCCAACCCCTGGAACTGTAGACGTGTGAAGTGTCCAAATCCCTGCAGTCCTCTGCTTGTTACTGATTATGGTGCTCTGATAGACTGATACAGGTGAGCAGAAAGGAACCTGTTAGAAAAGAGATCAATAACACCACCCATGTTGTGATCAAACACAAAGGGCCATAGGCAGGCTGCTCTCCCCTGTACCACGAGCTCCAAAAACCTCTGGAGGCTGCTTCTACCAAGCTCAGACCTGTTAAGTTCAGGGTACCTATCATGAACCTCACTTGTTTTTTGTACAAATGAGATGGAAGACAGTGCATGAACTAAGAGTTTGCCCAAGGCCCTAAATCAAAATAATAAGCAGATGTTGCGGAGTGTGAAAACATTTTGCCATTGTCAAATGCAAAAACTTTCGTTCCCAAATGCAAGAAAATAGTAATGGTTTCTTGCAGAGATGCTAGTGGCAAGGGGTAAACGTGAAAAAAAAAAAACAGTCCACATGTAATAGCTTTGTGCCATTAATGACTAAAAATAAAATAAAACTTTACAAAAGTTCCAGACTTCCTCGCTGGGGAATCTAGAGATATACAAAGATTTTCATACTACTTTATATTTGTGCCAGCTCGGATTAAGCACAGACCACACACTGGAAGACTGGTCACTCTCTATTGCAACAGCCATCTGGAATTCCTTCAGATTAAAAATGCCCAGACCATCCCTGGTGTACAGATGGAATAGGTTACTGTAGAAAAATGGAAAGCATAAAATTGTAATGTGGCCAAAAACTTAAAAATAAGTAAGAAATATATTCTTCCCTTTTAGCACTAACTTGGGGTCTGCAGAAGTGCAATAAATAAAAAATTAGAGCCACTAGTCCTTTCTGGTTTACTGTGTCATGTCTCAAATACAGATTATGAGCTACCCGTCCATCTTCTTGGTAAAATGGATCTGTTGCCATCAACTATAAAAGAACAGAGACAGGGGAGTTTACCCTACCAAAAGAAAATGAAAGAGGTGGAAAATCTAGAAAATACCTTGATGGTCTTCCCATGGGTCCTGTTCTTATTTTTTCGTGTTGTCCTTTACCAAACTGGAAAACCATTGCCAACTCACTTGCCTGGCTCTCAGGCCAATACCCTGCAGATGGAACTACCTAGACAGAGCCCTCAGGCTCACAGTGGTGAGACTAGCCTGTATAACCCCTCTCTGATGCACTGATGAGGTGGTGTGGGGGGGCAACTGTGGATATGCATTCATGGTCCTGCACAAGGTGGTGTGTGGAGCACCTCACATCTGTGTCAGAATTGCCTCCCCACATTCTTTCTTCACTCCTGGGGCACATCACTCCATTCTTACTTCACTCCTGGGAGAAGGCTTTCCTCAGTTCTTCCCTCCTTCTGTGGCATGAATTTACCCATAAGCCTTGTTGCCATCAGCAGCACTCTCCATGCACTGGTGGCTGTTGCAGGCAGCTTTTCCAAAGCAGCAGTCTTATATACACTCTTTCAGTATGGAAAGGAGGACACAGGACTCTATCCAGGCTTACACCAGGATACATCTTCCATCTGTGCCTCAGTGGTTCTGTGGAGGCAAACTGCAAGAACGTGCATGAGGATATGATTGATCTTGCCATATGGTTTTCTCACAGCTTCATGGCTGCACTTAAGAGAACTCAACACGACCTTCAGAGAGAGTACTGCAGAGCACTACCCATCTTTCCATGAGTGATGCTGTGGAGGGCAATATAAGGCCAGGTTTCTTATAGGTTTCACCCCTAGAGATGCTAGCTGGAGTGCATGCTGCTTTGACAGCTGGACACCTGGGCAATCAATAAAACTGTCCTTGAGTTTTCCATCGGTGTACTGTTGGCTAGATAGTGTTTTACCTGTAGACCATGCTGAAGATGGCTCAGGAAACAAACATAGGGCAGGATGCTGGAATTCAAGTCTCTAAATGCGGCTATCAATCTCCTCAGCTGGCCATCTTCATCACTGCTGTATGCTCTTATGCAGATGCATACACACAAAACAACCCTTACTTAAAACAAAGCAAAGAAAACTTTTTTCTTGTCTTACCACCTACCAGTCTGTGTAACACATCATATTATTTTCCTTCCAAGCATAACACAACTCTGTGTCAGGATTTATCAGTGCATCAACAACACTCTATTCAGTGCAGGTGAGAGAACAAAGTGGTGCCTCCCTGCCTGCCCTCAAGGACCTTACATGGTGCCTACACAAACATTAGCAATATGTGTAGTCATTGCACTGCGCACTTACAGGGTGGAAGTGTCAATCTGATCTCCTGAAAGGGTATTCTTCATGATACCTCATGACATAATAGTCTTGTAGCATCTTTAATTTAAAACAAAAGCTCCTGCAGAGGATTGCTCTTACAGTCTTACCGACCTGAAGAAATCAAGCAGGGAGACAGCAATGCAGACAGCAATACCTTAGAGGATGCTGCTCACGGCTCTTTTGTTGTTTCTTTGATGGTAATGCAAAAAAGTCACAGTGAAGATCAGCATCGGTTGTGCTGTGTGTCTCCCAAATACACAGAGAGATTCCATTGCAGGGCTGAAAAATCTGTGGGCATATTTAACTAGCTGGTTTTAATCTGTATAGCATCTTGAGGCAACAGCAACTCTCACCTGACAGATAGAGCAGAGGCTGAAGAAGCCAGGGGCCAGGTCTGCACAGTGTTATCTGCACGCACACTCACTACTGACACTATTAAAACAAGGTGTTGTCAAAGACAAACTTGATCTGATTCACCAAAGCACAGCTCTGTCCATGCACTGCATCCATTCTGGGAGTACTTTTATCTGAATTTTGTACATTTTCCTGAGCAAAAACTCAAAATCCTCAGTCCACTCTTTGCACATGTGCATGTAACAAGTCAGCTCACTGTTACCATAGCCATTTATGCTGTGGAGGCATCTGAGCTGTGAGCCAGATAACAAAAAATACCCAGGAAAGCTGCACATCTTGAAGCCTATTTCCCTCTGAGTCTGGCTGCTTTGCACCTCTCATGCAGGAATGGGGTTGGCCTATGGTGTAGCAGTGAAGGGGCTTCACTAGCAATACTGGTACAAGGCAACACTACCCCCATCCCCCACTCTCACCCCACATTATACTCTCTCCTCAGCTGTATCAACACAACCGTTTGTGGACTGTGTCTGCTTCAAGACCTAGGAACCTCAAAAATACACATTTGCTTCTTTCTTTCAAACAGAAGAGATGCCAGACCTAATTTACAGCATGGACCCACAAGCAGCTCTGTCAGCACAGCTGAAGGGAGGGAGTCCTGCAGGGGGGAAGGGAGTCGCTGAAGGTGAGACAGAGGCTCCTGAAGCTGGCACTGACACCAGCATTGGGATATCTGCAAAGCTCAGACTCAAGAGCATCAGGTATGGGCACCTTGACTGCTGCCAGTTGCCTTATGCTCATTCACAAGAGTATGTTCCCACAAGAGTAGCAGGGTGATGAGAAGGAGAATTAGAGCATACCAAGAGAGGAAAGAGACCATCAGCTCCACAGGAACACTGGTTTTAGGTACTCACTGTCATTGCTTTTCCTCTCTTTATTCTATTTCACTGACATGAATAATTTAGAAAATTAATAGATTAAAAATTAATATATGCCATTGGAGAATGTGCATGAAGACACATTGCCAGAGATTATCCTTTCCCCATTCATATTTCAGGTCTAAAGCTGACCCTACCTCTGTAGACTCAAATATCTTTATTTTTCCTTTGTGCATTTTGCATCCAATAGCTCAGGGGGAACTGAACAACACTGGGAAATTAAATTACCAGCATACAAACAAGAGAGATCATGACTGTGACATTTTTACACTAAAAACTAAAAAGTAAAAGCACAGAGAAAAGAAGGAGTGACTGAAAGGGTACATAAAGAATTGCCCCTGTACATAAAGAATTGAACCTGTTTCTGAGCCTTTGGGATTAATTTAGTCAAGGAGGAACTGTGGATGTATTATAAATGCCTGCTGTTTCAACTGCAGGCTATTCTAAGCAACCCAAAATCTTAAAAATACACAAAGCAAAAGCATAAACCCTAGGGAGATGACCATGAAGTAGTATGTCCGATGTTCAATATCCTGTATCTGGTAGAAAAGTTTCCATTCAGCTCAGTTTATGGCAGTTAAAAAAATGTCCTTTTATCAGTAAAAGGGAAGATAAGGTATTTCATGATAGTCCAAAAGTTAATGACCATTTGCAAGGAGTTGCTGCACGCTCACCAGGGAGGCGAGTTTTGTGATCCAGCCTTCGGATCTGAGACACGTTCCAATTTTAGTAGAATCAATGCAACACTTAAATTTTCCAAGGTAAGCCAAGTGACTACCTGTCAGAGATCTATTTTTACACACTTAGGATTCACATCACTGTATGTTTCAGGCTGCTACTGTGTGTGAACTTTTACAGGAACTTTCTTTTTTATCTGCCTGATATGTATGTGGAATGTTTTGGTCAGGGTGAGGCTAAAGTCTGATATGATGCAGTCAAAATTTTCCACATGACAGGCTGGCTTTTCTCTGGCCTGGGTTGATCAGTTCTTTGTTCCAAATCTATGAAAATTGCTTGTGATTTCTTCACCTTGGGTTCACTCTCTGCTTTTCTTCTCACCCATTTCTTCCCTGTTCTCATTCCTTACCCCCTCCTTCCACTGCTTTTTATTTCCACTTGGATTGTACCTTTCCAACTGGAGATACAACCCCACAAAAGAACACCCCCCACACCTCAAACCAAAACACAAATGACACAAAAAGCATGGAATTAGTCTCATCTTTGCTGTCATCACATTATTTGCTGTGCTTGAACATTACATCCTATTTCTGCCTGGGTCCAGAGCTTGATGAAGTTATTTTGGCAAGTAGGGCCACCCTACACTCCCTTTTATTTAAACATTGTTTTGTGTCCCTGTCCTCCCCTGCCACAGGTACCAAGTTCCAGGCTGAAGAAACACAGAGCAGTGGGGCACCCCATGGGCTGGGGGGGCAGGTCAACTCCTCCCCAGTGCTCTTGGGCATCACCACTGCCCCAGTGAGTTTCTCCCCTGTCCCTGACAGAGAAATGCAGCAGCAGCAGCTAAATCTGGAAAGGTGAAGGAGCCACAGAGAGGGGAATGTCACCGTCCCACAGCAGGGGACAGCCTCTCCCTGAATTTCTCTATGACAAGTCTTCCCTGCCTGGCTTTTAAGGGGCCTGGACACCCCATGGTAGAGAGGCTGGAGCTCTGCAGCAGTGTGGCATGAGTCAAGAAACTGAGGCTTTTTCTCTGCTCAGCTCATTCTCAAAAAACCCAGGATGCTGGGAACACACTCCCACATTCAGGGCTCATCCCAGGACATTTGATCCCCTCATCATTTACCCCAGGAGACTACAGTCCCACAGGATCCAGAAGGACTGTAGCATATTCACCTCCTCCTGGCATCCCTCTTCTTAGTGGCATCAAGGGCAAGGTCTCCAGCGTACCCCTTGCTAAGGCCTAGCTTTGTCTGTCTGTCTGTCTGTCTGTTTACTCAGCAGGAACCAGCTGCTGGTTTTGCAGTGTCTGGCAGACTCAGGTTCCATTTCTGCTGTCCCTTTAATGGCTGTTCTAACAAATAATTTTACTAATAATTATTATGGTTGATTTACATTATCCCACTCCATAGTTGGCCTTGCAGAGCAGTTGCTTTCAAGCCTTGTCCCCTGACACAGCTGCATTTTCCGTGGTGTGCCTGATCTGCGTGTAATTCATGGCTCAGCTGGGATTTCTGTGGCATAAATAGCATTACACCATTATGAAATGACAATAGATGCCAGAGCTGTTATCCATCGAAGAGGAGCTCGAGAGTGCAACTTCTACCAGACTGGCAACAATTAGATTTGCAAGTGTAACCAGATCCTATTGTTAATCCCAGCTCTGTTTGGGCATCTGTAACAACTGGTTATGTTGTAAGACCACGATGGCTTCCAAGTAAGAAATCACAGCATTCTCATTATGTGCTGAGTGTTCATCACATCAGATCCATTTCTCAGCATTTAATGTTAATTACTAGCTTGGTTTTGTATTAGCTGAGAGCTAAATGGTGTAGTACTGCGGAAAACTATTAAAATCTGCGTCACATAGGCAAACATAACCATCCACTTCCAGAATGTGAAATGGATAATGAGTGGGTATAAAGGAGTTCTCAGAAACCCCAGCTGAATGCATTCAAGAGCAGTGCTTCCTCTTTAATGGGCTTTCTGCCAGGATGACACATCACTCTGCCTCACTGAAGTCATTTATAAGCTGTCCTTCATAACACCCTTTTCTCTCATGCATGTGCTGCTCCTCCTCTTAGGGATAGTCACAGAGGGAGGATGCACCTGATGGTAAAATGCTGCACTGTTCAGAATAGTAAAACTCCTGGAGAAAGCAAGAACCTAACTCTCCTCATAACTAAGCCTATAAGAAAAGGGAGGGCAGGGCGATGTGAAAAGCAGAGCTACACAGGAGTTGGCTACCAACCAGATTCCCAGTTCTTTGAGGCTGACTTGGGTTTTCCACTCGAAAGCACTGCCTTGGTTTCAGACTGTAACGCAATATCTGAAAGCATCCTGTGTAGTTCCCTGCATTCCTGGAGAAAGCCAGGCTGGAGCTGGAGATGGAAGTAAAATTCCGTGAGGTTTACACAGCACTCCCCCGGAGGGACAATGCTGAGGTGTATCAAAGGGAGTGTTTAAAGGGAGGGAAAGGAGCTTCTTAAAATCTCTGCGTACCTTCCCCTCCCTTCCTTTCCTTCTGCCCAAGCACGCTCCCATACGGTGAGTCACTGGTGGTTGTCACAGACTTGGGATCCCCGCTGTACTCTTCAGCACACAAGAACACAGTCCTTGCTTACAACACAAACGTGAAAAACCACACCCGGAGACACAAGAGAATTTTAGCCATCCTGCAGGTCAAACAAACTACTGACAAGATATTGGCCTGCAGTGTTCAAAGGAGAGTCTAACAACTGGGCCTGGAAGAAAGGGAAAGAGCATTGTACATTTTTTAATGAGGAGTTCCTCCCAAGCCTGGGGAGAAAATAGCAGAGGTACTTGCTTGTGGTTGACGAAGGTGGAAGTCAGCCTCCTGACAGTGAATGAAGGTTTATGGGCAGGGTGGGGATAGCTCTAATACAGACTGCAAATGAAGAGAAATTATTTCTGCCTGATATCACAAAGAGAAGGAAGCCAGCACAGGGATGTGATCACCACCGAGAGAAAGGAGCTGGCAAAGAAAATCTGATGATGGAGGACTCCAAGCGATGGGCTAAGGAAATAACCATTGCAGTGAAGCTCCTGCTGCAATAAAAAATGTTAAGATGTTGAATGCTAAGAAGCTATGCAGGCAGCCAGGAAATGTTATATGTAGATGGAGTACGAACAAGAAATCTGCAAGGCATAAACCTGGCATGTTTATTTAAAGAGAAAATGATCATTTTTTTAGGTCATCCGAGAAAAAAAAAAAAGTGCTTTCACTAATATCTGAAAATCCTTATGCCAGAAGGACTGTTATGCCTTTCTCAGGAAAGAGGAGTCAGCTTTTCTTTTGGGTAACTTGCCCAGCAATTACCTGATTCACCAAAGCAACTGCTTTGTCCACTGTCAGCTATTTATGTAGCTATGCATACATGGCACTACAGATGTTCTGTACTACAGACGCACATCGAAAGCACAGACGGGACCATTGCATGAAAAAATGTCCCTAAGCAGACAATTTCTATGCAAAATCCTTCAGCAGAATTCTAAAAGATTGCCCTGCCTTTAACCAGTTCCTTGTTATGAGACGCAGCACTGAATATTGAATTCAAGATACAGGAGACCTGGCAGCAGAGTTTAAAGTGCTGAGATTTACAAGAGAAGCATTGCTGCTCAGTAACAGGCTTTGTAAAGAGAAGCTGTGTGTTTATCTTTCCTTGCTCCAGTTTCTTGGGCTTTAGAGGGCCTTCCTTTTTGACCCTTTGAACATCCAGTACTTCTGCCTAGCTGGATCAGAGCTCCTGTTACTTCAAAACCATTGTTAGGAATTGCCACAATCGAAGCCTTCTCCTACAGCTGGAGGAAAGGATGGCTTCTGACAATGAATTGTGCGTATGTGCTGACAAAAAATGCATTGTGTGGTTTGCCACTTGCCTTTGTTTCCCTGTTTTGTAGAATTTGCTTCTCTCGTCAACCTGCCTAGGGCTGCCAGGGACTAATATTGCCCACGTGGTGTTGAATTTGTCAGTCAAATGCTGAGCTTTAGACAGAGAGCATCTTCTTTTACAGTTAAAACAAGCTGCTAACTGGGGAAAGGTAAGGCAGCCAGATCCAAGGAAAAATGTGCAGTAATCTTTTTCCTGTTTCAAGACTTTGTGATCTCCACGAAAAGACACGAAAAATGTTGGTACTATAGCCTTTACAGTCATTCAGCTAAACCCTATCAAATTACTGGAGTTACTTCATTTTCATCTTTAACAGCAGACTTAGACCCTGAATACTCCTGTAAATTGAAAACAAATGTAGGCTAAATACCCAGCAGGGATTTCTCTACCTACCCTAAAAGCTACTTAACACTTTCTCTCCTCCCAGAAGCACCAACAGACTCCTCCTTGTTAGGAAAATAATTTACTAGGACTAAAGATAAGCTTGCAGCAATTATTACACGGTAAAACAAAAATGCAACAGCAGTGGTGGATAAAGAGGAAAGCATATCAAGAAAGAAAACTTAACTCACAGCTTCACAAAAATATCTTCAGTTCAGGCATACTATTTATTTTCATGACCTTGTGCTCACACAAGGAGCTCTCACCTAAGCATCCCGTTGCAGCAATCCATTGAACCAACCAGATCTGCGAACAGCAAAGGGAAAGTTGCCTGGAACTCCTGATGGGTTTTGGGGTGAAGGAAGCAGCCACTGCAGATATTTGGTGTTGCTTTCAGGTCCTGCCAAGTCTGAAGGAAGCAGGGCTTTTTTGCAGGCCTCTGTCACTATTAAAACCCACCACCTTCTTCATGCAGCACAAATTTTGCTAGCATTGCTTTCCCCTTCTGATGAGTATGTTTTGTATTTAAAAGATTGGCAAATTACAGGTCAGGTCAGGGACCAGTTTTACTCAAGCAGTGAAGTGCTAAGGCTGTAAGGAAGAAAGATATTTTCCTTTTTTAAAAAAAATATATTATATACACCTTGTGAATCTGTGTTGAAAATGCATTTGGGTCACCATTTGGGGCAGATGGACGTAGTCTGTGGGTTATCCTGCCACGTGTGCTCTCACAGAACACAGCAGCATGGGTGAGCCCATTGCAGCTTACCTGCTGGCTCCTCCTGACTTAACTCTGGAAAATTCATGGTGCTGGCATGTTGCTGGATCCATCCATCTCCAGGATTAGATGAAGTAATTTTTGGTTGTTCCAGTGATGCATCACTTACAACAGGAGCTTTCGAAAGAGCCAGGAAAGGATCAACTCAGGACACACAGTTCCTTGTGGGATGGGTGTCCCTTTCAGACCACCACAGTTCCTCCACGTGCCCTGTGACAAGGGCTGCCAGGGCTGCAGGAAGCTCACTGGCCAGGGCAGGGCAGAAGAACTACCTGGCTGCTGAAATAGTCCATGACACTGAGTTGCTACACGCATTCCTCATTGTTCACATAGGTTAATGCTTGCTAAGAAGATAAGTTATGACAGTGAGAGTGAGTCAAGAAAACTTCAGGAAACGTAATTTCCTCATGGGTTACCTCAGTTTAGATGTACCTGAATCCCTTGGAACATCCACACAGTAATCAAAATGTAATGTTGCTAGTGAATTGCAATCTGCTTTTCATAAAACCACCAGAAAGTGCAGATGTCATGATTGCTCTGTGCTCTCAGTATGGTGCAGGGTTATCATGGAAAGACATTACCCATCCTTTAGTTGCAAAGGGCCATTATTATTATTGCTGTATCACCTGCTAGTGTTGTTACCATCAAATATCTACTAGTGACAATGTTTGTTATTAACTTCTGGTTTTAAAAGTTTATAGCTTGGCAACCGGTGTTGGTATTCGCAAGAGTGTTAAGGCTGACATAAAAATCTCAGCCTGGAAGCATATTTGTTTTCTAAATTCTGTGGTTTATCATTGCCATCATTGTATTTTGAAAAATAACTTCATAAAATTGCATAATTTAAGCAAAGTTGTTTTTTATCTTTCAGGATTTCTGTTCCATCCCTTCATCATCACCTTCAAGGTTTCAGGATAACTATATGAAAGAGAAAAGGAAGGACAAGGGACAGAGGTGCTCACAAATGCCAGCTTTCACCTCCTCTCTAGGCTGAATTTGTAGACTAGTTTCCCAAGGGCCCATCTAGAGTCACTGGAGAAAGGAAAGCAATTTGGGGGACCTTAACAGAATTCAGATCTGGAGTGTCTTCTGGAGCCCTTTCACTCCAGCACAGCAGGAGACAAGTGACACTGGATTGAGGTACCTTTAATGTTATCACTCTCCCTCTCATTATGGTAAAGCCTGGGAGAGAAGCAGAGGGAGAAAATGTGGTCTCCCTGGGCTGAGGGAAAGAGTAGCTCTGCTCACTGGGCTGGAGGATTTATTTCCATGGGTTGTACCCTTCATGGTGCCTCCTGTGGCAATATAACCAGACACAACGTGAATGAAAAAGGTCCCCAAAGAACAGCATCTTTCTGGTGAAAAAGGGATGATTTCTCCCACATAAGAGACGTCCTCAGATTTACCAGCATGGGATGGCATCATACAAGAGCTCCCCACTCTGTGATGCTCCCAGAGAGCTGGTGGGTGTCCAAGCAATAGCTGAAACAATGGGCTCAAGTCTTTCAGGGTTGTCCTGGAGCCTGTGAGTTAGCTTGGTCTGCTGGGCTGTAAGTGAAAAGAAGCATAGCCCAAGCCCCATAGGCAGAGTTTGCACTGCAGAATGTCAGGGAAAGAAAGGGAAAGCCACTTCAGCAGAAAGAAAGTTGATAATGGGAGTTCATTATTAGGAGAAACGATGTCAAACATTTCAAGGCTCTTTGACTGTAAGTCATCAACCTGGAACACCTTAAAGAGTGAGTGTGGGTGTTCATCAGAGACAGATGCCCCCAATTACTAATTATCCATGCTTAAAAGAAAACTGTTTAAAGTTTGCTGCCTTACAGATCTCACTGGTAGGGTTATTTGTCAAAGGAAGTACATCTGCATAGTACTAATGGTATCAGTGAGTGGGATTTACAAATGACATTTATTTTCAACATTCAAAGAATAATAGCTGAGAGAGTGAAGGGCTAAGGAGTGCTTGTTTGGCTATTTCCTTAACTCTGATATTGCTAAAAACTGGAGGTTTTTGCATTCTGAACTGTGACAAATTAGTCAAAAGAAAAAAATTTACACATATACATAGAGAGAGCTATATATAAATACGTGTGTGTATATGGATTCTAGAATAAACTGAAAGCATTTTCCCTGGTTCCCCCTGAATCATGACAATGATCTCTTTTAGTCTGGCTGAAAATTTGAACATGGTGTCATCCAATATAACCAACAGGCAGCTGTATCAAAGATGCTGCATTCTCACAAGCAGCCACAAAAATAAATTTAAAAAAAAAAAAAAAAGGACTATAAGAGCATTTGCACTGGAAGAAATTGCTGGATGGTGAGCTGAGGTATTAGCAGACTGCTAAGAATCTTCTCGGGCAGGTGTGGACCCCAGAGGAGCTTCTTTTGAAGTTCACACTTTATTAAAGAGCAGAAACTCCAGCCCCTGGTCACTGTGCCACAGAAAAGCAGCCTCCCTCAGTTTTGCTCCTGTGACCTACTTCATTTGGTTTAGGCTGCTATTTTCATGCAAAGTATTCGAAATCAGCCTCATCATTACAGCAAAGAGCATTATCTCTCACTGTTTTCCATCTAGCCCCGAGAATAACTCTGATGTCAGCGGGGAGCTCTCTCTCTCTGGCAGCCATCTCCTCACTGCCAGCTTGTCACATAAAAGGTCAGCTGTCTCTGCCAGCTCCTCAGATGGACCCAACGTATATTATGCTCCTCTCACACCCAACGACCCCAAGCAAAGCAGCCCCAGGAGAAGCCATCTCCTACTCCCTCTCCCAAGATCCCATTCAGTTGTGAACCTGCTCTCGGTTACGCCAGCTGCAGCCCTCAGAAAGACATATTGCAGCTGGGGTGCTGCCAGTGCCTCATGGTCCAGCCATTCCTCCTCCACAGCAAACATCTTCTGCTGGAGCCACGGGAAGGGCGAGTGGGAGGACCAACCCCATGTCAGGGCCTTCCCAGCAAGCAGCTTGCAGGTGGATTCCACATTTGTCCTGCTGCAGGACTCAGTGGGATAAGACTAAAAGCTGGGATCCAAAGTGATGACTGGTGGCCTTTGGGAATGTGAAGGGAGCACAGGCTCCTATTTGCCTCATCAGTAAAAGTTGAAGTATTCTGTCCATCTCAGGCAATTTTTCCTCCAGATGCAATGCAGCCTAGAAGTCCTGATCTAAAAATCACTACTCTAGCAAGAATATAAGGAATCACGGGGTGATCAAGCGTAGACCCCCAGGAATCCAGCCCTGAACACACAGTCCTAGCAAACCTCATTCATATCATTAACCACAATGGCCATTTTGCCTGAGGAAAGACAGAGTTAGGACTTCAGAGTTTGGCACAAATCCTAGACTATATAAATAGATTTCTATGAATCAAAGCTCCATTATGTAAGACATAAAAATAAGAGAACAAATGAGAAGGAAAAATAAGCTGAACTTCAGAGTCTGCAGTGAAGCATCAGCTTAAGAGTTTGGGCACTGAGTCAAGAAACAGATCTTTTCTTCTTTTTTTTTTTTTTTTTCCTCTCTCAGTTTGCCTGCTTTGCTTTAAAAGTGACTCATCCACTCACTCCCCCCTTCACCAGCACTTTTCATGTTGTTTCAGACATGCCTGTACATTTTAGAGATTAACAGGAGCATCAAAACTGCCTATTCATTGACTGCGCATCTACATTTGCACTTCTGAATTAGTGCAAATTTGTTTGCAAACAAAAAAATGCCTCCAAAATGCCACCAAGGTTAAAAGAACCATAGCGCGAGGCGTGTTGCAGTTTACAATGAATCGAAATGTGACTAAAGGCAGCATGTGACAGCCATCTATATTTAGTGGTGGCTTTTGCTTCTACACTCTTTGAGATACCCTGTCAGAAAAGTGTCTATGTTTGTGCATCTCAGCAGAAGAATGAGCCCCTGAAGGTGTAGGAAATCTCCGACAACGGCTTTTTATACATTCCAGTTGTCGCTGGGGCATTTGTTTATATGTGTTGCAGGTTTCCCTCCCTCCCCACCTCTGGCACATTCTCATCCACTCTTTGCTTTGACCAGGGAGTATTTTTAGCTGATGTAGCACAGTTATTTCACCACTGGATCTCCTCGTCACACCTTTTCCAAAAGCTGTTAAAAGAGGAGGCTTGAGAGTAAATCATGACTCCCCTCACAGAAGTGCTGTGGTTACCATCCTCTTAAGACATTAGATACATACCTCATTTGCTTTTTTTTTTTTTCTTTTCTTAATTTATGTTATTTGCATAGTCAAATGATTGAGGCGCACATGTTTTGTACAAGGTAAATTGGTTGAACATAAATTGGTCTGAAGTGTTTTCTTTGGTTCAGAGAAATTCTGCTAGTGCCCCCTTCCAGCAGCAGAAATAAGGAAAGAATTATACATGTGGTTTTCTTTAAAATCACCCTGAACTGCTGTTCTTTTCAGGGAGGGAAATCCTTTTTTCTTCTTTTATTGCAGCTTTCCTTTACTGTTTGATAAATAAAAGCATTTCTTCTGTGCACTTACATTACATGCATCTTTTTAGGTTTATAAATAGTTACAGAAAATTATACTTTTTTTCCACAGTTCCCTTTCTAGTCTGTTTAAAGCCTTGCCTGACTGCTTTTAAAGAGGGCTTAGCGACATTTAGATAACATGGTGATGCATGCATATAAGAACTTGAACAGCACTAATAGTCTAGCTGGGATAAGCATTAGAGCATTCCCAGTATTCCAGATTTCCATAAATAACATAAATTAACCTCCCAGCTCTTTATATGCAGTACCAGCTACAATGGCCTTTTATTTCTTTCCTTTTTTTCTCCCCATTTGCTAAATCAATATTCAGCTGACATTCTGGGGATGGCATCCATTTTTTTGCAACAGGCTGCACAAGCACAATGGATGTTGCATAGGTTTACTGGGAAACAGTCACCAAAATGTCTCAGTGCAGCCCATTGCTGCTTCATACAGGCCCCTCCACTGGGAGATTTGCAAAACAAAAGTAAGGCTTATTTTACAAGAAGCTCTACATACTGTCATTCCCAACAAGGAAGACAGTATCTGCCACTGAACCCATGTCAGCCTACAACATTAAAAATACTTTTTTTTTGCATAGGCCAGGAAGGGGATAAAACTCTAATTCTCCAGACTTTGCAGAGATTCTTGGTCCACAGCCCAGCTCTAGACCTGTACTCTGTGTTTCCAGGGCTTGGACACAGTATTTTGTGTGCTACCATAGCAACTGATGTTCACATATCTGCAAGCAGATGGCAGTTCCAGGAAGGAGGCCTGAAAATGTCTGTGTAGCAATCTTTGCATCCCTTGGACATTTCAGAAAGACTCTTATCTTCCAGGCTTTTCTTCCTGATGTTTTGGACATCGCTGATTGACATGTGGCTTCATGAAGTAAAGACAGGGAGCTGCCCTCCCTATCAGTAACACTGCCAGCTGTACTAGACAAATCAATAGAAACTTTAAAAAAAGCCTAGAACTAGTAGACAAATGGAAAAATATCATATAATGGAGAAGAGTCATAATGGCTGTTGTCCAGGGAAGCCCTACCTCACAAATTTACCAGAGTTTTCTAAAGGAGGTAACAAGTATGTAGAGGTAGCTCATTTGGTTGATGAAGTAGGAGTGGACTTTCAACAAGGTTTCTCAATATCCCTTACCAAGGGCTCTTAAAGATGCTAAACCAGGGGAAAAGTTCTCTTACAGATTAAAGTTAAAGGAAACAAAGAAGAGGAATGAACCGTAAGGTCCTATGGAGATCTGTCCTGCTTCTGTGTCATTAAGCATACTCATTAACCACTAAGAAAAGGCAACAGAGTAAGCCGAGACGGTTTATCAGCAATACCAAGACACTGAAGTTGTAAAAATGAGTGATGACTTAGCAGAAACACAATTCAGTGCTATAATACAAAGCAACAGGGAAATAAGGCACCAGACAAAATTTGGTGTCTATGAACAGAACACCTATGCATGCAAGGTAAAACAACCATAACCTCAGAGATTTTGAGCTACCTCCGTGATTTTGAGCTACCTGGTATCCCCCAGAAAAGTAATCCTGGCATTACAACAGCCTTTTCTATGAACGTGTTAGCTCAGGGTTTAGAAGCACCAAAGGAGCAAATGGCATGTCAGGAACTATTAGAAAAGGAGCAGAGATCAAAAGTCCTTGTTATTCCCATAGCTTGAACCTTCTGTGGAGTTCAGTCCTTCTATCATCTTAGAATAAAATAAGATACAATTACAAAAAGAACAGACACACAACACAAGTGTTTAAAATTCTGGAGAAAAAAAATTCAAGAAGCAAGTAAACAAGCTACAAGTCAGGGAGATGACAGGCATCTAGGAAACCTTGAGTGTCATGGAGGAGTTGGATACAAGATATTTATTCACTCTTTCTATACAATGGGAAGTACACAGCATCAAATTTTGAACCTTCCAGGTGGTAGTTTTAAAATAAAAGTGCCACTTTTTTTTCACAACACAAAGGTTATAGTGAGGAATTAAGTAAATCCCAAAAGTTTTCATGGCTTCCAAGAAGCAATTGGACAAAGTCATAAGAAAAGATCATCCGGAGCTATTATGCACAACATCCATAGGTATCATGCTAGATGGCACCTCTGTCTCAGAAAGTTTCTAGGTTAGAGACGGTCAGAAGCTGGGAATATACCCATATCACTGTCACCCCAAAATGATTTTTGTATCCACTATCTGTCATTGTTAGAGACAGGATACTGAGCTAGCTGGGACTTCAGTCTGAGTGGTCAAAGTCCTCTCATACTGCATCATTTGTGCCATAGGAACTGATCTCAGTCTGTGCTGAATGTGAGGTAATTCAATGTTTTTCACTGAAAGCTAATCCCCATCAGCTGCAGCAGATTTACCATAAATTTATAAGAGCCCACACACAGTTCTGATGCTACTCCATCCTGCCTTGGCACTGTGTGCTCTTTTGCTTTGAACTAAAAGGGGCAACTCAACAAAAACATGAAGGGAAGCAGAACACTTGGCATTAGGCTTTTGCAAAACGCTCTGGACCTTATTCTTTTCCCATGTTGTCCTTCCTTATTTTACCTGAAATGCCAACAGTGATGATTCCTTTATAGAAAAAATGAAGATACTGTGATCTGATAACCTCACTTGTCCATCAGCGGTTTTTCAGCAGGAAATGGCTGCCCTTTGGTCTTAGCTTTTCTCGTGGAATAAGGAAAGGTCAGACTCTGAAAACTGGATTCACCCTATGTTGTACCTCACTCAAATAAAAGTCACTTTGCAATCACTGCCACTGCTTAGAGGATTAAAAATTATAAGGCTAATGAGAATGAGAATCTGCCCCTAATGTACCAAGTCTCTCTTAAGAGTCCTATTTGGTTCATCTTACTGTGGCTGCTGCCCCATTAAAGCCTTAAAGAGAACTCATAAATATAAAAATACCCAAGAGCATGGCAGAGAATCCTGCCCTGAATAATTGTACTGAAATGTACTAAAAGGAACTTAATTTCCTTCTCGATAGCCTCAGTAATACTTTGAAGAGAGAAGAATGAAGGTGAGGACATGCATTACATTCTGTAGAGGTACAGAAAGAAACCTTTTTGCAGTGAATACGTCAGGGGAATATGTCTAAAAGGGCTAATATCTGTGAAAATATGACCTCTGATTTTGCCAAGGTCAGTAAAACCTACTGTGATTTGCTTTGTAAGTGTCGGTCACACAAGTTAAAGCTGCCTCAAGGCAACTTTAATTTCTGTACCCAAATTCAACAAGACATGATGTTTCTGAAAGGTTTGCAAAATCCTCCTCTGTGTGGAGGAACAAGATTATCTGGTCCAACATTTGTTTACAATTATTTATGGATCCAAAACAAGTCAGTTCTTTACTATAAATTCATACAGAATGGCAGATCAAAAAGCCATTAAGAGCTGTTACTCTGACATGAAACAGGCTTCTTAATTTCCGTTTCCTGTCTCACGCTGTTGACGGGTGGTTTCTGTTCTTCTCTTAGCCTCTATGGCAATGCACACCAGAAGACCCTCACACCACACAAGCCTGCAGTGCCATTCGTTGAGAGAATCTGTTCCAGTTCTGGGTTACACGATTTGCTGAATATTGCTGAATATTTCTAGGATTAAAGCTGAGAAGAAGGGGGGATGGGTCTTGCATTCTGCCATTATATGGCTGTTCACTGCACCTCATAAATGCCGGTTTTGGAGACAGAGATGGGCATATGGGGCCACACCATTACCCATTCCTTCAAACATTCATGGTTCTTAGTGTCAGAAAAACGAGCTCCCAACATAATCTACACTTGTGTTCACATGGGTTTTCTTTCTTGTGTTAGGAGGATTTCCATAGAAGGTTAAAGCATTTCATGTCCTGCCTCAGACCGGTCAATCTAGAATTGTTCCTGAGAAAGGTGCCAGGACCTTATTAAGTAGTCATGGAGTAGTGTGATCTCCAAAACAGTTTCCAATTTACCTGCAACAGGAAAAGAAAGTGTCTTATCATCTGCAATGTATTTTCCAGTTATCCTACGCAGAATAACAATACATATTATTTTATTGATGTAAATGTCTAAATTCCTAATAGTGCCATTACTTTCTTCATATCTTGTGGCAGTGAACTTGACAGATTGTTGAAAAAGTATTTACCATTTACTAGAAATGGTTACCTTTCAGTTTCACTTCATTTTTAACTCGGGCAGTGCTGATGCATAGTTTGTGTGCCATAGGATGCTCCTCTCTGTTCACTTTTATTCACTTCCTGCCTAACTGAGCAAGCCCAGACTTTTTGTCAACTTTCCATCTAGAAGTCTCCCATCACTTCAGCTGTTTTATCACCAAGTCTCTATATCCTCTCTAGAAAGACTGGCCTTCCATTAAAGTAAGCGTAACTTGCATGGCAGCTTACCTTATAATGCTCTTGCAGATGTAAGTGGTTTTCTCTCACTCCTTTTTTAATTGTCTGAAGCATCTTGCTTGTTTTCTAATAGCTGTTTATAAAGATACTCACAAATCCTTCCAGGTCTTTTGGAAAATCTCAGTTTGGACTAGAGCTGTACTGCATTTGGTGACCTGAAGACCCAACCCAGCCCCCTCCTAATGATGGGACACAGAGATGGTTGAGCTCTAGTGAGATGCCATGACCAGGGTCACTGCTGCCAGGGGGTGATACCTCGCTTTGTCCTCCCAGCAGCAATACACCCCAGTCATGCAGTTGTGCTGATTCCCATCCAGCAGCAGCAGTGGTTCTTGGATTTCTCACTGAGCTGTATCAGTTCACAAAATGAGAGGAAAATGGACATTAGGAGCAAAGGACATTTTCTGATGGATCAGGTAGCTGGATCAGATACGCAGTCATCCTGATGATCAATGCAGTGGGTGTCAGAAAGAGAGTGAGAGTCCTGGTCAGAAGCAGCAGCAAGAGGAGGAGGAAGGAGAGGGGGGGAGAGGAATTAGACAGCATCTGTCAGCAGCACCAAGCTAATAGAGGACTTCCAGGGTCAAGATAGGAAAATGTTTGTGATGCATCTGTTTCAATATACAGGTATCTGGACATTGGCTGAAGTGCACACCTACAGCTCCAAAGCCAGAAATGTTATTTAAACTACTTGTCCCCCAGAAACTAAGGGCATGAAGAAGGAAAGTTCACCTTTCTGTACAGCTGCCAGGCAGTACCCCAGCAGACCCAAGCCTCCAAAATTGTTACACTGCTGTTGTCAACAGCACAATTTCCCTCCTGCCTTCTCAATCCATCTTTTCAGGTCTCTTTGTTGCTTTTCACAGCCGTCTCTTGAGTCATGAAACAATGATGGGTTGTGTATATCTTTGTGGCTGCAGTGGTTTCCCTTCCTTTCCAGGCTTACGTATTTCAAACACTTGCTCTAGATAAGGTGCTTGGAGCTTCTCCTTGTTAGCACTTAGCCATGCTGAGAATTGCCAGCCTACTTCTGTCCTGCTCTTCTCAATCATCAAACACATCTGCCCTTGTGCTCTATTAACTTTTTGTCAGGAACTTTGTCAAAGGTTTCCTGAAAGTGTAAGTACTCAGGGTCACTTTAGAACAACCTTGGCCATGACTCTAAGGTCTCTGTGGAGATGTAGTGTTTTCTTTTTGCTTTAAACTCCTGCTTTCTCTTGTGAGTTTCCCTGATATTCAGATGAAGAAGCAATGCAAAATTTCACAGGAGGGAAAAGGTGCACAACAGAAAAGGGTTGAGATATGAAGTATGATTATGCAGGAATCCCGTGCAACTTGAATTGTAGGAAAGTCATCTCATCTCCTGTGCTGGAATGTCTCCTGCTGATGGGTGCAACCCTTTCCCAGTGACTGTGAAAATCTTGATAAGGAAAGTGATGAGACAGTCGGCTCAGCTAGAGCTCTAAGACTTGGGTTTGCCCTCCCACGCGTTTTGGGTGGGCAGGTAAACCACAGACTGTCATCTGTGAAGTCAGAAAGCATTGGGTACATTTAATTACTACATTAGCACTTGCTAACACTTTCAGTGCCAAGAACTGGTTGTGGAGGGTTTGGGGTTGTTGTTTGTGCTTTGTTTTTACCACAACATAACTATTGGGGTAGGAGCTCACAGATCTAAGAGCTGGAGTCAGACCATTAATAGGCACTTACTGCAATAAACAGGTCAGGAAATAGTTGTGGCAAAGCAAAGAGCTGAGTGGCTTTGGCTTATTTTCATGCTTTTCTTCTCATTGTTTCTTATCCCGTCTTTTCCCACTCACAAGGTCTTCTCTTTGGCATTTTTCTATTTCCAACGATCTTATTTGTTCTGAAGAAGAAGAAAATAATGTAAACAAAGGATCTTTTCAGTTAAACAAGATCTTTCAGCCCTTGGGAGCTAGGCACCACAGAAATCCCCTCTGAGAATCTGCATCTGACAATTTAAACAGGACCTGTGGGTTGTTCACTGCATAGTCTATTTATGAGCAGTGCTCAGATGACTGACCACAGCCTCATCATGCATCCCATGGCCTAGTCACTCCCTTTCCCAGAAATACAAAGAAGTGGGCCAAACCTGGTGGCAACAGCAGCAGCGAGCTGCTGACTTCCCCCATGGGAGTTGCACCCTTTCCCATGGACGCACTGCCCTGACACAGCCACCTGGTTTCACTGCATGGCAGGGGAGCAGATAGGGGACCCGACGTCCCAGGGAGACAAGGAAGGTTCTTGCCACCCTGAATTATCTGAATCACCCTGTTGCTCACCTGGGGAAGCAGCTAGTTCAGGTCTAGCTGTACAAGCTGTTCTGAGCAAGCACCGCTTGCTCCCAAAGCCCCTTCCATCGGGATACACGGTCTGAGTGGGATGTACAGAGCATGCTCAGCACCTCCAGGAGCTCACCAGGGTTCTACTCTACTGGAAGCATCTCATGGCAAAGATTTTTCTGCCACTATGATAAGCAACATGGCCTAGCAACCTAAAAAGTTTGAGCACTGCTGCTTCACACAAGAAAGGGAAATTATAATCACATTTGGTGGTTTCCCTGAGAACAGAAATCAAGGCATCCAGAAGGAGTACACAGCTGTTCTGATGTGATCCAGTTAAATATGTGAGTAGGCAAATAGCTGAATCAAAACGAGCTTTGTGACAGGTTTGGGATCTTGCAGTTATTTTTCCATACCTGGGATATCTGAAATGAGTCAGTCCATGCAAAGTCACTGTTGCTTAGTGTAAGGGGATTGGCGACAAAAACCCAACAGTTGAGAGCTCTTCTGTTAGTCAGCATTTCCTTCCTGATCCCACGGCAGGAACCGAGGGGTGTGTGTGTACCAGGGCTGTGCTTCACCCTCCCTGTGCACACTTGCCTCCCGCTCAGGGTGGGGAGACGAGAGCCTTCATGCCACTCATACAAGCGCTGCAACCCTGCCGTACGCCCCGGGCCATGGAAATGTCCTGACATTCTGCGTCTTCTCAAAATGTGCTCGGGCTTGCAGGATCCATCTTGTCTTTTCTACTGCTGCTCTAAACTTTGTGCTGAATCAGAGGCTGAAGGATTGCAGTGCTTGTGGTTCAAAGAAAGATTAAAACACTACACAGGTCAAAATGAGAAGATTATTTCCCTTTCCTCTCCCCCCCCCCAGTGATCCCTCTTTACCAAAATAATAACTTTGAAGGCATTTTTTGTTCTCTTTTATTTCACTTTCAACTTCTGCCATCTGTATCCTTGTCAAGCACAAACTTGACTGAACTCATGTATCAGGGCACTGTGGCTTTACTCCACCAGGAGTTATTAATCCTGATGTAAACATACTTTTGTTTTTGTTTAGCTTATAGGTGAGATATTAAGCAGGTTTTGATCAGTGTGAACACATTTTCTCACTGAACCTGAGGTAGATTTTTGTACACAGGTATCCTTTATAGGACTTAACTCCAGCTTCTACATATATAGCAAGTTAAATAACTGCATCCTAAATCAGTCCAGAGAGGTTTGCACTATTAGACTTAAACTCATGAAGGTGTGGGCTTGGACAAACTACCTAACTTCTAGCAAACATCGTTCTTCAGAGCGAAGATCTGTATTCGCACGTACTGTTTTCTACACAGAAGGAGGATGACTGGTGAAGACACCATTGGGTTATGCTTTACTGAGTTTGGCTGGCTGACCAGCTCTTTTGAGCTTTTAGCCACAAGCACGTGGCAACAGCAACCAACAGGACCAAGGAATCTGCAGACTCTGACCAAGGAGAGCGTGCCCCAGGGCAGGGAAAGTGTGCAAAGGTGCGGGTGCATCAGCAGCTGCAGACTGGCTCACCCCCCCCGTGGTGCTGTCAACTGGGCTAACTGTGTCACCTCCACACCCCTGTCACACTTGACTCACTCACCCCACTTCGGTACATTATCATCCAGTACATTATCACAGTAGGAGCTCTTTTCTACACACTGTCACAGAGTGAAAAAAGGAAGAGAAACATAAAAAATAAAGTACATGCTTTTTCAACATTGACCTCATCAAAAAGACCACTCATAAAAACTCCTGTCCCAAATAGCAGTGCAACTCTTCGGTAACTTTCTGTTCTGTGATAGTTCTCAAGCATTGTCAGCTTCCAAAATGGCTTGGTCCTAACCTGTCCTAAACTTCTCGGAAACTATCCAGGACACTAGCTGGAAGCGGCAGTAGGCTATCTGCAGTGGAGACCACTAACCCGCAGAGACACCAAACACACAACCAAGTAAGCAGGTTTAAAACTTGGAGAGAGAGAGACCTGGCAGCAGCACCACCAAGGTGTGCTTACTCACAGTGATGGCAGTGAAATTACCTGGGGCTCCAGATGCCGAGCACGTCACCTGAGGTTGCTGAGAGAAACAGGCAGATAATAAAACCTAAAGCTGCAAAGCACACACAGCAGATGTTTTTCCTTGCAAATGACACTAGAGTGTTTGGGAAGGTGGATGAGTGCCTGCTTATAATCTAATATTTATACACATTTTATTCTTATTCATATCATCCTCGCAGGGTATCAAGCTCTCAGAAGGATTTTGGTTAAATCACTCAGTGAATGGGAATAATCAAACTTGTTCTTTTCTTTGCTGAAGCTTTTCCCAGTTTACTATAAACTACTTCCACGACAGTATTGCTACCTTTTCCTCTTACATTTAACCTCCCTGTCACTCTAGTTTTACCATTGTGGGTCTGAAATTCATTCACGTAGAAGCCAACTGAGGACTGGCTGTTGTGTAATGTCCCTTGATTTTATTATTTAATCTTTTTCTCATCTTGCTCATGTACAATATCTATGGCTACACACATTCAGTGCAGTTATGGAATATCAGATTCCCCCCCTCTGCTTCCTAGGAAGGGAACAAGAAAGGAAAGGGGAGATTTCATCTCTATCCCCTGGTATCATGCTCTGAATGTTATGCACTCTGCTAATAACGGTATCAGCATGTTTATAAGCTGATGCGCTTTTAATTGTTTCACTCACTCTCTCATACACATGAAGTAAGCACTTTAATGGGTTCTGTACCTTTCATCCTTTATTTTATTGCTAATGGTATCTCCAGTAATATAAAATGACGGATGAGTGCAGTCTGAGAAAAGCGGAAAAATCAATGCATGTCCAGAGTCTCTATGAGAGCGGGTGAGGAGCCGGAGTTGCCAGGCACTGCAGTCCCTCTTGGGCCAGACAATGATGGCGAGGCAGTGAGCAAGGAAGGGCACACTGGCAAAACATCTCCTGAGGTGCCCTCATGCAGCAGGGAGCATCAGAGGAAGGTAGCACCCCCAGTGTCTTAAAGCCTCTGCCCTGCCAGCCCACCTGCTGTTTGTAAGGAAGGTGGCTCCAGACATGCTTGATGTACAGACGCGCACACAGGGTGGCTGCCAAACACGTGGGCGTAGAATGTTTCCATCCAGCTGTGAGTGCAGCACTCGCACTGCAGCTGGGGTCACCCACAACTTGGGCAGCACGTGGGTGCAGCTCTTCAGCGCAAAGCGACCGGGTGAGCTGGGTCGTCTTCCTCCTGGGCTCTCCCTGACCTGAGATTCAAGGGGTCTTGAGCAATGAGAGAAACAATGGCAAACCCTTACCTTGACACCAGGTGTCCACACGGGCAGGTGCTGTTCCCAGTCGTGGGTGTGGGCAGACCCCCATGTGCTTGAACAACTGTGCCCCAAAACAAGTGATGGTGTCAGAGGGTGTCAAGCACAAAAGCAGAGCAGTTACGTCTCATGAAGAGCACGTGACATTCCTCTGCATGGCTAGAGGAGAGTGTCACATACACTCCCCAGGAATGCAACATCCCCATGTCACATACAGCCATCAGCCAGCAACGGTGTTAATAATGCACAGGGGCAGCCACTTGCCATTTTCAATTCTCTAGACATCTCTGGTATCCCTACAGGAAAATGTAGCTTGATTGTTGTCCAAAAAAAAAGAAAATAAATTTAAAAAATAAAGATTTATACTCCCTTTTTTTTTTTCTTAACAGCAACAGGAACACAGAAGTGTAATAGATGCCAACAAATTTTGATGCATTTATGGAAAGGAACCAAAGGCGGTATTGTTTGTTTTAAAAGAAGATCCCACCCTTCACATCAGGCTGTAGCCTGGAGTGGGTATTGTACTGCCAAGTTATAGGAGCCTGTAATGGAAATGCTGACAGACCTGCAGTCACAGTCGCTCTATAAATAGCCTTTGCAAATGCCTGGCATGTGAGATGGGTTCAAGTAGCCGCTTGTCAGAATCTGGCAATTTGATCCATGATTATTTCAGAAAACAGTCATAAATGAGATCTGTTTGTCTGCGTAGATGCTCTTGCAGGTGGTTTGGGTGCGTATCCTACCTATTCTCCAGTGCCAGATACGATGCATTAAGGATGCTGTTCTGGCAGGTACAATGCTGCTTCCCAAACAAAGCTGTAATATGACCTCCTTTGCTCAGTCTAGTACTATTCAATAATAAGTGGTCTCTGTTGGGTTTCTACATGTAGACAACATCAAACACGTTTCACTGAAGCATTTAGATATCGATTTTACTCAGCTTGGGAACTTCAAAGTGGGTTCTTTCCATGTCATCTTGAAAAGGCATCCTCTTCCTCCCATGCTATAGATTCTGTTAGTGCATGTGCATGCAGACTCCCCCAGCTGCTAGACGTCCCTCTGCTATTTGTTTCTAAATTAAGGGCAATTGCTGCATCCCTTTATCCCTTAATGGCAATAACTATTGTGTATAGTAATGTAGGAGCTGTCTCTGTGGCTTGACTTTCCTACTCTCATCCAGCCGTGCCTCAAAACATGTTTGTTTTTTTAACCAGATTGCAAAATAAAGCATTGGTACCAAATAGGAGCACTGGGGACACTTGAGGATTGATTAAAATTTGTGAGCCTGTTTCTACAGCTTCAGGGAGTGTGTTAAGTTTTCACCATGCATTTGTTCATCCCATCATGTGTTCTGGGGCTCTGTCTCCAGCTAACAGCTTCATGGAGACATTTTGCTGATCTCCACCCATAGGGATTGCACTGTTGTTTTCTTTTGCTTTCTGTTTTCTTGGTTTTGGGAGAAGATCTCTAACAATTAGGTAGAGATCCAAGTGCAACAGACATTTTGTTAAGAGCTAACCAGAAACTGAAAAAGGGACATCGGGTACACTTTTGGTAGGGTGGTGAACCAGATATCCAAGGACAAGGAAATACTCTTCTTCCTAGAGTTCTCCCATTAATTTCAAGTGTGAGGAAAGTGTCCCCTTCCTGTCCCAATTTGTTACATTATTCTTCTGCCCATCACTACATTGCTGCTACAGTTCAATCCAAAGTCAGTTGCATCCTGAGTCAGCCTCACACAGAAAGTGGCTTAAGGCCTTTAGTCTTGAAATGTGGGTGTTTAAACAGGCTGCACTGAACCCTCCCTAATCCTGCAGCAGGAGAAACCACTGGCATCAGATGGGATCCATGAAACAGAGCTCTACTCAGATGTGGGCCTTGTTCTTGACATGTGGTTGGGATCAGAAAGTCATTGGCCACCCAGAGTCAGGAAGCGTTGTTGTCCTCTGCACCCTGCTAGAGGGGCACAGACCAGCATCCCCCCCTCCTTATCGATGGGCCAATGCAGGGGCCCAAGTGAAACATCCATATGTTTCATCCATAGATCCACCTGTCAAAGTGGTACATAATCAGAAAAATGAGTCAGTAGATGTTCTTTTTAAGGGTCTTTTTTTTTGATATATGGAGAGAGCCTTTATGTAACGTATTATTATGGTACACTGGATGTGATGTTGTTGTTATTATTATTCTGCCTAGACTAGCATCACTAGGTCAAATGGCAGTTGTTTTTTTGTAGAAAATTATGAGTTAAGAGTGTCACGGCAAATGGGAACCAACAAGCACCTGAAGCAAAGGAGCAGCAACACTCTGCTGCAGGAGGTCAGCTCTCTGTCAAACACAGCACTTTTGCTTCTTCATTGGCACAAATGAGTGTTCTTGACCAAGTGCTGTTCCCGATTTTTCAGTAATCTTCCCTCCTAAAAATTTAGGGCATAATTTATCTTCACAGCAATTACTTCCTGTGAATATGATTTATTTGAAAGGGTGAACATAGAAAGTGATGTCACATCATAGTAATACTTGAGGAGACTTGAACCAAAGCAAGACTAATCACACGGGGCAGCCTGTGAGGAAAATATTTCATGTGGGAAGCACAGTTGAAGATGCCCATGTCCCACCACCGGAGCCCTTCGCAGAACCTGGGGTTCCCGGCAATTCCTTTGGCTTTCTCCCCAGCCTGTGACAGACAAGCTGCCTGGGGATCTGATCTTTGCACACACATTGCTTTGGGTATTTCTGCAGTTTGATATGGCCCAATGCTGCCCACTCAGTCAGCACTGCAGAGCACACATTTCTTCACGAGGACTTTGATAACAGCAGATGGTTAATCAGCAAATAATGTCAAAGGCAGAAAGGATGGGGTTGTTGTTTTCAGTTTGAATCCTTACGGTGATGGGGGATTTTAGTGCACTTTCAGCATATATTAAAAAAGAAAGGAAAGAAAAAGAAGAAAGAGAGGAAGGAAAGAGAGGGAGGGAGGAAGGGAGGAAAGGAGGAAGGGAGGAAGGGAGGAAGGGAGGAAGGAAGGAAGGAAGGAGGGAAGGAAGGAAGGAAGGAAGGAAGGAAGGAAGGAAGGAAGGAAGGAAGGAAGGAAGGAAGGAAAAAGAAAAGAAAAGAAAAGAAAAGAAAGAAAAGAAAAGAAAAGAAAAGAAAAGAAAAGAAAAGAAAAGAAAAGGGCAATATGATACTGCCAGAGTCAAAAACTTTGGTTATTATACTTCTTTATGCATCGCATATACCGATTAACAATTGCATGTTTCTTTCAAAGGCACACACACGATCCACTGTGGTTTAAAGAAGGTGAAGGAAACCCTGACAGTGAATAAAGATGAGATACAAAACCTGTAGTAAAGGAATGCCTCAGTGGAGATCACTTTTTTCTGCATCCTTCCTGCTTCCCCTGGAGCTTAGCACAGTGCTGCACTTAACTCGGGACCAGATCCTGCTATTTTTTCAAGGCTCATCATCTTTAGTTTTACTCTTTGTATATGGTGATTGAGATTCTGTCCCACATGTTAAAATAAGGTTATTTAACAAGCATAGACGGTTCCTTCCGAAGCAGTGAGATAAAGCGATGGAGTTGGTCTGCTTTATGAATGCTAAAAGTGAACATGCAGTGTCTGGAAAACACTAAACTGACCTGTGAGGTTTGAAACATGCCTATAAAGTTCCCATTTAGATGAGGTGCTTTCAGAGTGGGTAGGCCAAACTACACACTTCCTAAGTGTCTGCTAATAACCTTAATGGAGTGCAAAAGCAAGGAGAGGCACCAAAAGGGATTTAAAAGTGGAGAGAGTGGGTGTAATGGAGAAAATTGGATGATTCGTGTCAATAAGATGTGACAACAGGGGGTTGCTGTTAAAAGGGAACAGGTAAACCAATCACTTAAGCTGTTTTGCTCTAATAAAAGCACCAAATCAGGTATAGAAAGGTACCAAATGTATTTTGTCCTGCTGGGGACTTGGCCCTCCAGGACATCATTCCTGCTCCCACTGGATACAGGCCTGGCTGAGGCCTGAGTTGTAAATGTCATCATAAATTGTAGTTTAGTAGCCTTGTAATTGTAGCTTGTTTTACATAGCCGTAAACTGTGTCTTGTCTTACATAGTTGTGAGTTGTGTTTTGTCTCACATAGTCTTGAAAGTTATCAAGGTTCTCATAAATCCTGTAGCCTGTCTTGTGTAGTTTTGGTCTGTGTAGATAAGGGAACTTACTCCCAGACAGGAAGAAATATAGGAGAGCCTCTCTGCAGATAAGCCAGATCACACCAACCCTCTGATTCCTGACTCATCATTTTGAGACAAAAGGTGAAAAGTACACTGCGAGGAAGACTGGGGGCCTTCCTCCTGAAGACCCCGGCCCACGACCACCAGACAGCAGTGCGCAAGTGCCAAAGGGAGGAGACCTATGATAATGAGTCCCTGGACCTGATTATAATAATCCAACCCCACATAATGAATATGCAGTTAACGCTATTGGATATTCATGATTTAGTGTGATAAATGCCTGCCTGCTTGACATCTCGGTGTGCGTGTTGATGGAGTGCAGACTCCCCGCGCACCCAGCGCTGCTTGCTCATTCCCCATCACTAATAAATTTTTATTTTTCTATTTAAAGACTATTTGGTCTCATTTATAACATGGGGAAAGCAGGAATGTCATTCCATGTATAAAATCCCACAGCCCAAATCACACAGAGATGCTGAGGTGGGCAGGGACCTCTGGACATCAAGATCATCTCATCCATATCTCTAAACAAAACACTCAAAAATGCACATTCACATGTATTCAAATCGGCACTTATGGGAACAGACATCACAAACAGCTATCATTTGACCAAAAACCCTGGAGGACCAAAAGTATTGTGAGGAAAAGAGGAGGTTGGAGTCATAGGATGAGATCTGCAAACATGCCTGAGGGCACTGGCGCACCGGAGGCTAAATCTCTTCATGACTCACTGCTGGTGACTTAGCGGTTCAAGTCACTAGGAAGCGTAGCCCCAGGGAAGAACCCCTCACTCCCCACAGGCTGCCTGCAGAGGATGAACAGCCTAACAATGGGCTCTGGAAAAGCTGGCAAGGTGAGAAGGGAGTGAGCTGCTAGCCAGGGGAACATGAATGGCCTTTAGCGCTGAGAGCTGACTAGGCAAAGCCCCTGGAAGACAGTTATGTCCTCTTGCTCTGTTAGGGATTCTCATCTGGAGCTGGCTTTCAAAACGTGCCCGAGCATTTCTTTACAGGGGGCAAATGGCTTCCCTGCTCTGTCCCAGCTTTGTACACCCTTTAGCCCACAAGCAGAGCACCAACGGAGCCGCCATGCTCACGGCTCCACACCTCTGATGGGACCGAGTTATGAGTTCAGGACACCCACCATGGACACAGGCTGCCCTTGCTGCCAAACTGTGACCATGGCAGATGAGTCTTAACCTCCTCTATTCAGGACACTGCAGTTGTTATTGCCCACACCCTGTTCTGGGAGATGGGATCCCACAGGATGCTTGCATTAAAAGTGGTTTCTCTAACTGAGGCAGCACAAGAGTGAAGCTTGGGCTTTGTGTGTTCTGGGGAAATACTCTAACCACTCAGGTGAGAGGCAAACTTACAGGCAGTGTTGCTCTGAGGGTTTCACCTGCACTGTTTACAGAGCCATTAAGGCAGCAGTTCCTTTTGTCAGGACTGGTGGGAGTTTAGCACTACAGTCTCTCCGGGGAGTTGAAAAATCCCACCCAGAATAACAGAACACACCTAAAGGTCCTGCTGAAGCCAAGTGATGACAGCAGAGGATCTCCCTGAGGACTCAGAGCACCCTAATTGCTGACAGCATCTACTGGGGGTGTCTCAGTAGCAGTCGGGGTGAAAGAGTGCCTCAAAAAAGTGCATTTGGCTGGTCTAGCCCTTTTCCTTCAGGCAGCACAGCCAAGCTTTGAAAAGACGGAGAACAAAAGGCTGACTGGTGAGCAGGAGAAGAAAGCGCTGGAAAGGAATTTGTTTCTACAGGAAGCTCAATGGCTTGTTGTAAAACAGACTGCAGTTCTGTTGTTTACACGTTAAACCCTAGAAAGGGGCAGCTCCAGCAAGCAGTGGGGTTTTTTTTTCTGGTGCAAAAACACTGGAGGTTTGAAAAGGATGAAAGGCAACTCAAGCTTCCCAGATGGATTGGTAGTAAAAAATAATATCTGAGAGCAAGCTTTTTTTCTTTTTTTCCTTTTCTTCTCCTCCATCCAGAAATTCTCAGTCTTTTTGAGCCCTAAATATTTATTTAATCCCAA
This sequence comes from Todiramphus chloris collaris, assembly GCA_025345505.1. NCBI lineage: Eukaryota > Metazoa > Chordata > Aves > Coraciiformes > Alcedinidae > Todiramphus > Todiramphus chloris. The sequence continues at coordinate 39,202,366 of JANVCC010000018.1, read as the reverse complement.
TTTGCCTTTAAGAAAAAAGAAAATGTAGAAGGCCTTCTACGCCCCAAATCTATAGCAACACTTCAAATTTTCATTACCAGAAATAGCAAAAGGAAATGAAAAGCAGGTGTGGGAAGGCTTTTCTGAACGATGCCAGGGCTGTGCTTTAACCTTTATTGGAGGAAAACACACATCTGTGCATGCCAGGCTATTGCCTTATTGCATAGTTCCCTTACAGCTGCAAAAAAAAAAAATGACAAAAGCAACCAAACACACTCAAGTTCTTCTAAGCATGTTTGCTGACAGCCCGTGACACTGAAATATTTTACTGACCTTTGACTGAGACAGTAAATATGGTTTTCTAGGCTGTAGGGAGGAAAAAAGAAAAAAATCAAGGCATTGGGGGAATCTCAGAGTTAAACAAAGAAAATGGTAACATGAAAACAACTTTGAAGACCAGTGGGAAAAAGTATGGGCATCCCATCTATCTCTTGATCGTGCCACATCCTTCTTGATTTTTGCATACATTAGTAGTCATTTCTCTGAGTTACTTGAGAAGGCTTTGGTTTGATCCTGCCAGATGCTGAGCAACAAGCCACTGCCAGGCTCAGCAGCTTGCAGCGATCGAGCTGAGATTAGTCCCAGATTACCCCAGCGCGGCCCGCGAAAGCCAGTCACTCTGTTTTTCATTTCTGTGGCAAAACGGCAAGATCCTGGAATTTGTTCTTTCTCCTCCTATATACCATTCAACAAAGCAAGAATGAATGCCCCGGAGCTAGCTGTACACTGCCAAGTAAAGCCTTTAAAATGAACACAAAAATCACAGCCCAGCCTGAACAGGGAAATGTAAGCCTGAACCTGGCCCCAGCGACAGCGGCTGCTGGAAAGGCCCCCTGAGGCGACTCCAGTGCTGTAATAACCTACGTAAACAGGGATGGGGTATTTTTTTTTTTTTTTCCTTATCCTCTGCCTTGCTTCAGTGGAACGGGGCGGAAAAATAACTCACTTGCGTACACAGTCATTTAGGCCCAGTCATGATTCCTTTAGAGCCTGTGCCAATGGATTGCAGTCATTCTCTGGCAAAGGTTTCTCTTTTAACTACAAACACTGAATAGTTAGTGGGTGAGTCACCACCTTGAGTAATCTAATTCCTTGACCAGTACATGCTTGCTCCTTGTGCTGCAGAGTGTCTTTCTTTGCTGGGATGTTTTACCACGCGCCTTTCCTGCTGCAGGGTTTTCCTGTCCTGCAGTACCCAGCATTGCAAGGCTGGGAGTGCAGAGGAGTCCAGAAGAGTCCAGAGTCCAGACCCCAGGGCAATTCCTCCTGCAGATAGCTGGCTGCCTCAAGGTTGAGAAAGGCTTAGTAGTTTGCTGGCTTGCCTCACTTCGAATCCAGCATGTACGGTCCTTGGGAAGAGCGGCAAGCTCAGGGTTAGAAGGTAATTTTTCAGACAGTGAGACTTTTCTCAGCAAGTCTGGTCGTATCTGGAGGCATAACGCAGCTATGCAGCCTTACCAGCAGATTCTAAAACAGCCAAACCTGCAACATTTACCTTGTACCAGTCTCCTGGTCATCCCTTTGGACAAGAGCAGCAAGTGCCCGAGGGCTGCTCTGACTGACTTTAGGAAGGGAACACTAATAACAACTGCAAGCAACATGGGATGCTGTTGGTGCAAACAAGTGGGATGGTGTTGGTGCAAAAAAGCCTTTATAAGGGGCGTGGACTGTTTTCCCTTCCTCGTGTGCTAGCTTTATGAGAAAGTGTACTACTTAAAAATCGTGGGGTTTAGGAACACTGGAGAAGAAAGGTCTTTTTTTTCCTCTTTAGAATACGTAATGTTTCAGGAACACTTAAATGCTCAAGGATTAAATTGCAGTGATTGTTGACAAGACACCTTTTGAAGAATGTTATTAAAATCTTTCCTAGTCCCTTCTTTCATGATTGCAGCTTTCTGTTTCATTTCCTATTTATGGGGGACCATGCTTTCCTCAGGGCATCTTCTGGCCACTGCTTACTGCAAGCCCCTTCTCTTTCAGGGGAGGAGCAGAGAATATAGGCACTGAGAGGAGAGGATTAAATTATACTCTGATATTTTCAAGACAAGAAAGGCAGGCTATAATAAAAGTGCTCTAATATAAATGTATAATCCCAGTAGAAAAATGTCTTAGAGTAAGGTGTCTTTTTGCATTTATGTATATATAAGTACCCCTGACAAACAGAGCAGATCCAACTGTGGATATTTCTGGGAGGCTATACATCTAGCACCATTAGGTCCTCTCCTGACCTAATCTGTATGCACACCTACACTCAAAACACACACACACACACGCGCTTTGAACAGAGGAAGAAAGAATGTCTTGCATGAATTGTCCAAAGACATGATCAATCCTGAACTTGGTGACTGAGAAAAAAATTGGTATTCTTAATTTTAACACTTGTCTTAATGCTTTAAAAAGAATTATACCACATTGTTTGTACATATGAATCTGAGTTTTTAATATTTCTCTTTTCTTTTTTAAAACTTGGTACCAATAATGTGGCCATCTCAGGACTGGAGAATGCTGTCTATAAAAATACAGGTCATTTGCACAATAAACTGTTTAACAGTTATCTTAATTTAGAAAGAGTACTTTTTCATTACATATGGATTACAACAGAGAAATAATAGAAGAAAGCAGAGCTCTTCAGAGACAAAGCCAAGGAATCCGGTTAGCTGAGCCAGCACTGTCCACAACACACCAGTCAATGGAGACTGGGACAAATCTTATTTGGTACTGCTTCCAAGAGCTAGGGCTAAACATTTCCATATTTGATATGACACCAACATAATGTGTTGTTGCCTCTGTTCTCATCGTCCTTCTGTCAGCTGATGTTTTTCTGTCATTACTGCAGAAGCATGCCAAGTCAGGCTGGAAAGGACAGGATGATATCACCTACTCCAGTTGTTCTCAACCTCCTTTGAACCGTGGGCCTTGAAAATCTTCCCTGTGATGGCAAGATCTTCTGAGGCTAGTAGGTGGCATGGGTGAAGTCAGGTGGCTTTTGAGCACAACCTGACATCACACCCTAAGGCAAACTGTTGCCAAAATGAGTGGTCCTCCACCTCTTCCTCATCCCTATGAGTTGCTTGTGTCCTCTTTTCTCTAAGGTGCTGGCGTTCATATGAGGCCAGAGTCCTCCAGTATAGGAGCTGAATCAGCAGGCAAGCAACTTACCCTGTCTTCTGGAATTAGTTTTCTGATGGCTTTCTGCCTCAGCCAGCTCACTGCACAGCCAGGTCAGCAAACCACACTTCATAATGGTGCAGGGAGATGTGGGACCACAAAGGGCCAGAGGCAGTAGGGCATTTTCAAGGCATTGACTGTATCAGATTAGTTGTACCATAAAAATAAGCCTTGGCTTGCTTGCACGGATGGCCCTCAGGCCAGCCTATGAAAACCACTGTGCTCCCTGGGCCGAATCAGGCAGGTCCATGCTTTACAGATGGTTCTCAAGCTGTTTTCTTTTGGTTGTATGTTTGTTTGTTTGTTTTCCACCCAGGAAGTTTATCATCACTTAGAAGTTGCCTCGGTTTGGCTCCTTAATACTCTTTATAGTAAGAAGAATTTTGTGCTGTATATAAACATTATGTAGCTTAAATAATGTGAGCAAGATAAGAGCTAAAAACTTAATGTAAGCCTTGAGACTTTCATCCACAAGCCAAATGCAGGAAAAATACTGATTTCCCTGAATGCCTGTGTAAAGGAAGCAATCAGGGAGTAATACCCAGATGGGTCCAGCAGCAAACTTCTGCACTGCTTCACATCCCTGAGTTACTGACCTGCTGCTCAACCCTTTGTGCCACCCAAGAATCATAGAATCATAGAATGGGTTGGGTTGGAAGGGACCTTAAAGATCATCTAGTTCCAATCCCCCTGCCACAGTCAAGGACACCTCTCACTAGACCAGGCTGCTCAAAGCCCCGTCCAATGTGGTCTTGAACACATCCAGTAATGGAGCACCTACAGCTTCCATGGGCAACATGTTCCAGCATCTCACCAGCCTCATAGTGAAGAACTTCTTCCTAATTTCTAATCTAAATCTACGCTCTTCCAGTCTGAAGCTGTTACCCCTCATTCTATCACTATAAGCCCTTGTAAAAAGTCCCTCTCCACCTTTCTTGTACGTCCCCTTCAGATACTGGAAGGCCACAATAAGGTCTCCCCAGAGCCTCATCCAGGCTGAACAACCCCAACTCTCTCAGTCTGTTCTTGCAGGAGAGGTGTTCCAGCCCTTGGATCATCTTCATGGCCCTTCTCTGGACCCACGCCAGAGTGACATCCCTCCTCGCCCTGCCTCCATCACAGCTCTGGTCGATCTTAGGTGTGGCACCCAGCTTCCTCCTTCCCAATGACAGAAATGGTTGCATCAACACAGACTTTCTGACAGCAGTGGGATAAAGCCACATCATTCAGAAAGGCAACCATTTTCATCCCAGATATGTGAAGCAGTGTCAAGCCCACCAGAATTATGGTAAGATATTTCAGTATTCACCTCTAGGAAACTGGTTTTATTTCAAGGTTGAATTCAGATAACTTCAGCTTAGAGATATTGGTTCTTGAGATGTTTTTTATATATGACATTAAAACATTGCCCTAGATCTCATTTCTCTGTGTAAATATTATAAACACAGATCAAGTAATCTCTCATCCTGCATAAGCTTATCTTTGGGGTTTGCTTTCCAGCCCTTAGGTCATTTTTGTAGCTGTCCTTTGAATTCTCTGCAGTATTTCACATCTTTCTTGAAGCATGAAAATGAGAAGTGGACAAAGTATCATAATAGCAGTCATTAATTCAAAATCACTTTCCTTCTTTTACTTCATATTCCTTTATTATACATCTATGGGTTGCATTGGCCAATTTTTCCCACGGTATTGCGTTAAGTGCTTGTGGTTGGGTAATTATTTGCAATGACCCCTGTGTCCTTATGCTCAGTACCACTTTCCAAGAAAGTGCTCTTCATTATCTGCAAGCTTTTCCATCAAAAGATAACGTGGTATTAAGTCAAATGGCTTTCAGAAGTGTAAGTGTGTATATTGATGTAGATCTGCAGGCCAGTAATCCTCTCAAAAAAGGGCAACAGGTTTGTGTGATGACACATACCATCCCCGAAACCATTCTGACTGACATTTGCTATAATTTCACATGTCAGTATAGGTTAGTTTATTATTTGTAGAGTCCTGAATTCACTGTCCTATTATTTTGACCAAGGGTCTTATACTTCCCTGAATCACACTGCTCACGCCTTGCCTAAGTATTTCAGTTTTTCCAAGCTCTGAGCACCCTGACTCACTCCTTTCAACCTCTGGCTATACATAATCTGAACAGGATGATTTGAAAATTCTGATCTCTAGCAAATGCTGCTTAATGCACTTCTTTTCTGTACATGAGAGCTTTCAACTTCTGACTATAACTTCATCTGAGCTGGGCATATCCTCCTGCTCCAGCTCACCTACAGCACAAAAATCTCTTTGAAAATGTCTACCTTTTAGACATCCGATTTGCATATCCACCATTTACAATCAGTAGTGGGCCCTAACCTGACCTACAGACAAAAATACCTTCTTAGTGCCTTTAGCCATTTAATCCCAAGACATGTGAGTGATCCCTTTAGGTCTCCACATCACTGTGCATTATTTACCGTTGGTAGCTTCACTTTCTGTCCATCCTTTCAGCCTGGAAATCTTTCCAGCAGCATGATTTCCCTATGTGGCTGCAGAACCAAGGCTGAGGGACACTGGTAGGATAGCATGAGGCAATTCTCAGTTTGAGGTAATGCTTCCCACAGTACCAATCAGTTATGTCAGCAAAAGGTTTGAGTTTTTGGAAAACTCTCCTTTTTGAAGTTCCCAATATACATGACAGATGTTGGTACTTTCTTTACAAGGTCAGTTAAGCCAGGCTGCTTTCACTGGTGCTGGGGCAGCTGCCAATTTTTAGGGCAGTGATGATCTCATCTTCTTCAAGCAGAATGAGAACCTGTATGCGGAGATGTCATACATTCTACTGATACCCGTGCAACTACTGCAGCACTGAGGTCAATACTAATTTAATCTGCTTTTGTGACTGCAGTGCAGCCAGGGCACTTCTGCATTAAGAAATCATTTGTCATTTCTGGAAACTCAGGAAATGATGCTACTGGCCAGAGGAGTCTAGTTGGTGCATTCCGAGAGAAAGGTGCACATGATAATGCAGTTTTAACTGCACATTATATAAAACAATTAAGAGCACATAAGAATGGATGCACTTTAATAAATGCTCACCAACACCAACATCTCTTTCATTCACCTCTTGAAGGTGTGGCGTATAAACTTTCAGAGAGCTTGGTTATGATCTGCAATGGTCTAAAGAGTAGCAGTGCCCTTAATGGACAGTGCATTAGGTGAAACTAATGTCATCAGTCTACATCCCTACCAAATACAACGGTCTGGGGTGCCTCACATGAGCATCCTTTATTATTGTGATGATGCCTTTCACTTCAGGAAAGCAGAGAACTGCTGTGGGATCCACCTATGCCTCCAAGAGCCATATGCACTGCCAGCCCCTCTGAGCTGGAATTGCAGACGTAAGCATCTGCACTGTCTGTCTTGACCAGGACCAGCTAGGAGGATCTTACAGGCTTTTCTGAGGTTTTCCTGGCTAGAGACAAACAGCATTTCTCATGTTTCCTACTCCACCACCTGCATGTCCTCTCTTCCAGTTGGTTCTTGCAGATTCTTCATTCAGATGACTGATTCAACACCTGGTGGTGATTCGATACCTCCAGATGTGATGATAACGTTCCGGTTCTTCTGCTTCTGGTCATGACAAATTGCCAGCCTCTTTCTCTGTTTCTCATGTTCCCTGGGCAACTTAACTCCACTGACAAAGTCTGAAAGATTTGACACAATAGTGTCCAGACCAAGGAAACTTTTCAGAACAGATTTCTTATTTCTGTCCTTTTGGAAGATGATCAGCTTTTCCTTGAGACCTTTAATCTCCCTCTGTAGAAGGTCTTGTAGCTCCCACTTCAAAGAGACCACAGGTATGAAGCAAACATTAGGTAGAGGTCAAAAGAACTGCTTTCAGTTCATTTTCTTAACTACAAAGACAAACTTTCTATTGTTTAGTTCATTGTGAGTAAATACTAGAACTTCAAATGTGCTTTAATTTATGTTGTTATGATCCACAAACCAAAGAACTGACAAAGCTGGGTCTTGGACTACGGGAACTGGAAACCATTGTAAGCCTCATTCTGCTCTTATAGCTTAATCAGGGCAGTAATAAGACACAGTTCTGCTCCCATTCAAGTCAACAGGATTTTCATTATTACCTTTTATGAGAGTAGGGTCAGAATACATATTGCATGGAATTAAATACCTGACAGGGCTGTGGTGTTGTTTGTTGGCTTGTTTGTTTTTTTTTCTTTGAGGGCTAATTCTTCACACTGAATTGCTGGGAACAGCAATGGAAATGGAGAATGAACTGCTTCATGTGCCACGAGCAGGCTGTGCCATGTTTTTGATCTGTGTTACAAAGGATCACTGAACATGAACAAACCTGGGTGGCTTTGAAAACCAGACTCAGAGTGGCTGTGAGCATATTTTGCCCCACATGCCACCCACTTGCAGTCCATACAGCTGCCTCGCAAATAGGTTGCCCTTGGCCTGTTTGAATGCACCTGGGAGCATCCTAGCCCATGGAGCAAGCTCAGGCAAGCGTGGTCCCTGCAGCTGCTGCAGACAGCACACCTCGAACCCAGGCAGGGGCTGCACTTACAGACTTGTGATATGGAAAACAGTCAAGTCTGCTCTTGAAGGTGGTGTTGGCATAGTCGATATTCTCTCTAGAGATTTCTGGGGATCTCTGAATGCTTCCCGTGACCCAGTTCAGTCTCTGTTGTGCCACTATTTGCCCGTAGCATTACCCTGGTGTGGGTGGAAAGAAAAACATGTGTCTGCCAGGTACAGCTGTGAGAAAGGGCTAGGTCCTCCTTGCTCTGAGAGGAGCATGCCCTCATACTCATAGGAGAAGCTGTAAGGAGAAGAGCAGAGAGAGGTTGTGCAGAAATTAAGGGCTAAAGCTGCAGCCAGCACCAATCAGCCATGCTCTAGGGATGTTAGTGATGTTATCCTCACTTGTGTGAGCTAAGAATCTGGTTCCTAGAATCCTTCTTGACCATCAGAAAGGCACAAAATGAAATGTAGCCATGAGCAAAAGACAAATAACAAAGCATGTTTTTTAGCAGCAAGGGTTAGAGAACTGTATCAGTTTCTTCAGTCGCTGCCGGAGTCCCTGCTGCTGGCCTCATCACCTTCCTGTTTCAGACAATCTCTTCTCTATGCTGCCTTAGCCATCTGGTAAGATTACAAACAGAACAAAGCAGCAGCAAAGGAGAAGAAGGAGTTGGGGCAAGGGGAGCTTTTTCATCCTGCCTCCCCCCACACCTCCTTTTCATCGTCTGAATGTGTAAATCCTGGCTGTGGCCTGGCTCCTAACAAACTGTGTGTGCAGAGGTAGCCAAGACCATTTGATTCAGCTCTATTGGAAATCTGATTTCTCATTGGTCTTACACAAAGGTCTATTAATTAAGGCTGATAGAGCTTAGTAAAAAAATCTGCTTGGCTAGCAAGGGCACTCTCTCGCTCTCTCGCGCTTTTCTTAGATCTTGCCAAGATCTCAAAAATAGAGGGAGCTTAATTACAGTCAGTGGATTAATCTCCAAGGGAAAGAAATTGTAATTAGCTCTTTGAAATGTGCCACTTTTTCTTCTGGGCTTTCAGAGTTTGTCAGTGTGTTTGTCTGTCCTTCTCTAGGACGAGAACAAAGGTAATTCTGCACAGCATTTATGTTCATTTTTCATCCCAAGCAAGAGGTGCAGATGGCAGCCTGGCTTCATAAACATACCCAGGTGATCCTGAAGAGACTGTTGTTTCCCCAGTTTCTCTCTTAAATCCTGCTTGCTGCTTCCTGCAGGGCTATTCTCTTTAGCTGTGGTTCCTAGTGGTCCTGCAGCCAAGCCTGCAAAGGCCTTCTGGTGTCTCTTTGAACTCATTCTCCACTTCACGATAGTAACAAGGAAAACCTGTGTTTTGGCTGTGCCATTTCAAGCTGTTCATGTGATGGCATGAGTTGTAACAGCCCATCAGTGATCAATGGGAAGGGAATAAACCCAGTGCCTTGTAGTCTATCATTTCTGTTCATGTTCAAGTAAGTTTGAAGGGGAACAGGAGTGTTGGGGAGAAAATCTAAAGTTGGGGCAAGGCATTGGAAGAGATTTCAGTGAATTCCCATTTCTCACACATAGGAATTAGGCACAGGTTTAAAAATCACCTTGATAAATGACAGTGTGTCCAGCAAAGACACACCAAGCACTCTGATTTATAACAGTCATTGAATGCAGTCATGTACCTGATACACAGCACCTTTGCTGTTGAGTTTGCACATATGCAAGCTAATTTTCTAGAGATGTACATTGGAGTACATCACACATTGGCAGGCAAGATCAAGCCCTTTATGTGTACATATTGGCAGTGTATCAAGGAGAAGAATGAAAAGAGGAAATGAAATATTCTTCTGTGGGGGAGTGAGCATGGAGGGAACCTTCAAGACATATATCCCTTAATCCTTCTGCCTAGTATATCATCATTCCTCAACAGTGCAGTAAAGCTATCCCTTCATTAAGACTCTCAGTCCTAGGGAAGGTGACCCAAACTCCCCTTCCATCCATTTGAATCTTGCTCTGACAGCCAGTGACTTGTTAATTATTAATATGAAATATTTGATGGTACATAGAGCAGCTGAACCCAGTTTAATGTATGCTCAGGGCAACTCTCTGAAGCTGAAATCAGCCATTCTGATGCTTTGGATTTTTCTACTGAAGTTTTGCCTTTTGCTTCCTCTTTTACTTCCCTGTCTTCCTTTCTTGTGCCTTTGTGCCTTCATGCTGAGTTTCTCCTTTCATCTCAGCGATGAACTACAGGTCCGCATTTCAATTCTATTCCTTTACTTACTGATCACACTTAATGGAAAAATAAGAAACAGGATACAAGCCCTGGTTTCATACAATTCCCAGAAACACTATTTCTTTCTTCCATCTAAAATGGTTAGTCTGTCCAATGGTACACACTTTGAAACACATCTCTCTGTACTCCTGGAGTTTGAGCTGTGGCATTAGCTTCAACTGTAAGTGAAATCACATCACCCAGAGTTAAACATGTGCTACATGTGGTAAATACAGGCTTTGGAAGACTTATCTTCTGGCTTAGGGCACGCTATTAGGATGCAAATCTCCTCTTTAGAATGATTTGCTAGCTATGAGATTATGATTTGCTACCTGCATGCTTTATCGACATAAACATACATTACAGAGGTCATAACCACCATCCCACCCTGGGTGCAGCCACGGTTACTTACAGAATCTGTCACTTTATCATTCAATATAACAGGATATCACCTGTTTGACTCCAATGCAAGCTCTTTAGCACCGATTTTTCAAAATCGTTTTCCTGTCTTGGGTCAGGTCACATTTGGCTACACCACCTTCACCCTACTGTTTGTACAGCATCTCCCACACTGACCAAGAGAATCCACTTCAGTGGCCTTCCTCCCCGCCCTCATTTGCAGCTTCCTATTTCTGTTCACCTTCTTGCATTTTGCCCTTTTGAGAGCCATGAGCTGTGATAATACACAAAGACTGTGCCAATATGTTTCAGAATCCAAGCTTAGCCCTGAAGAAAATGCCCCTCCTTCCTGGAAGCCCGGAGCCCCAGAGCATCCCCATTGTTACTTCCCTCTGACCCTGAGAGTCAGCTCAGTTAAAGCCTCTTTAGAAACCTGACCACCAGGCCATTCAGCAAAACATAAACCTGCAAAGCTATTTCCAAATAGCGCTAATATCAGTTATGGCACTGACACTGGGATTTGGAAAAGCCTGATTGTCTGCTCTTTCTTGCTTACTGCACCACCTGTACTCATTTGATGATCAACAGAATATACACAGTCACTATATGCTCATTATATATGTCCATCCCTCTCTAGGGAAAATGGAAGCATCTATTCAACCAACATTCCGTTGTATGCTGTAATTCCAATTCATTCTAGCGACCCAGCAAGCAACACATAGCAGAAGCAACAATCCCCATTCCTTGTTTCTCCTCCACTCATCCACCAGTCACACTAAATTATGCACGTTGTTTTTTCCTGAAGAATCTCTTTAAGCAGCCTCATAAACCAGCAGTATTTGCATCACAGGGGTAACCTTTGTTCTACTTAGCACAAAGTAATACTCGGTATCTATGTGCAATTGCAGATAGGGAGGTGATTTGGAAAGTATTTTGGAAGAGTTTAGAGAGCAGGATTGAGATTTTATTATTATTATTATTATTGGAAATCGGAACATTTTCTATCACATTAACTGACTTTACAGCAATTTATTTTGCTTCTATCATAAAGGGAGGTAATGAACCATGAAGTTTCTTCAGGAAATTGTCAGCATCTGCCTGCAAATAATTTTCAAACACATGTGAGCCATGAAGAACACAGTGATTCAAAGAAAACTGCTTGTCATCCTAAAGGAAAAACAGTCAATGTCATTGGTGTTTGACACATTCAGGAGAAGGGACTGGTTTAAAGACATGTCATTGGTATGGAAAATTTAGATACATGTTAGTCATCTCACAGATAAGATTATCATCTCCTTTGAAAACGTGTGTTTCCGCAGATGGATAATCATAGTGAAAGGATAATCAATAAAATGAGAAGAAATTCAGCAACCTACTTGTTATTCTCTTAGGAATCTCACTTTTTAAAACAATTATCTTTCCGTTATCTGTGACACCTCCTTTGTTCCTCTCAGTAGGTGCCTAACACTAAATCAAAACCGAAACCCATATCTAATCAAAGATAATAGGAAATTTAAAAGATTTCCTTATCAGTTCCAAACACATAGAGCATCATGTAGTAGTTATCTAGGATTAGGAAGCTTTCTGGGTGTGATTCATGGATAGTATTTACATCATATCTTTGTAGCTTTGGTGACAAAAACGGTACTGAAGAATAAAGCAACATCTTCAAGTTCTGATATGCTGGAAATCTATGGGAAATGGATTCTCTGTGTCTAGAGCTTTGTGTGGTCATTTATACAGGTGCGAGGGGAATATAAAATGTAACCAACTATATGTGAAGCATTTTAGTCTCACTATTAGTGGATGTAATTGACTGTGCAAGGTACCTGGCAGTGAAAAGTCAAGCTAGTGTATGTTTTAATCTTTAAAAGTTTCCCAGTGACAGAGAAGTTGTACATTTCCTCTATTCAAGCTTTCATTTTATGCAGTTAGGGCATCTATCATTCCCTCTCTTGGGTCTTTTCTTCCTTGATGTAATAAGAAAAAAAGGGGGTTTCATCTTTTTCCTTTTTCTTTTTCCTTTTTTTTTTTTTCTTTACTGACATATTATCATTGAAAATATCTCAGACCTTGTTATGACTTCACACAAAGCATCAGTCATTGATGTTTCTCTGACTAGGAGAAAGCCAGTGCTTGTCTTCATACCAGGTTCACTGGCCAGAGAAATGACTCGCTAAACTCATCACAAGCAGAGTGTTAGAATTCATTGATTTACTCATTTTCCCTTGTGCTCATCAGTTTAACAACTGAGCATTTCATAACTTTTGAATGGATTTATCTCCGAAGTAGATCAGCGAGGTAAAGAAATTTTATTTGCTTCCATTTTACTGGCAAAGAACTGAGGCAATGAGAGATTAAGTGACTTGTCACAGGTCGCAAAGGAATCCAATAATGCATCCAGGAACAAAGACCAGACCTCTTTAGTATCAGTCCAGTGCCTTAGTCAGAAGAACATCTTTCTTCTCCCTCTCCCTTAATAACCTCTAACACATTTCTTCCACGGATTCTGTACCTTGCAGCAGTCTGTGTCTCTGTTCACAGCTTGCTTGCTTTTACCGTAATCCCATCAAACTCTCCATCCTTATGGTGCCTTCAAAAACATTTTATATTTATTTCCAATACCAGTACAAACAAACGATCGCAGTATTCTCCAAGCAGCATTATAGCAAACCCGGCATGAAACAGATGGAAGAAATAAAATGAGGTGATGATATGCCACTCTAACAATAGTGAGAAGACAATATATTGCTAACAACATTCCCAGTCTGCTGCTTCTCCACTGTGTGAAAAAAAAGCTTTGTTAACAGAAACCATAGCTAGTTATTTACCAGTATTATGGTTAAGGTCTGCTTTTACTTGGTTTTCAGCTGGGAGAAGGACATGTAGCAATTATTCCCAGGGTACATATCTGTAGCATAAAATCAGGAGAGATTGCAGTTAGGCAAGGAAGAGAAGCACAGTGTTTTGGACACGGCTTTATAGATTCCTATCCCGTTTTCTTGGCTCACTGCAAAAACTAACAAAGCATAGCAATCAAAGCAATAAATGGACAGTGTCCATCAGGGTATCTGGGGTCAGCAACAGCCTCAGTTACAGTCATGCAACTCCTACTGAAGTCAATAGGACAGGGTCTCCAGTGAGCTACAGTCATTTCTCCGGTGAATGGCTGTTACAAATCATTCCCATTTGAGAAGTGACTTACAACCAATTTGCACTGGTATCAGTGAGCAAGCAATGCAAAAAGCCGTGAAAAATTTAAAGGCAGAATTTATCTGATTGAAGGCAGAATTTCTCCCTGCTCAACTCAACTGAGATGTTTTCAATGTGGTCATAGATCAGGGAAAGGGTCTATACCGTGTCTGAGCTGGGTTTCTTGAGGATGCTCATGTTCTAACTCACCAGAGTCCTTACTGTGTTTGTATTAAGAATCAATTCAGGCTGCTGCAGCTTACAGATCCTGCATGTCCTTCTAGTAGCAATCTTGGGCTCTTTCTGAGAAACACCGTAAGTCTTCTCACCCACCCAGCTCTGACCGTGCAACACGGCTGCTGAGGCTGCTGGCAGGGGAGAGGCTGCTGCACTGTGCACAAAGATGAAGACTGTTCTCCCCACCAGCATTAGTGAAGCCCTGAGCAGGCTCAGAAACGCATCTGAGTATCCTTTTGCTTTAGTCAGTTTTCATTCCACCATGACTTTCTGGGTGAATACCACAGTTCTTCAGCAAGCTTGGCCTCAGCAGTAGTATTCAAAACCCTCTTGAAGGTTTAGACTCAGTGGGGATATTTAGGATTAAATGGTTCACACAACTTTATTTACCACACATTCAGTTTCACCAAGTTTCAAAACAAGTGAGGGTAACTTTGCGTGTTAATGTTTTATCCCACACCTGTAGTTTGTGCCTTAATGGAAAATATTTCAGTGTTTTCCCCACAAGAAGCACTGAAGATACTTTCATTCGTCTCCCTCAGCCCTACTCATGTACTTCCAGAGGGGCAAGCTGACAGTTAAGAGAATCTCCAGGACTTACAGAATCAATGTACAGGACAACTCCATCAACCACTTTAATCCAGACCTGGCACCCAGCAGGAATCAGTTCAGACAGTGGGACAGAAAGTCAAACTGCTGGAACTACTGAAACTTCAGCTTTTTGCAGCTGGCAGGAGGATTCTTGGGGACTGGCACATGCCAGAGACAACACTTTTTCTCCAGTCTTTTTTAAGCTCTGGCTTGTCAGAAAGCCAGTCCAGAATCAGCAGTGGCAGCCCCAGTGTGAATGAGCACCCACACAGCTCTGCAGCCACAACCGCATCCCATGGCTGGCAAGGGAGCTTTCAACAGTGCTACTGAAGGAGAAGCAATTGGTCCACCACTCGTGGATGCTATGTCAAAATCCATCAGAGAAAACCTTGGCCCTTGACTTGAAAAAACATATTTCTGGAGAATCTGAATATTTTTGTTTGCTAATCAGAGTTAGGAAAGAGGGATGTGTTATCCATCTACTCTGGTAACATCCGTAACAGTCTTGTTTTCAGGAAGTGCCATAGATTTGTAGCAGAAAAGTCTAGAAACTATAACAAAAATAAGTCCCAGATAATTAGAAACAGTAGTATGGGAAGTAATGGTTTTCTCTCATTATGCTATAAAACAGAGAAACTTGCCTTTACATGAATTTCCAGTAACCTCTGTTTTTCTTACTCCTTTATACGTGCTGTCTTCATAATATTTTTATAGGATGCGACAAAGAAAGTATTTCAATAAATCTTTTCTTTCTTCATGTACTGAGGAACTATAACTTTTCATTTAGCCTTTTAAGATATGACACATCTTTTGACACTTTCTGACTCCTTGTACAAGGCAAAGGCAACTTCTGAGCTTGTGTTTTGGTTTTCCTCCTCTTTTTGATCTGTTTAGCTAAGCCCTTGTCAGTTGAGAAAGAATTTTTAACTCATAAATTTCTGGATGCTGAAAAAAAATTGCTTCTCAGCAAAACTGCACCAGGACTGCTGCAGTTAAAAGCTACACTCTTTTCCACCACATAGGACTGGACTATACTTACCATTTAGTCCTTCCTCGATTTGTCTATAATGCTCGACTTACCAAAGCTTTCCTATGATAAGCTCCCTTTGATAACTTTATTATTTATTACTCTTTATGACCATAGATAGCTATTTGCCTATAATCCTATAGCCTACATAATCCTGGGTGCCCTAAAGATAACCCTAACTCCATAGATAAAGATAAACTTAGTGGTCTTTCCCTTCCTTGGCCCTTACTGACTTTTTCATCTACTTAAGAGCAAAACCCACAAATACCCACATCTTTTTTTTTTTTTCTCTCTGCTGACATCTACATTGTCCATTTTGGATCTTTAAGACTGATGTAAAATAGTAATAATTTTTCATATGAACATACTTCTACAAAGGCTAATTTGTATACTCAGCTAAGAAAACAACAACAACAAAAAATCAAATATCCTTGAATGGACATACAATAATACACATAGAACTTTTTGCAGCTGAATCCGGGTTTGATAGGTTCCTTTTTCCTTCATGTTAACATCACAACAACATTTTGCCTAGTCACACCCATATTCATCTACAGAATTTAACTGTAAGCCAATTCAGATATAAGTAGTATTATTTCCTCCTACTTCCCTTTAAAGCACTACAGGCATAGTTTGCTTTGAAATGAGCTGGCCATTTTTTCCCCATGAAGTATATAAAATAATATACTACTTAACAGCACTCCTTTTTTTTTTTTTTTCTCAACTTTACACTGCATATACGCTTCTCATGACAAAAGAAGACATTATTATTCTTTCCTTTTTAATTAATCTGGGGTGTATCAAAGCCATAAACAAAATGGCAAAGATAACTTAACGGTGTACTGATTGACAGTCAGTTGAACATGAGCCAGCAGTGTGCCCAGGTCTCCAAAAAGGCCAATGGCATCCTGGCTTGTATCAGAAATTGTGAGATCTGCCAGACGAGGGAATTAATTGTGCCCCTGTACTTTGTTTGCACTGGTGAGGCCCCACCTCGAGTACTGTGTTCAGTTTTGGGCACCTCAATACAAAGAGGACATTGAGGTGCTGGAGCAGGTCCAAAGGAGTGCTACAAGGCTGGTGAAGGGTTTGGAAAACATATCCTACAAGGAGCGTCTGAGGAAGCTGGGGCTGTTTAGTCTGGGGAAGAGGAGGCTGAGGGGAAACCTTATTGCTGTCTACAAACACCTGAAAGGAGGTTGTAGGGAGAGTGGGGTTGGCCTCTTCTCACTGGTGACAGGTGACAGGACAAGAGGAAATGGCCTTAAGTTGTTCCAGGGCAAGTGTAGGTTGGATGTGGTGCTTGGGGACATGGTTTAGCGGTGGGTTGTTAGAGTTAGGGCAGTAGGGTTGGGTTGAGGTCGCACTCGATGATCTTGAAGGTCTTTTAAAACCTGAGCAATTCTGTAATTCTGTGATAACCAGAAGTGGTGGTGTTTTTTTTCTCTCATGACCTTCTCAGTGAAAATTGCTTGGAATCAGAGTCTGGGTTAGGTAGGGAGCAAGCTGTGCATTTGTACAGGTTTGGCTCAACGCTAGTTCGCATCAGACATTTAAATTAAATCTGTGGTCTCATCCTGAGCCTCGTTTGTACAAATCACAAGCTCCAAAAGGGCATGTGGGCAGCTTAGAGAGGCAGTCTCAGTATTTCCTTCCAACTACTCATTCAGCCCCACTCTCATATCCTCCCTTACCTTTCAGACCTTTCCAAAAATTCTCACCCTCTTCTTAAAAAAAAATTTTTTATTAATAGATGAGCTTGACATGGAGCATAGAAGAAACCATTTGCAGTGGTTAAAATAGGGCAGTTTATGAGTAGCTAACAACAGGAAGGTATCTGACAACCTTAAGTTATAGCTGCTCTCCTGGCTAGGATAGTTGTTAATGATAATAATATTTAAAAAAACAAATGCCTCAGTGAACTATCACATCATATTGAGTTATCACACTGAACCTTTATAAGAAATTCCAGAGCCTCAAAGGCTCTTTCAAGGCAGGAGCTGCTGTAGTGGAAGAAGAATGGGTGCTGTGAACTTCAGAGATGCTGCCTCCAGGACAACACCAGGGGAGCTTTCACACAGACATGTTAGAAATTCTGCCCAAACCAGATCAGCACAAGTCACAAGTAAACTGTAAATAGATAGTAATTCAGAGGGAGGAGGGGGAGCAAATAGCCAAAGATATTAAGATAAACAATACATAATTATTCAAATTGACTAAACATAAATAAAGCTGCATGTGTGTCTCTGTAGGCCCTCCGGGTCATTAAGGAATTAAGGACGTAATTAACAAGCATTAAGACATTTTCAAGAAGCTGAATTTATTATTTACATGTGTCTTCACTGTAGTGGGGGATTTGGAAAGTTATGGAAATGATGAGTGTGATATTATAAAGATAAACATTTCTGAAGAAGAGGTACTGGAACAAGTTGAGAAAACCTGAGCTGATGAAGTTAGAAGAATCCAGGAGTGTTCAGAAGCTAACCTTCAGAACAGAGCAGCTGGCAAGAGCCTGCAATGTGACTTTGAAAAACAAGGGTGTTTCCCCAGACTAAAGAGTTTCCCTGTTCCAAAAAGATGAGTCAGAAATTAACACTGGTAACGCTGACCCCAGGGTAGAGGATGCCCACTGTGTGCAGCCATGGACAAGGTTAACTTGAGTGTGCAGGATCAGGCCAGCTGGGATGAAGCTCTCTCCCCTCAAACCTGCAAAAACATCCCTGCAAATTAAGGAAGTGGGAAATGTCAGCGGGTTTTCAAAATGCTTTTGACAAAGCTCCTCATAGGAGACCAAGGGGGTCAAATGACATACTATGGATTAGCACACTGCATTATGAACTGATTAAGCAATAGGAAACAAATAATCTTGGTACAGTCCTGTGTGAGAACAGTAAATGCTAATCCCCTGGCCACCTAAAGGTTACCCCTCACACCTTCCCATTTCCATTACACCTATTTGCTCATCCAGAGGTTTTATGAGGCTGCCTGAAGAAAAGAGGGAACATTTGCCTTCCGGAAAGCTGGCTTCTCCTTGACTCTGCCACCCTCAGGATGACGCTGCTTGGCTGAATAGCCATGCCAAGATTCATATTAATACATTATCCATTCTAATTTCCTACGGTTGGGGACTTTATTTCACACTTTGCTGGCTGTGATTTTTCTTCTGCTGTGTCATCCTGCCACCTCAGATCCTGGTCTGAAAAGTGGAGCAGGTGAAATGCAGAATGCCCTGGGTCTGGTGCTGTTCCTTGGATGATTTTTCACAATGATTTAGAGAGGAGTGACAATGTGGTGCTGAAGTTTATGCACACTGCTATAACTGAAGGGCAGCATAAATTATGGAAGATGGAGAGCTATTTCAGCAGATCACACGTATCCACCCCAGGCATGTAAAATGTAGTCTGCAGAATACAACATAACACGCACATAGCTAAAATAACAGTTTCTTGACATGAAATGACATTCTCTTCACTTGGTGGTTTCACAAAAATTCAGTATAGCCCACGGAAGGCATTCAGCCCACCTCTCCCAGGACACAGGTAATGACACTTAAGCAAATAAAATAACATGAGCCATGCTAGATAAACAGACCAACATACCACAGGCAGTTTCAGACGTCTGTAGTTGGCAGGCTATATCCCCTGTGTGGAGATCATTGATAAGCAAGGGCTCTGATTTGGGTTTTGTTCCATTGTTTGCCATAGCTGGAGTGAGAGATGAAGAGATCCTGGGAAAGACGATGGAAACAGAGGCACGGGTGACATTAGGTATGGCAAAATCATGAAGGAAGATGAGTCTTAGCCAGTAAAACATACATTTGCCCTTTCTCACTGCTCATACAGGCTGCCTGCTCCCAGTCCTCGGTGCACTCCCAACTTGCCCAGTGCTTCTGCCTTGCACAATAGTGTCTCACAGGGCTCGAGAACTTCTTGCCTCTCAGCCTGCAAGGACCCATGGGACTCAGCACTTTTTTCTTTGCAGTCTGAGCCTGCTGCCTGGCCCCCTTGTCTCCCCACCCCACTGACCTGCCACTCTTCTCCAGACTGACAGCACCGCCCCTCACTAAAATGCAGAGGTGCTGCCAGCTCTGCCCCATGGCAGATGCTGGTGAGTCTCCATGCTGAGAAGCATCAAACAGGCAGACCACCTTCTTCTGGGATGCCAGGCTGGGCTGAAGGTGCCTCATTGCCAGACTCTTGAGGCTGTGGATCCACGCAAGCCTAGGGTGCTCTGTGTTGTCCACAGCATCCCATTCTCACTCATCCCTTTGCGCCAGCCCTGGTCTTGCCTGATCTCCCGGTCAGCTGGTTCAGGAAGTTAAGCTGGCAGAAAACTAATCCTGCAAAGAAATGTGCAGCCACTTTAGCTCCCGAACCGGCTTACTGCAAGGTCAACAAACACCAGTGCCTGCTTGGGGAGCAAGCAGTGGGGAAGAGATTGGAAAACACAGCCAGAGGTAAGGATGGGATGGCAGCAGCGTCCAGGAGGGCTGTTTGGAGCTGTCTCAGAAGCACGTCCTTAGGCACCAGTTTGTTTGTCACCATCAAAACTGAGGCTTGTCTGCACCTGTGCAGTAATGACAGCCTCACAATGACAGCCCCGGGTTGCGAAGGCAAAGCTTTGAGATGAAAACCTACAGAGTTCGGGCACCTCTTTCTTTAGGAGGCACTTCTCTTTTTAGGAGATTGGGGTCACACCTTTAGGCTTAAGCACTTAGGCCCCATGGGGAGTAGTCAAGCCTTTTTTACATCTCCTTTACCTTCTGGTATTGCCGTTGAAGTCCATGTGCTGGATTTGAATAACCATTCTGTGGTGTACATATAAGAAACCCACAGTCAATGGGGAGAGTGCAGAGAGGATTATTGCTCGGCTCTAATGGAGTCAGGATCACTCTGCAATGATGCTCAAGGTCATTTGCGGTCACCAAAGGATAATTTGAAAACATTGCTTGCATTCTGTCCGAGGAGAGCAGAAAAATCTGGAGTAAACTGGAAAGGAAAGGGAGTCTCATGGGCATTGCATGTTTTCACAGAGTAGCCCAAGCAGAGCTCCTGTTACTTCACGAGGAAACACTGGAAGAGCAGAAAGAAGCTGCCACCATTGCTGCGTTCCATGAGCCTCTCCCCTGCGCTGTCCCTCTGCCTGTCACTGTCCTCTCCTTTGCAACAGTGGGAGGCAGCACAGCCAAGCAACATCCTCTGCCTGCAGGCAGACCTCTCTCACACTGAGCTGAGACACACAGAGGAACCTATCCAAACCTCCTAGACGGAAAGAAAGCAGGAGCCACTGCTCTGTGACAGTGAAAGAAATGTACCCAAAGCAATAGTTTTGCAAGTGGGGGGTGGGAAAAAATTAACTGCTTCAGTTAGGGAGGACTCAAGGGAAAGGGAGTGGTAGTTTGGGTATTTTTCATCCAGACAATTAGATCTAAACCTCGGGGCAGTGGGTGTTAGGCCAAGGCTGGAAAACTTTCCCTAAACTAGCAAAGCACAAAGCTTCCACACAGTGTGTGCTCAGCCCCAAGAACTTCCTGGTAACTCAGGTTATTGAGGCAGATTGTTGATTAGGATCCAAGAGAGGATTAGAAACTCTTTTAAGCATAAATAGTATTTGCAACTGTGTGAGTTAAGCAAACGGATACAAGGGAAATCAAACCTCACGCTTCAGGGCATAAACTGCTCTCTTGTGAGTCAGGATCAACCTTTTTTTCTCTTTTCGCCTTGCATCTCATAATTAGCTAGGTGCTTGCTGTGGTTTTGATTTGCTCTGAAGCATCAGTTACTGGCCGCTGCCAGAGGCAGCATGCTGGACTAGATAGACTCGTGATGTGTTTCTATAGGGCAACCCTTTTGTTCCCACATAGGCAAAGCTTTGTGGGAAAGCTTTGGTGATTCATGTCTTCAGCAGCTCCTGATCTTAACGAACACTGGCCTCTCATTTCCATAAGCACTAAAGTCACTCTGAATCACGACGGAAATAAAAAGGCGAAGTTGCGTGAAGTGTTATTTATCTACATGGTGCAGGCAGCATTTATTTACTAACTGCAAAGATGCTTTTAGGACCTGCATGGGTCATTTTTGCTACCAAGAAATTAATTATTTTCTGTACTTCATTTCAGCTGCAAAGAAGTCACACAACTGCCAGAAGGTTTTGTGTTTTGAAAAATATCTCTCTCTCTCTCTCTCCGCGCAAATACATATACGTGTATGCGTGTATATATATAAATATAAGTTGGTCCAATAAAAGGGTTTGAATTACTAGTATTTCCTTACAAATTAAAAGCAGGCAAGGACCAGTAATGCAGGTGACAGAGCATGCACTAACAAAGTCTGCCTCTCCACGCTGCCTCTTTGATGTACCTCATCTTTGCCCTGGAGGAATTTCATTATCCTATGGTGAGCCAGTAATGAAATCTGTACTCGGAATCAAGCCTTCATAGAAAACGATATCTTGACTCTTTGTTCTGTACAGACTAGCTGTGTGTGGTAGGAATATGTTTCTATTTGTGTGTGATCTGAGCGTACTTTGAATACTGATCTCGAGATAAAAAGGATAGAGATCTAATTTGACAAAATATTAAATTCGTCTATCTTGCTCTATCTAAGAGAATTCTGATGCTTATTATTGTGATGAACATTTGGGGCGATACTTGTAGTGTTCAGCATGTGTGAGAAAAATCTCTCTGTGGAGAATCGAATGGAGTGTCAAAGACCCTGATTTATCAAGAGTGCAGAGGGCTCTTAAGTACTATTTTTAGAACAATGCCACAACAGATTTACACACAGAGAAAAAAAACCTCCTCTACAGTCACTTAGGAGCAAAGTAGCATTTCGCTGCATAATAATGAGAAATTAATTGCTCTTTGTCATCACTTTTTATGCAAATTGCCACGGAACATTTGCCCAATGTGCATTTTACCTTTTAACAAAGAAAGTAGTCATGACAAACTAGACCAAATTTCATAAGCCAGAGACAAAAGTAGGCTGTACCATACATAAATTGCAGCTAGCAAATCTATTCCTTTGAGAAACTCTATCAACTTCCCATGAAAGTCCATTAAAAAAAAAAAAAAAAGAAAACTGTTTCTTAGCCTACACATCTAGCTAAATTACGTTAAGTTCAATTATTAGATGACCGAAATTCCTTCTCATGGAATTTGCTTGTGCCTCTTTACAGCCTTTGTTTATTTTTTTCTTTTCATTTGAGACAATCATCAAATATCACAAATTTTTTGTTTCCTTACCAACCACTTTCAAGCTTTTACTCATATCATTATTGAATTTCAGACACCGCAGGTTGCCAGTTGTTTTAAATATGTTGTTAGACTTATATTTAAAAGTAAAAAACATAATAACCAACCTTGTGTTTCACCTATATTTTCATAACATTTACATTTAGACTAAACTGACAATTCTTCAGTGAAAATCAGAACCGCAACACCTACAGAATAGCATTTCCTTTCAGTGTAAGAAAGAAAAACACATAATAAATCATCTTCATTCTGCATGAAGCCTTAATTTTTCAGTCATTCTGCAACTGACACTGCAAATTTGAGGCAAAAAAAAATTACCTAGATGGCAGACCAGGTCAAAATGTAGACATCCTAATGGATTGCATTGTGTCAAAGCATTTTCTCCTGAAGCATCTCAACGTGTTTTCTTTTTCCTGAGAAATGTAAGGAGGATATCACTGTGCAAGGAAGTTCTGTCTTGCATGTGCAATGAATTCATTCTGTGAACTAGTGGGTCTTTTCAATCTCTAGTTTCTACCAACTTCAAACATAATAGCGAGTTCCAACAGAGTCCCTTTTCTATTCATATGCAATTCACAGCAGATCTTTGTAGTTCACAACTTCAAGTTAACTAGCAAAGAGTAGGTTTATATCACTCCAGTAATCAGGGGTCACAATTATTTGCTGCAGATGAAAAAAAAAAAGAGAAAAAAAAAGTCACACATGCTGCAAGCCAATGCACTCTGCTTTCACTTCCAAGACACTAAAATAACAGAGACTTGACCTCTGTTTTAAGTGCTAACACTTCAGCAACACTATTAATCAAAAAATATATGAATGCAGCTTATAAACCCCTCTGTGTGGAAAGAGACATCTTCACCCTTACAGAAATACATTTTCTGTCCTGGTCCTTACTTAAAGCACAAGCAGATTCTGCTGCCTTTTTGAAAAAAGCAAAAGCAATGGATGTGAGACGTAAATGAATCAACCAATTCTTAGTTATGTGAGTGGAAACCCACAGATTCCTTTGGGTCCCAAGTCCTTTGGGAGCTAAAAGAAAAATAAATTGCCCCTGCAAAAGCCAAAGCCTTCAGTACAGTACTGAAGCACTCCAAACCCCGCTCAGGACTGCGCAGTGTCAGGGATTTAGCCCGGAATAACAAATCCAGAATACTCCAACATCTACCCCAAGGTCATCAGAGGCAGTGGGGGACACCAGTACAGCCACTGTGTGCCTGCTGAGTGCCATTACATCTGCATCCCTGTGTTCCCCACCTGCCCTCCCTTCCTTCTTTGGCTTCTGTTCAGCCAGAAGCCATCCTCGACCTCCACAAGCCTCCTTATGCTCCAGTCAAGTTTCAGATACAGAAAGCACATGTTATTAAACTACACAATCATCAGACTTGCCTCTTAAATTTTACATTCCCACATGTTGCTGTTTGTCACTTCCAACGCCTTCCTCTAAAGGAACACTGATGTGTACTTTGGCCATGCTCCACAATACTGCAGCATGAAACTGGTGGATTTGCACTCTGCTTCCTCCTCCCCTCCATCTCCACTGCCCACCCCAAGTCTCCCAGTATCCTCTCCCAGTCGCATTAGCATTGCATTGCCTTCACGGCTTCACATTTCCCGCTACTTGCTACATGCTGTGTGACCCATCACCAGAAATACCTCCTCACCTGAAGCAGCAGGATGCTCAGCAAAGCGTGTCTCCTCCTGCAGAGGCAAAGGGAGCACACAGCCACCACCACAGCAGCCCGGCACTGAGGAACAAGGTAGAGGTCACCCAAGGCACAAGAGGCAGCTGGGCATCCAGTAGGAGACATCCCACCACCACTGCTAGCTCTGAAGAAACTCCTCACAACTTACTTGTGACAACAGCAAGATTGTCCTCTGCTGCCTGGAAGGAAAGAAATTTATTTGCATGAAGCGCCTGTAACAGTTATCCACTGAGAGCAGAATCACAGGCACTAGAAAGTCAGAGCTGTTACCAACTCAGTGTCTTTGTTTGTGAGTAATAATTACCTCAAGGCTTTTACACTTAATTACTGGATTTGAGTCTAGTCAGCTACTGTTGCATGAGCATAAACTCTCATTGAAGCTAAAGGCTATGTGGAGAAGACTCTAGAAATAGTAATTTCTCCACAGGGAATAGTATGTTTTCTCTTTTTTCTTCTTACCCATCTTCTGTTTCCCCAAATAGTGACTTTGAATTAAATCTTCTCAGATGACTGGGGTCTTGTGACATGTCAGAACTGGCACCTAGACTGCTCAGAAATCTTTCTGTGCTCTTGAATGGAAAAAGTCTCCCACCTGATATTCACTGTCTAGAGCACAAACACCATTCTGTCACATCTGGATTAACCCCCGTGTGTCCTCCTTGTTCTCCAGTCACAGATGTTTTCCCTCCCTCAGCAGTGGTCAAAAGAGAAAGGAGCTTTTTTTCCAACCCTCTTGTGCATCCCATGATTTGCAGAATGACAGTCTCACCAAGGCAGATGCTTTGTCTGCACCCTCCCAGTTTGCTGCAGATATTTTCACTCTCCTGGATAACTGCAAAGACAGAAGGTTGTTGAAAAAAATTGTACTACAAGGCTTTTGAGCAAGCTGAGCTAAAACAAGGTTGAGCTTTGTCCACAATTGCCCTCAAACGACTTTGGAGCTGATTTGCCTGCACTGATTCCTAGTGATAGGGGAATATGAACCAAGGTTTAAATATGTCATTACGGATGTCCTTGCTTTTGGAAGCTCACTCTGGGATCATCCTGACCTGCAGAATCAGGGAATCTGCCAGATTTGACTTTTAGAATATTTAAAAAAAAAGAAAAAACCCACCTTCTTTATATTTTTAAAATACAATCCCAAGTGCAAATTCTAAAGTGTTACTCAGAAATTGTAAATAATAATGAACATGCTACGTAAAAAAAAATAAATAATTGAAAGCCGTAACGAAGCTGATGAAGATCTCAGAAGGTGGCACTGATGTAAAGGCAAATGTGCAAGGACAAAGCCTTAACCTCACTGGCTATCTCCAGGGCTTGCTGTGGGCTGTATTTGGACTGCCTCTCACGGCACTAAACTTCAAGACACCAGAAGGCTGTTAGGACTGTGTTTGCTCTGGGGCTGACAAATTCTGACCTCCTGCTAGAGCGAATGGAAAGAAAAAACTTGAAGCCATTCATCCTATCTGTCTAGCGTAGGTGTTGCCTTTGCTTTTCCCACCCATCGTTACCAAACCAAAGTTGAGAAACCCCAGCAAGCAAGAAATCTGAACAGTTTACTTCTCTTTTTCTTTGAAAAGGATAAACACCAGAGAAGACCCTACCTTTTGACTTAGTGACCACAGGACATGTTTTGGACATAATGCATAAACCTTAATCATTCCTGACCCTCGGTTTCTTGACATAAATTTCCTGGGAAAATTTTAGTCCCAGCAACAATGTTTTGTTAGTACTTCGATATTTTTCGAATATCGTATCTCACCAGCTCCTCAAAATATCACGCCAGATACTCTGATACTCTGTGCACAGCAAATGTTCCTTTGTGGAGCTTTTGATGTGATGTCAAGCCGCAACGAGGAGACATTACATTGTGGATCTTTGATATCACACACCATGACAATGTCTCCTTCACGGTCGTCACAGCCACTGAGTCAGGGCGTGCTCCTCGTACCGTCAGAAACATAATGTACCTGGGATGTGTTAGAATCTGGTTGCGAAAAGACATATGGTGCTTGTAGTATAATCATTAATCAACTGTGAATTTCTTAATCACTGCAAAGAAAATGATGCAATTTCATGAATTCTACCTGCACAGCCCAGGAGAATATGTGCATAATTATCAATAATGACTTAGATCTGTGCGCAGGACCAGGGCTTATCCAGGAAAGCGGATCTCTTGCACCCAAATGCTGCTGCAGGGTAAAATGTACTTTGTAAGGAAATGACAATTTCCTCAGCTAAAAACCGCTAGATGTGTCCGTATTTTTCCTTTTTTACTCCCTCATTACTACTGTAAAGATTAAGTTGCATAAGATCCACTAACGTGTTGCTCATTCAGAGACTGTTCGAGTCAGTGCAGTTGAAGCCAACACTGAAACAGAAGTTGTTCTGTGCAGTGCTTTCATCTCCTCCCGTAACACTTTAAATTAGGAATTACCTATCACCATGAAAAAGCAATTTGCTTTTATAAATACGTAATTGAAACACCTTGCAATACACAGAGCTCTCCAACAAGTGGCACTATTAAGACTATTCAACTTACGAGATTGATATGCAAATGAGATCTCAGAAAGGGATGTTGGGACATGTTTTACAATATTGGATTCCATTTAAAACCTTTTCAATTTACATATGAAATATGATTGAAATAGATATTCATAATTCAGATATTCTGGAAAGTTTTGTGTTATCCATAAAGAAAACACTGAAAAGTAGGTCAAGTGCCGTAAGCTCAACCAGGCAGTCCTCTCTAAAGGGGTGAAGTCACGGCAGTGTGAAGAAACCACTTAATTAAGACATTTGTAAAGCTAACGTGTAACCAGGAAATTTGTCCATAGAGTTGAGCTAAAAACAGTTGTTGAAGGTGTGGATGTAGCCTATCCTCGAGGATACTGGTGCAGGATTTGCACCCACAGCAAGTTATCCCTCAAGTGCTCGTGGGATAACTTCTAAATTGCACCTCTTCACATTTATTCTTATTTTTGTTGTCGTTGTTTGTCAAATTGTGGATCATTTTGAGAGACCGTACATGACACCTCTTCAAATAATTAGTATTTGTTTGGAATATATGTTTGGCTGTACTTCAAGAAGAATGGTTCAGAAATAGTTACACGTACAAAAATTGAGGCGTGGAGATAGCTGATTGCAATGGAAACAGGATCAGACTGGATCTGTTCCTGGAATATAAGCAGTTTGGAAATGAATTGTGAAGCCAATGCATTGAAATGTAAAATACGTGACATAAAAAGAGCCTTTTTAAACAGTAAGTTTAATTCGGTTAGTGTAATACTCCTGTCTTTGAAAATCAACTCTGTAAGCTCTTCCCCCATTTTCTAGTGTTACACAGGACACAATGAGCACAATAAAATCACAATCTGAATGAGACACGGGAATTTGAACTCTGCTTTCTGTTATGAGTTGGTCACAAAATTGTTAATAGTGTTTGGGTACCAAAAGCTGCGTAGAGGTGCTTGGAGAGTTTTCAAAGAGACCGTGTGCCCAATCCCTACTTGGCTGTAGCTTCTTTTCTTTCACTCTGTGCCGATCTCCATCTTGCACAAGCGTGATCTGCCTCATGCTGAAGTCACCACGAATTTCAACCCAGGGTTAAAGGGAATAGCAAAATCCAAGATGTCTGTTTTCACTTTACGCCTCCTTTAAGCCAAGCAGCAACATTCATTTTAAAGATGTCGGCCAGTGAGATAAACGGCAACTGTTGTGCCTTTCGGAAACGTGCGCTATGGGCAGAGGCGTCTGTGGAGCACAGTGCTGAGTTTTCTATTTGTCCGGCTTCGACTACCTGGAGCCGTATCTCCCCCAGTGTGTTGTAAATAACAGAATATGTGCACTTCGAATACAGTGGTGTAACGGGCACGTAGCATGCTAACGACAGCATCACAAACGCTGCACAGCTTATTTTTCTCTCTCCGTCCTTCTCAATATAGCATTTTTATCTCTCATGCCAATACGGAATTATTTTTATGTCTCTAGGAAAAACAAGGCAGCACAGCGACTCAGTCCCGCTCACGTTTAAACACATGACAAGTCCCTTACACACTCTGAGGCTTAACACTGTGTATGACTGCACAACCAGAACCCAAAAGGCACTTGCGAGCAAGGATTTATATGAACGTTACTTGGGAAGGGAAAGTGAGGTTTACGAGTCAAATTCTCCAAGCAGGGTGCTATTCTGCAGCCACGTGCAGCTAGGAAAAGTAGGGGTAAAATGCTACTGAACTAGAATGCTTTTCACTTTACACGAGCGGAGAACCGTGCAAAATGCAAGCCAGGGGACAACTATGCTTTTGAAGAGTGACAACGTGTTTGTCGTTACATACAAAGAGTTGATTTTGTGTAGGCACACATCATTTGCATAGTTTTCTGTAGTTTAGCACACTTTGAAAATGCAAGTAGCCTGTTAGTGCTGCTGCAATTTCAGGAGAAGACATTAGCGAAATAACTCCACAGAAATTGTTCCCCTCCAAAAGATTTGGAAAACATTATATATCACCTGTCTGTAGTGAAAGGGGGAAACAGAGGATGAAAATGTACAACAAAAACTGACATAAACACAGAAAAAATAACAAACATGCACATGTTAATTACTGAACATGCTTTTGTTAGCAGTAGGTCACCATCATTCTTTATTGACATTTACTGCAACTGCAATTTCTTTTTCAAGACCACTGACCCAGGAAAATGTAACCCTCTAGTTATCCAACGCCCTTTAATTAGAGATGTCTCCAGAGATAATCTCACTCACGGCCCCTATTGTGAATCATTTATTTTCCAACTTTCCTTTTTATCAGCCATCTTTCATCTTTTACGTTTTTCTGTCCTAGCCCGGATGAATAACTCGAGCTCGCAGAATGTAGTTTATTCATTTACTGGTTCTCCCAATTGCATTTCATGTCTCGTGACATTTGGGGTCTCGCTCAGAAGCACCGGCTGCCGGCACCGGGATAATTTGTGGGAATCACAGCTTCCCGCTCGGTAAAAGGAACCATGGCGCCAAGCCGAAGGGTGGGAAAGGGCTCAAAAACAGGCACCTTACGCCCGCCGAGACGAGGCAAAGAACAAACAACCCTCTCGCGCTGGGAACGCTCGATGGGGTTTTGTTTTTGTTTTTAGTCTCTGGAGCACTTATCTATTCTAGCGATGTTCGGCAGGGCTGACTCATGGCTGTTGTACGCTTGCGGTCGGCAATATAAGTAGGACGAGGTTTCTCCGGGGGCGGAGCGCATCAAATATCACCAGGATCAACACCGAGGCTCCACCGGCACTGAGGGGTGACCGGGTGGGTATTTTTTTTTTTGCCCTGCCCACCACGCTCTGCCCACAGCCCTCTGCTTGCCCTCTGCGCTGCCAGCCCTGGCCTTCTCCACGCGTGGCCCCCGGGGAGGTGCACACCACACCTGGCCCTCGCCATCATCGCCATCATCGCCATGGCCATGGCGGCGGGCTCGGGCCGTCCCACTGGGCCTCCTCGGGCCACCGCCGCCGCCGCCATGGTGGACTGGGGGCTCGCGCGCCGCCCAACGCGGCCCCTCGCGACGGACTACGGCTCCCAGAGCCCCCCGCGGCCGCCGGCGCGAACCCCAGCACGAAGTCCGGCGCGAACCCCAACACGGGGTCCGGCGCCAGCGGTGGCGTGCGCACACACACACACACACACACACACACACACTGGAACGGACGGGCGGGCTGACGGGGACAAGCACGCACACAAACACACACACGGAGGAACGGACGGGGACACGGGGACAAGCACATACACACACACACCCCCACCGCGGGAGGCGCGGGAGGGAGCTCGCTCGCGACGCGCCCGCCTTGCGCATGCGCCTCCCGCTGTCGGCCGGCGGGGCGGGGCGGGGCGGGGCGGGTGGAACGTCAGCGGCGCCCGCTATTCGCGTAGCGGCCGTACGCCGCTTTCCCTGCGTAGGGGCCAGGGCGGGAGAGGGAGCGGGCGCTGCGCTGTTGGCGTAGCGTTATTGTGAATGGAGCGGGCGGGAGGGGCGGGGAGGATGATGTCAGCCTGCGAATGTCAACAATGTAGCGATTGAGGGGCGGGGGAGGCGCTGGGCCGGGGCGCGCGAGGCGGTGGCGAGCGCGGGCGGGCGGCACAGCCGGGCAGCAGCAGCAGTGGCCGCCGCGGCAGCAGCAGCAACAGCAGCGCCGCCTCCGCCGGGTGCCGCCGGCCCCGGGTGCCGCTCCGGCAGCGACACAGCCGCCGCGGTGCCGCTCCCTCCCTTCCCTTCCCTTCCCTCCCCCCCTCCCCCCCCCTCCCCCGCCTCCTTCCCTCCCTCCCACCCACCCTCCCTCCCTCCGCTGCGGCTTTCTCTCCTCCTCCGGCCCCCCTGCCAGCCCCCTCCCTCCCTCTCTCCCTCACTCCCTCCCTCCCTTCCCCCTTTATTTTTCTCCGCAAGACTTTGGCTCTGGAAGCAGCTGGTTCAAAGCAATCGCCATGTGATGAGCGTCTGGGTCGGGTTTTTTTTTTTCATTTGGGGGGGGGAGGGTGCAGGTTCCTGACCGCAGAGAAATATTAATAAGAATTTCCGAAACAACAACAGCAGCAACAACAACAAGAGCAAACCCCCCCCCCCCCCCCCCCCCCCCCCCCCCCC
>JANVCC010000018.1:39137457-39171234 GCA_025345505.1 Todiramphus chloris collaris | reverse complement strand
GGGGGGCTGCACCCCCGCCCCCGGAGCGACCGCGGGCTTTGCCGGAGTGCTTATTGCTTATGCCTTCAAGTGGGAAACACGCGCGTTGCGTAACGGGGAGTGCGCGGCAGTCGCCGAAATGTGCGTGTGTCCGTGTGCGCGGCCCCCCGCGTACCGCACCGCGCCGCGCTCCGCTCTGCACCGCCGGGAGCCCCGGGGCAGCCCCCTCTGGGAAGCGAAGGGAAGGGAAGCGAAGGGCCGTCCCGCCCCGGCCCCTTCCCCCGCCGCCGCGGCCACCTGCAGCCGCTCGGGGCAAGCGGGCACCGCGCCGCACCCCCGGGGCGGGCGCCGTCCCCCTCCCGTGTCTCCTATGCCCGTGTGTCCCGTGTCCGTGTGTCCCCGTCCCCCCACCCCGTTTGTACGGGCTCGGAGAGAGATGTGAACTCCGACAACAGTTTCTTGGATCATTAAAACGTAGCGTGTAGGCAACGGCAGCGCGCCGCGAAGACGCTGGCTGTCATGAAAGACGCTAAGTGTGAAATCATGCCTCTCCTTTTGTGGAGCAGGCTATTTTTGTAATGCAGCGGGTGTCTTGCTCAAAACGCTTTCAGTTATCGTGAGATCATTGTGCCCTTGTTGCCGAAGCCCCGGCAGCTCCGGGGTAAACCGCGTTTTTCATTCTTTAATAATAAACGCGAGGCAGGGATGACATCTTAGTAGAAACACTCTTCAGGATGTTGGAAAGGTTGGGAAATTACAGTGTCGCTGTTTGCTCTAGTTGAAGCCGTGTCAGTGTTTTCGTGATGAAAGCCTGTTTTCAAAGACTTTGGAACTGTCGCTAAACTTGTGCATATTTTAATCTGGTATTCTGCGGCTCGAGCTAGAAGCAAGTCGTATTTTTTCTTTTTTTAGGCTGGGAATTGTCTGAGATTCTGCTGTAGATGGTGGAATGCTTTGCAGTTTGAAGAGGGTGGTGGTGCTTGGGTAAATTGAATTCTTCAGGTATGTAAATACTGAAATTTGAGATAATAGCATTTGACGAGATGGATAGAAGAAAATGATAAGGTTGTGTGTTAAGCTGTTGTCTACGGGGCTGTCGTAGCTACAATCTTAAAACGGTGTTCTAGGAGCCTTTACATCTGACAGATAGAAATAAAATTCCACTTCAGATGTGGGCTTGTTCTTTTAAAAGCCTCCGTTGCCTTTTGTATCCACCCGCCTGCCCCCCGTCACCGGGATCTGGGCACTTGTGCAGCAAAATGGATCTGCGTTCTACTCCCCTGCCGCGTGTTCAACCTGTGCTTTCAGCACCGTTTTTCACGTTTGACCCTCCAGCTTCAAAGGCTGTTCTGAAGGTGCTCTGCAAGAAATGGAAGAAAGCCGTGACTAATTGCAAAAGTAGGGGATTGAAAAAATCAGGATCGTGGGTCTGGTTTTCCTGTTAGTTTGCTGTGGGTGAGACATTCAAATAGTTGTACGCCAGTACACTGAGCTGTCAAGCAGGCAAGAAAGGTTCCTAGTGATTTTGGAGATAGGGTGGCTGTCAGGATCTTTAGAGATGTTTTGCAGAAATGCTCCAGAGGAGCAAAGTGTCCGTTTCTGGGCAGTGCTGGGTAACTGCTGTGTAATTTGTGCTTAAACAACTCCTGTTTTGTGGAAACTTTTACAATTGTGAGGATTGGATGGGAAAGGTGCACAACTGCTCCACAGGCTGTCAGATCCCAACTGGTTAATCATCAGCAATTGTTTATGCCCAGATCCATTGCGTTGGGAAGCAGTGCTAGAACAGGTATTCCTAGTCCCTTCCTCTACCTGAAGGCACATCTTGTACATGTGTTGGTATTAATGTAACGTGCACTGTCAGGCTGTGTAAGTGGGACACCCTCCTCTGCTTTCCTCTTTGCTTTTCGTCATTTATTTGGATCGAGAAAACACTGGCTCATTGCTCTCCTGGGCATGAAAGAAAGTTAAGAGAGAGCACCTAAGATGCTAGCTGAGAATAACAGTCTGAATCCTA
The DNA here is from genome assembly GCA_025345505.1 of Todiramphus chloris collaris. Taxonomy (NCBI): domain Eukaryota; kingdom Metazoa; phylum Chordata; class Aves; order Coraciiformes; family Alcedinidae; genus Todiramphus; species Todiramphus chloris. The sequence goes on along the minus strand of JANVCC010000018.1, from coordinate 39,169,238 downwards.
ATAAATAGGTATTGACATGACGCTCCTAATATGAGGAGATTCTGGTAAATCTTCAACATTGTAGAAGGCTTCAGAGGCTCATTGAAATTAATGAGTTTAATAAAATCCTCATACTGTACAGCAATCTTGCGTGTTTCTGTGTGCACGTAATTAATGACAAAGAGAGCTGAAAATAAAGCCCTATGTAGATGATGTGTAGTGAGGAATATGTGACAGAAGTTGCTTGCCTTTTCTTATTTTAAAACTTCCATTGTCTGATTTTCTGTTCTGAAGTGTAATAGCTGTTTTTCTTAACGAGGCTGCAGTGTGCTTACCAATTATTTTCCTTCAGGTTTTCTCTAAAAATATCACGAGCCATTAAAAAAAAAAAAAATCAGTAATCACGTTTTTTTTCACACCATTTTAAAAATTCAAGAAGAATAAAAAAATAAATGTTTTCTCATTGTGTGCTGGTGATAATCTTTTTGGTTAGGACTTCACAGATGAAGAGGACACCTCTTAAGGCGTGGCTAAGAGATGTTTGTAGCACTGAGCTGAAAAATGAGATGTGTAACATTAATATATGCGAAGCGATCGTTTTGGTAGTAATGACATTTTTATGTAATAAACTGTCAGTGTAAATTGAATAGCATTTATTGTGTGACGTGAACAGAGCCTCTTGTGATTTTAATTTAGGTAGTATGAACACGGTTTATTTATTCAAATCAAAATGTATGTGCCTTTTTACTCTAAGGAATGCTGTCTGAGTGGCTTCTCAGTTTACGAGTAGCATGAACATACCTGTAGTGTTTAGCAGAGCTGACTTACGTTTGAAGGCATGCATGCTTCCGTCTTTCACCTCTGGGTCTGAATTTCCAGCTCGGCTCCTTCTAGGTGTGATGGTCGTGTTATTAGTGGTTTCTGGGTTGAACTATGTTAGGGGAAATGTACAAGTCCTTCCATTAATATGCTTGAAGAAAATCTGGATTTAAACATAAAGCTTTCTTCAAGTCTCAAGTCAGTCCTGCTGCTTTCAGTGTTCCTCCTGACTATAAATGCTTTAAGAGGATGCGGAAGAGAGTCTTTCTCATATTGCAGTTCTTTACTGATATTTGAGTAGGTGCCTAAATGATTTTGTTGTGGTAGCAGAATGGGTAGTGGATTTCTACCCCCAGTAGCTCCCTGAGGTTTACCAGAACAGTGCTCAAACCGCTTATTCAGCTTTTTAAAAAAAAAAAAAAAAATGGTCATCATTCCTTTAAATTCAGCTGAAAGACTTTAACCTTGGCAGCTGCCTGAATTTTATGCGTTCATTTGAAGCTCGCATCAAGAAGATGTAGAATGCGTGAATACAGCCAGCTGAGTTGCAATGTGTTTGTTTTGCTTTTTAGTTAGGCAGAAACATCTTTGTAGTGGATTGAAAAGAGCACTACTTACTGTGCTACTCTTGGATGATGAATTACAATTTTAAAGCAGACAGGCAGTAGAACGCATACTAATGCCTTTGTGGCCAGTGATGGACTCGAAGCTCCTGAGTTACTAGAACTAATGGTATTGATCAAAGAGCAACCACGTGTCCAGAACAGGTAAATAAAAAGGAATGAGGGAATAAGTTCAGGAAAACCTTTATGCTGAAAGTTTACGTGTATGGCAGAACTTCGATCCATCAAAACTCAGGCTCAGAAGACTCCTCTGCTTGATTGTATTGATCTTTATGCAGAAAGAGCCACAGTAACAACCTGAAGAACACCAGCTGCGCTACACTGGTATCTCAGCAGATTGATAGATGTGTCCTCGTTTGACTTGAAACAGGTTGCCTGCAAAAGCTCCTCATGTAGCGGGGGCTGAACTGCAGCTCCTGCATGGGTGAGGGGGCTGCCGGGCGCGCAGCCTCTCCACCTATAACCCCTCATTGCTCCCTGATCTCTGCCTCGGCTCCCTTTTTGCTGTGTACACCTGCTTTATGCAAACCTGCCCTCAGAGCAGGCTGGGACACTTGAGGTTCAGTCAGGAAGAAGAGGAGGAGGAGGAAGAGGTGGTGGTGGCTGCAGGGGCAAGAGGCACCGGGACCCGAGGTATGCTGTTTTCCTCTTCTTTTTAGTGAGAAAGGTGACCTAAAGGGTCAGATCCTCACAGATTTATTCCCAAGACCTATACTTTTGCATACAGCTTTCTCTGCTACTGTATCAACTGAACAAATGCTTGAAAAGCTGTTAGGAATGAGAAAACTGGGAATTTCCAGTTTACCACTAGTAGGAGTTGAAATGAAATGGAATGGAATGGAATGAAAGCTTTTTTTTTTTGCTTTTTTTTTTTTTTTTTTTTTTTTTTTTTTTTTTTTTTTTTTTTTTTTGCTTTTTTTTTTTTTGTCCTGCTCCTGAGCTTTGAAAACACTCAGGTGGGCTGTGATGGGTACATGGGTTCTGGTGCATGGGTTCAAAAGGAGTCTCCCTGCTAAGAAAAACAGGAACTGTTGATGGTTGTCACCGTGCAGGGCTTCTGGGCTGCGGAGCAGCAATTGTGTGGGGTTTCTTTTCTTCTGTTTTTTTTTTTTTTAAAGCACAAAAGCAGTTACGTCTAAATAAATAAAATGACCCCAGAGACTTAATCATAGCTACTTATTATAGCTTTCAAGCATTGAGATTTTTGTTTTGTTTGGGTGTTGTGTTTTGTCGCGTGTGGGTTTTTTTTTGTTGTTGTTGGTTTTGTTTTTTCTTTATTAGTGATCGCTTTAAAATTTAAACCTGAGCTAGGAAAACAGGAACCGTAGGTGTGGAGGTGTTCCTTTCCCCGATTTGCATGCAGCCTGTTTTTTATTTGGTGGGTAGGTGTGTTCAGTGTATGCGGGAGCAATTGAACATGTCAGCAGTTTCCTGCGAGCTGCTCTTGCTGACTCACGTGTCTGGTGCAGCTTGGAGCTACCCTCGCTAGAAACTATCCACAATAGGAGGCGCAGGCAGAGAGACCGGCACTGCCGAACCGTTGATCAAAGGTTATTTTCAGTTCTCTGGTCACTGCTTTGCTGCCGTTTCCTTCCCCAGCAGTATCAAAATCCACCATCATTTTGCCAGGCTGCTGTTCTGCTGGATGTATAGCGTGAAGTAGAAATCCCTTGCACCGCTGCAGACGTTGTGCTCGAAGTGCATCTAGGTGCTATGGATGTTCAGCAGGTCTAAACCTCTCGGGCTTATTTTGGTTCTTTTTTGGTGAATGGGATGTTACCAAAAAAACAAACAAAAAACCCCACAAACAAACAAAAAATCCCCCCAAGCATTGTTCCTACTTTCAATGTGCCAAGTCTGGTGTATGAATTGTGTTTTCTCTTGCCAATTGCAAGCTCTACAGTCTCCTACCCTTCACCCCTTTTTAGGGCAGTAATCTTCTTTAAAGCTAGCAAAGAATTACGATTGAAGTTTAAAAACCTGCTTTTAGATACCTTTAGTTTTCAGAGTTTTGCTCTTTCTTAGGTCTGTTTATCTCCTGTGTGGCAATATTACTGGCCGTTGGCATGAAAGGATTCCTTCATTTGCGTGAGGATGAAAACTTCACACTCTTGTACAACTGCTGCTTTATTTACAGACTCTATTCGGATTACTCATATGGATCCTAAAATGCTAGCTTCTGCTGACTGATGATTTTTAGCTGATCTTGTTGTGTTATTGTTTTGTTTGGAGTTTTTTTTTCTTCTCTCTTTTTTCTTTTCTTAGTTGCTCACAAAAGCCTTTGCAGAAGCAGAGCGAATTATCCACCTGCAGTTCTGGATTTACTGTCAATGGAGTTTAGATTTGTAGTCATCTTTTGTGTATTTTTCTTGTTTTCGTGGGATGGGGTGAAAGATAAGCAATCTTTTAATGTGTGATAAACAAAATCAGCTGGTATAAAACAGGCTTTAAATAACAATAAGGTGAGTTCTTGTCACTTGTTTTGTTTTTAGTCAACTACTTCAACCAGTAATGAATAGAAAACCACACTGAGAGCTTTTTAACACATGAAGAAAATGGGTGTTCTTGGTTTCCGCCAATACAAATGACTCATCAGTATCAGTAGGGTTTCTACTTCTAATAATAAAACTGTGGAAGACCTTTAAAATGTGTGGTTTTGGCCCCTACTCTTAGTGAAAGGTTGGAAAAACTTACTTTGATTTATTTATTTATTTAGAACTTATGGAAGCTTTAGTGATTTGCTGCACAAAGATCTCATGTCCTCCAAAAACACCTACTTGTACCACTGCTTTCAGTGCTAAAATCTTCCGCTCTCCTGTCTCCTCGGTGTTTCATGTTGCAGCACAGTGAGTATTGCCGATGCTTCACCTCTCTGTCAGAGACGCGCATCTGGAAATGATAATCTATTTATGTCGAGTGGGGGAAGACTTGGCACACTACCCCATCTTGCTGAGCTGCTGTTCTCCACCTCTCCTACTCTGGTAAAGAGAGGACAGTAAGATTGCCGAGTGACCTGTATTGCTGCTTGTGCTGGGGTCAGAGGATCTGGAGAGGAAAACAAACAGAAAACAGGAGTTAAAAAGTAAACGGCAACTGCAGGATGTGTCTGTCATTACCTGTGAGGAAAAGCTCATCTTCCAGTACCGAAAGTGATACTGAAAAAGGGCAAATCAGAAAGTGATCTATTAAATTCTTCTTTCTCTTTTTATTTATTGTTTTAAAAGTCATGGTTTTCAGATGTGCTGGTATCCTTTTTAGCTGTTTATCTGTGAGGCTGAAATCTTTTTGTAAAGACTGCCCTGTGTTCAAAGCAACAAAGTTGGTGCATACTACATTTTTTCTGAAACCGTACCTTGTAGAATGTGAGGTTGTTTTGGTTTCATATAAGCAGAGCATGCCCTCCATGCTGTTATAAGGTATCAAATATTAATTTATTTTTTTTTTAATGCAAGATACTCTTACTTTTAGCGGCAGTCCAGTCAGTGTCTCCTGATCTGCTGCATTAATATATTGTGTTGCTGCCAGCTTTCAAGCTGCTTGTGGTGTTAAAAGATGTAAGGACTATAAATGAGGCAGAGCTAGTGTTCTACTCCTTGTTAGAGTGAAAATTCCAACATTGATAAAACCTCTGTGTTTACTTTCTCTGTTCTTGCAATATTTATACTAGTAAGTTATTCCTTATAAGGATGTATATGCTGGTTCTTTGTTTCTTAAGCTACTGTAAAAGCAGAGTGTGCTTTTTATAAAATGCATTCTGGGGCAAATCTTCATTAAATCTAGACCTATCCCAGCTGCCTCAACGTCAAAGGGGAATTTTTAGCACTAAATATTTAAATATATGTATGTAGTTAATCTTTTGCGCTGAAATACCTTGGATATGTTTGTTAGTTTCTGCTATAACCAGACTGATAGAGAATCTCTGTCATGTAGCTTCTTACTGGGAGAGGCACACTAAAAATAGAGGCGCAGAAGCCTGTGGAAATATAACTTTGAAACATGTGAAAATCCAGTTGTTTGTTACATGGCAACAATAAGAGAGATTTTTACTATTTTCAGATTGGTATAGCGTAAAAGGCCAACTTTCAACTTAAGGGATTTATTTATGATCAGTTCTCACTGAGGTTCACAGGAGAATCATTGGTAAGGACTGCAAAATACAGTGTCAGTGGTTGTTCAGAGTTCAAGAGGACATAGGATCAACACCTTGATTTCAGCTTGTCTTTAGAAAATCTTGCCATCAGAAGTGTCATGACAAATAAATAACGTGTCCAAATCTCATCCATGTTCTGAGCTCTGTTGACTTCTGTCCAAAATGACCAAGCACTGGACCTGTGAAGGGCAACAGACACTGTCATTAATGAGTTTTGAGACTGTGATTCTGCTCTGCATCTTCTCTTCTCCTTTCCTTTTGCTTGCCCTGGCACCTGTCTCATCCCACAATGGGACAGCCCTGAGAGCTAAACTGGTAGATTATTCATTGTACATATAGGGTTAGTTTTCTTCTGGTGGTGTGTACTGTAGGATCTGGCAAGGACTTGCGTAAGGGATTAAATTAACGTTTGTTAAAACAGCTAACCATGGGACACCTGGCCCCCAAAACACTGACTGTCACCACATCGTGCCCCATCTCCTGAAGGTCACTCTTGTCTCGCTTTTACAATGTGGTGGTACTGCAGAAAACCATTAGCAGCCTATGCCTGGCCTAACCTCTAGCTTGGCAGAAAGAGCTTGCTGCCAGGGCGTGAAAGGTTTGGGCTGTTTAATTTTGGGTCGTGTTTGCAACAGACAATTGAAAGAAATGTTAGAGGAAAACAGAACTCAATCAAGCAAATCTTCTACGTTAACGAAATGCAAACGTACTATCTTTTTGCAAATACTCAAATAACTGTTACTTTATTCTCACCTGATTTTGTTTGCTCCTGGCCTGATGTGACCTGGTTATGTCACCTCTTTCCCAGCAGTGAAGAGCTCTTGTGAATTTAGATTTTAAACCTAAGTTATAGCTGAGGAAATGAGCAGACCTGGTGACTCTGGAGAGTTTTTTCAACTAGGTGGTTGCAATCCTAGACTCTCAGGTCTTCCTTGAAACCCTTTGTCACTCTGGGGGTGATGTCGAGTGTATGCCCTTAGAGATGTTGAGTAACAGGTTCAGCAGATGATCATATGAATTTGTTCAGGTGAAGGAGGGAGTCTCGCCTCATCCTTCATAACTAGAGGGTGAAGTTAGGACCTGGTAACCATTTGTGCTGCTGGGTGAGAACAGGAGGTCCTGCCAGTCCGTGTCTTGTTGGACTTTGAGCTGATTCAGCTTTCTAATCTAGCACACACCAATTTACCTTTTTTGTAGACCTGGCTAATTTTCTAGACCATTTAATAAGACCACAGGTCCACAGGCAGAGCTAAAGCAAGGGAGACAGTGGTAAGCAGTGAGGGGACAGGGCCTTAGCGGAGCAGCAAACCCGTGTCACCTCAAGCTGTTGAGTGTAGTTTCAGCCTGTGTGGCCGCTGGAGCTGGTGAGCTGTTGTTTGGGAGGGGGACAGTGCTGCCACTCTTCTCCTTGTTTTCCTGAGTGGCACCAGTAGTGATTTTATGTAAAGCTGAATGCTGGCCATGCGTATTAGGCAAACTTTCGGCCAGAACTTGACTAGCGAAAAATCAAAGTGTCTGCATATTTTTGGTTAGGTCCTGCTCTTGAGCTGGGAAACCTGACTTCTGCTACATGTCCTTCAGTGTGTTGAACCTGTAACCTGCCACATGCTTCTGACTCTACTCAGAAATTTACCTTCATTTCCAATCCCTTCATTTATTCCCATAACTGTTACTAAATGTGTACTGAAGGTAAGTGTGGTGCCAAATTCTTTTCACAGAAATGCAGTTTAATTGATGGTGTGAAGGAAACACGAGGCATGTCAGTGAGCTAACCCCAGGGTAAAAGTCGTGGTAAATTATAAAATCGTTGCATAGTTTGTGGTAGCTGGAGGTTCAGAGTCAGTGCAAATATAAGCACTCTGCAAGGAAATTTTTTGTTTGTCTTTTTTTCACTTCTTGTTCCTCTTCATTTGTCTTATTATTAGACTAAAAGTAGAGCCAGTGATTCATTCAGTAATCTGGTTCTTGGACAGTTAGTCATCTGCCAATTTGTGTTAACTTTCCACTTTGTTCAGAAAGTGAGTAATGCTTAATGCACTAACCACCAAATTCCAAGCTTTAGAAGCTGTGAGCATCACTCAAATCATCTCCAAACTTTCTCTTCAAAATTCTTACCATTCCACACGATCAAAGCAGGCTAAGGTCTAGCATGCAGTGTGGTACAGCTACAGTCCGACTGTTTTGTCTAGCCCCAGTTAGTTAAGCAAAACACAAGGTTGCAAATGTAATGTCTGTTGTACACCAACCTGTTCATTACTTAATCAGTGTAATGCTTCTTGTTTTTCTTTGTAACTCCTACTTCAATAGATAACTATTGCCTCCTCATTTTCCTCCCTCCCCTGACTGCAACGACTAGGATAATTTATATTGTTCCCTACCTCAACAGATTGCGATGCTATCAAGACTCTTATAGTGAAAATAGCATGCAAGGAAAGCTGGAATTGGTATTAGCTGTCTGCTGCAAATATTTCTGGTGCTTTTCAGTATTCTTTTTGGTGGGGGAAAAAAAAAAAAGATTGTGCTGTTGAAGTGTTATCTGTATAGAACTTGAAGCTATAAAGCCTTCCTATAGTGATCGGGTAGATATTTTGATCTCAAGGTGATGCCAGTCATTTCTGAAGATGAACACAGTACTTGTTTGAATCACTTGAGAATTTTTTAACTACTTTTTTCTTTCTTATGGAAACTGGAGTAGCGTAAAGAGTAACAAGGTCAGTAGTGTCATGGGAAAGCTTTATAGGACCAAAGTCTTTACAGTAGTCTGCTCTAAAATAACATGAAAGGACTGACTACCTCACTCAGAAGCAAAGGAATTCAAAGTGCAGGAGAGACTTGAGCGCTACAGGGGGGGATGTGCATGCAGCGGGGGCAGGGTGAGGTTGGGGTGGTAAACACGGGTACCAAAAGTGTCCTGCTTGGCCTGATGTTATCCTCATTCCTTCTGCAGGCCCCTGTGTGTTGTTCCCCCGACTGCAACTCCCCTGCAGCAAAGTCATCATCTCCGTGTGATTATTCTGTGGCACAAATGGTATTAGGGTGTCCCCAGTGCCACAGTTTTGTAAACAGGCAGTGCAAAGTCTGGTGAATGGGAAGGAATAGCCTTTGGTCGTAGGGTTTGTAGGGCAGCCCGTGGCTACTTCCTGCCACAGTGTAATAGGATCAAAGCAGAAGTCAGTTGTGCTCTGCTATGGTCAGAATAAGAAAGAAAATTATTTGGTCATGAGAAAAAGACAGGGAGGAATCAATTTTCACATTTCTAGAATCAAATTCCAGATTCTATAAATACCTGAAACCTCCATATGCCCATGTTACCCTGCTGTACAAAGAACTATGGCTTGTGAAAGGTTTTTCCCTTCAGCCTGACTTTGCATACCAGCAAGTTTGAATAGTTTGGCTAAGCTTTGGGCAAACAGCCATACTTATTTGAACACCAGCCTTTGAGATTTGCCCATCCTGATTACATGCAAATTTTCCAACATCAGTGCTGTTCGTTAGTGCGCTTGCCTCTTTAGACTGACTGCAGCTATCCCATTTCAAAAATGACTCGTTTCTGGTTTGGTCTCAGTTTTCAGCTGTTGAGCTTTACTTTTCAGGACCGATGCTGGGTTGGAATTTGAAAATCTCTTGGATATGTCTGTGTCTCTGTTGGCTCAAGTGTGAGTGGAGCTTTTGCATGCTTTTAGTTAAAAGGCATCCAGGAGACGATCCGTACAAGTGCTGTTCCCCTACCTGATTTCAAACAAAAAAATGAAAACATGTAGGATTGCATATGGAGGAACCCAAAACCTGTACCAGAATAGCCTGAGAAACTCTCTCGGTAAGATTAGCATATTATGAAATTGCTCTCTTGCTTTCCAAAATTAAAATTTCCACTTTCTTAGGAGGCGTTGAACCGATGGAGGTGGCTCTGCTGCAACCCCGTGGGGTTGGTGGTGCGGGTGGCTCCCCGAGGGAGCTGCGGATGGGATGGGCACCCAGTGGGCAGTGTCATCAGCTGCCAAAACCCCTCCGCTCCCCATCACCCCACATACGATATCTGTGCCCACACCAGCATTGCTTTTAGGTTTCTGATGCAAACCTTCAGAGCACTGCAAAAAAGCTTGCCTCCTTGCTAGTTTTGAGGCAGGTGAGAGAAGAGCAAGGGCTAAGGTGGAACTATTGGGTTTTGTGTGCTCTGTGCGTGTGACTGAAGCAGCATCTGATTCACTGCCTGAAATTGGTTTGGTTTTTTACTTTTCTTTACTTTTTTTTTTTTCAGGAAGTGTATCTGCCCAGAGGTGAGAACTGGTGCTGTTCTGTTGGATTATGAGTTAACCACAACTGAGAGGAATGCCTTTTCCTTCCTGCCTTTTGCCCCTGACCTCTGGCAGTCAGCACTGGCTGACAGACCTTGAGCGCTGAACTGCTGCCGGAGGAGATGGGCACCTGCCTTTCACAGGGTTGTGCAGCATTCAGGGGATCCTTTAATCCCTGGGTATTCCTTTAGGGTTTCAGGTCACCTGGGCTGTGGGATTTACAGCTGTACTTGGTCTAGCACCTGGTACAGCTGCTTTCTTTGGCTGGTTAAGAGCCTGGGGGGTGAAGGAGTAATGACCAGGTGCCTGAGCTGCTGTAGCTGTTGAAACTCACATAAGGGCAGCATTGACTGTTGCAAAGCTGAATGCAAAGCGTTTTTATCTGAGAAAGTGGTGTTTGGTTTGGGATTTTTTGTGCCTTTTTTAATTTATTTGGGTTTTTTGTTTGTTTGTTTTCCCCTGCCCACCTTCCATTTGTTTCCTCCCTGTAAAGTTTAGGGCATTCCCATGAAGACGGACACACTGGTGTCATCCTCCTGCAATCGAGAGAGGTGCTGAAGAGGCACATCTGGGCAAGGGTTCTCCCGGGTATTTATGGAGGGGTGTTTCCTGCCCCAACTTGCTCTGCAGGTGCACTGCTTAGTCGGTTAAAGAAACCACGAGTTGAAGTGATCGCTGAGGTGAAACAGTTTACAAATAGGTTTTCAGTGTTTGTTTTTATTTTTAACTCCTTCCCCACCCATGGGCCCCTCCCCCGGTGTATTGGCAGGCTGAAACGGCTCAAGAATGGAAAATTGTTGTTGCAGAAAATGCAAAGCTCCCCAAGAGTTTCCAGAGGACCCTCGGAAAGAGGGTTGCTTTCCTAACAGCCAATACCTGCACTTCTTGCTTCCTTGAGCCCTACCTGTTCCCTTCTGCTCCTTTCTTATTTAGAATTTATGGGGATAAAACTTTGATTGTGGCTGCTGGGTTTTATGGGGGGAGTGATTGCATGGGTTTGTTTAGTTTTTTATTATTTTTATAAGGGCTGACAACTGATGAAAAGATCCAAGTAGCAGTGTATTTGAAGCTGACGGAGTCAGGGTTCCCTTCTAGCATCTGCAAGTAGAACCCCTGAGCCAGGTCCTGCTGCCTGGGCACCAGCTCCTGGTGTCCCCAACAGTGTGGTCCCTATAGCTGAGAACCTTCTCTCGGGCAATTGGCATGCACCCTTTTTGCCCTAATTTTAGCTTATTGCAGAGAAGTCATTTCAACCATACTGCCACATCTGAGCCTCTGTTTCTTTCTTTTTTTTAAATTTTATTTTCCTAACTCGTGCTCAATCACTTATGGAAAATTCTGGTCAAAAGGGTGAAATTTCTTTGCTGGGTGTTTAATGTCAAAACCACATCTCCCAATACCCAGGATGCACTAGTGGTAATGCCCTGCTTACAGGCTTTTTCCAGCACTGTGTAGGTGTGGGGAGATGTGCACGGGGTAGAAAGGGAAAGGGCACAAATGGCATAAGGGGAGGGTCTCTCTTGCCTCTCGGGCTGCTTTTCTAGTTTGCTTTTTAAATTAAAAAGAGAAAAGTAAGGAAGTTTGTCTGCCAGCAAAGCAGGTTAATCCCTGCAGAGAGACCCGGTGCTGGTACTCCAGGTCTGTATTTTCACGCGTGTGCCGATGGCTGCGTGCGTACTTTGCGGCCGGCGCAGCGTAGCTGGAAAGTATGTGGGAGCGTGTCTGCTTCCTCCCAGGCTGCTACAGGTGGTCAGAGGAGGGTGGGGGGCGGAGGAGGAGACGTTCGGGGCGAGGTTCGACACCCACTTCCTCTGCCGTGTGTTGTCGTGCGCTCGAACCCGCCGCCTCACCGGCAGCCAGGCGGCTGCAGGTCGCGCCTGTGGCGCTTCATCTTTGCTCCTACTGATTTGCTGTTGCAGGCTTATGACTAAGGTTGTGGTTTTAATATGCCCTTTTTAGGTATTCAAAGTGTTTAAAATTATCTACTGTTGCATTTCTTCTTTTTCTTTTTTTTGCCGTGGCCTTTTCTACCTTTAAAAGTTTCCAGAACTTTAAGAAGGCAAGAAGCATAACTTTATTTTAAAAGAGAAAGAAAAAAATTCCCTGATCGTTACTTGTTGGCTAAGAGTACGTATTTTTTGCCTTCCAGGTATAGTTTTTGAGGTTAAATAATTTCATATCCTTTAAGGTTTAAATACCTATAATACAAACTCTTGGTAAGCCTTAAAACTAAAGCGGAAAAAAAGCTTCTACACCTGTAATTTGCAAGGATTCTCCATCTTTAGGTGAGATGTCTTTCTTGTGTAGCCATACATCAAGAAGCTTGGTGTTAACATTTGCGAGTACAGATTTGTTTCCTTGTAATTCTGAAATCTTTACTTGAGGGCCTGTAATTTTCCTTTACAGCTCAGGTGCTGCTTAATGCCCCAGATATTTGTTGAGTGTATTGCATGTGTGCCCATATTCCCTTATGTTTCAGAAGAAACTCTATAGCCTAGCAAGGTACACTGACATCATGCTAATGGTGAAGATAAAATAGCATGTGCTGGCTTGGGGAGAAGATGAGATGCTTATACCTTCATATCCTATTCTACCATGAGGCAGGATAGAGTTTACCTATTGCTCTTCTTGCTGAAGAAAAGGGTGTTTTCCCTCTGGAGGTACCTGGAATATCTGGCATCAACTCATAGCTGACAGGAGCTCCAAATGCTCTGCTCCAGAGGAGCTTGAGTGAGTTGAGCTGTCAAATGTAGCTATTAGATATCAAGAAAAAGTGTAGAACAGTCTTTCTGGTATTTGTGCCACCTCGTATCTTCTTGTTAATTGAGACTGCAACTAGAGGACCCAACAGTAGTTCTGTAGACTGTGTGTTTGACACCTCTGAAAATGTTGATATGCAACCCTTGTGGAAGTGTTAAGGCTTGATACGTGTTTTGAAAAGGAGTAACTGCAGGGAAATCTAATGCCCTACAAAGAAGTAGTGAGGTATGTTAATCATTAGCAAAGTCATACAGAATTAAATTGATTTAATTTGGGAAAAGGTGCTGAAAGTCTCATAGCACTTTGGCTCAAGTTCCTCTCTTGTGGAAAGACTGCCTAGCTGGTGTTTCTTGTGTATTATTTGCTTTGGACTTGAGACTGCAGGGTTACTTACCGAAATACCTGTACAGATCCGGACTCCCAGGTGTCCCTCCTTGAGTGCTGCAGGAGCTCTGAGAGCAGCTCAAGTACAAGGTGCCAGTCCTTCTCCTGAGGATTTTCTGTGCAGGGCTGCCTTGGTAGTGGTGCTAGGGGCTCAGCAGCTCCTACGGAGTTCACCCATCTCAGTGCCAGCAGGGTGATGGCTGGTCCCTGCACCAACAGAGCCCTCACACCTCTTGGGTGACGCACTGTCTGGGAATGGCCCCTGAATTGCTTGGGAGGCAGACTGGCCACCCTGATTTAGGGGCTGTCTGCAGAAAGGAACAAGATGAGGGAGGTTGACTTGGAATCACCATAAACGCGTGCAGCAGCCAGGCTGGGATTGCTGGTTTAGAAAATGAGAAAGAAGGTGGTGCAAAGCCAAGAAGCAGTTTAGAAAAAAAAATAATTCAGAAATTACACAAAGAATAAAAAATGAGTAAGACAGTCAAAGCCCTGTCCTCTGTCACGTTGGAAAGGGAAACACATAATGAAAATTCCCATGTCGGACTAAGTGATACAGGAATGCAAACACATACGTGTTCCAAGTTGCTGCTTTTTATACAACCTCGCTTCAAATTTAACTCTACCCCCAAAAAATGTTGCTCCTACACAGGAAACCATGTTTTTGACTAGAAGATACAGTAAAAAGACAGGCTGGGGCATACATGTGCTTTACTGTATGAAAGCAAAAGGCGAGCGTGTGCTGCAGACCATGATGAGTGAATCCATGTTACTTCTCTCCCTTTTAAAAAATGAGTTGATAGAGTGCTCTCAAGATATCACACCGAGGCTTGAACAGTTGAGTGACAGTTACAGTACGCCATTTATGTTCTGCCATTTTGCCATCCATTTGGTGAAAAAGGGATTTAAAAGTTGCAGGGAGCTTTAACACACTTGAGTCCCCAAAACAAAGCAGGCATACAGTTCGGCACACAGAACTTGCATGGCATATACAATTCTAATGTATTTTATTTCTTTAGAGGTCCTACTGGTAGACATAAATGAAGCAGATTGAGATCTCACTGTGGTGGCAGAAAAATTAGCACCACACTTTCCAGTGGAAGCAGAACAAAATGTAAAGTCTGCCAATTAAATTGGAAACAGCTCTTAATTTCCCCTCTCCTCCTCCTCCTCCCCTGAAGGATGAATGGCTTACTCTTCTGGATGGAACTTTGTGTGATGACTCATAGTTTTATATGGATTAGTGTGAATATGTAGGTGAGGGAGGCGCTGGTATCTGAGAATATGTATATAATGTCTAGGAGAAGTGTCCTGGAACACAGAATAAATGAATGTTTGATCTATTTCTTGTGCTGGTTTAATGGAAACATAAATGCAGAGCATCTTTCTCCCCTTACTCCCTCCTTTCCTAGTTGTGCTTGGCAGATACAAAAGAGGCTTATGATGAACAGAGAACATGGCTGTATTGGTATCTGAACTGGTCACTAAAGTTTTACTCTGTAAAATGCACATGGACAAGGCACCAGGAGGCAGAAGCATGACAGTGCAGACATCATCAGTGAGCATGAGAAGCTTCTTTGGTACCCTTCGTGAGGTGGTCGTTGTTCTGGTAGGTTTCCAACAGGAAAAGAAAGACTCTTCTGCCCCTTTGCTCCATGCGTCTCTGGTCAGATGACACTGGCCTGTGCCTTACTGTGGGCAGCAGCCAGAGGTGAAAGCATCACATGCCTTGCTCTTCTGGTGTCACCTTAAAATGCCTTAGAGTGTGTCAGCATTGTACCTGCTGCTGTAAAGCTGTGGGTAGGGCAGCCATATTCGTGCTGGGCTAAGCCAAAATCTTACGGCTCTGCAGTCATCTGTAGCTGGTAACTTAAGCTGAAAGCGTGGGTTCACATCGGGCTTCTTCAGAGCATTGCAAAGTTTTCCATCTCAAGGCTCCTGTTTCACCCTTTCCTCTCTACAGCCTCTGCATTTACTATGCATCCACTTGCACCAGAATAGCTATTAATAGCAGGACTAGGGAAGTGATCATCCCCCTGTACTTGGCACTGGTGATGCTGCACCTCAAATACTGTGTTCAGTTTTGGGCCTCTCACTATAAGAAGGACACTGAGGTGCTGGAGCATGTCCAAAGAAGGACAGCGAAGCTGTTGAAGGGTCTAGAGAACAAGTCTTATGAGGAGCTGCTGAGGTAACTGGTGGTGTTTAGCCTGGAGAAAAGGAAACTGATGGGAGACCTTGTTGTCCTCTACAACTACCTGAAAGGACTTTGTAGCGAGATGGGGATCAGTCTCTTCTCACAAGTAACTAGTGACAGGACAAGAGGAAATGGCCTCAGGTTGCACCAGGGGAGGTTTAGGTTGGATATTAGGAAAAATTTCTTCACAGAAAGTGTTGTCAAGCATTGGAACAGGCTGCCCAGGGAAGTGGTGGAGTCACCATCCCTGGAGGTATTTAAAAGGTGTGTAGATGTGGTACGTAAGGATATGGTTTAGTGGTGGACTTGGCAGTGGTAGGTTTATGGTGATACTCAATGATCTTAAAGGTCTTTTCCAACTGAAATGATTCTAATAAAAGCCCTATCAATGAAAAATTCGGGGGGGGGAAGGCCACTTCTTTTTAAAAAGATGTTTCAAACCCAGCCAATTCACTGTGTTGCTCATAAGCAAGGCTATGGAAATCTGAAGTGAAAAAAGTAAGGGGTCAGTGAACTGTGGTAGAGGAGAAAGGGGATCAAGCAAGCAGAGGAAGATGGAAATGTTCTGAGCTGGCCCTGTTGCAGATACACCCGGTGGGACCTGCACCCTTCAGTGTTGTTTTCTCCTCTTAGTCTGACACAGTGCTATCTGTTCCCTGGCGAAAATGGTCTTCTATGTGGAGTTCCCCATTAGGGGCAAAAGACTGAAAACTGTTCTTATGTCCTTGTATGACAGCTCTGCCTTAAAATTTGGCCTTATGTAAGGAGCTACCCACTTTGAGCAACTGTCCAGAACTCTGACGTAGTTGGGTCCTCCTTTTTAGATTGTTCACCATAGCTTACTTCAGCATTTAATTGCAGGGACCTTATTTTTATATCTCTGACTTGAACACATGAATTATGCTGGTGTAACAGTTGTTATTAGGTAGGAATGCTGAAAATCCTGAGGTTAGTCCTGAGTTCCTGGCCTCTTTCCCCTCAGAACATGTTGCTGGGCTTCTTTGTGAGGATTCTGGCTGTGGAGTCTCCTCAGTTCTCTCTGGGGGAAGACTTTGGTTTTTGCTTCAAGCAAGATGCCACGCAAGGCTTACTCTCAGGATGCCACGATACTCTGGGAACATTTTCTGGAGAAGGAGAAATGCATTTACATTAAAAACACACCACCAACAACAAAAAGCAGCAGCCACTTCTCATGCAAGTGGGGGGGAATCCCACAGTGTCTTCAGAGAAATAGACTGATTTCGTCTTGTGGAGTATCTCAGACCTCCCACCATCAGATGCTAAGGAGGTCTGACTTCCATTTTAAAACTAGTACCTGGCATGGAGTATAGTTACACTAAAGGCTTATTGCCTAGAAACCCAAACATAGAGAAATCAAGAATTCATGTCGTTTGGTGTAATTTCTTGAAAAGAGACTTGAAAAAGTCTCTTGAAAAACCTCCAGTGTTTATCTTGGATCCTCAGTGCAAGGAGCAGGGGGGAGAAATGAGGGTACTTTATGATTAATGAATCTTTATGCCTATGTTTCTCATGCCTCTTGGCATTTAATAGTCTCAGTGACCCAGCTTATTTAATTTTTTCTCTTGTTGGCATTCTCATCAGTAGTTTCTTGAAATGCAAGAACCTGCCCTAAACTAGCAGGTCTCTTGGCTGTGAGGATGTGAGCCACTGTACTATCCTTGGACTCCACCAGGCAAGTAGGTTAGTGTTTCTGTCCTATTCCTACCTACCGTCATGTCTTCTGTTCTCTGCTTTGGCACAAAACAGTTCCTACAACACACAAAACCCTCAACCTCACCTTGAAAACAGGATCCAGGAGAGTTGGGAAACAGTGACACGCTGAGATTGCCAGCCTAACCAAGAGCAGGTTAATCTGAGTACCGTAGGAGTCTGGTTACCACACTCACTGCTCAGGTTTGCAGCCCAGGCTGGTCCCCATGCAGAGCACCCCAGTGGTCCCAGCCACAGTGGCTTCTGTGACAGTAGTGGAGACCTGGCCCACACCAGAACAAAGGCCAGAGGAAGAAGCACTCTTCAACTGCCTTTCTTTGCTCTCAAAACAGGAGAAACCCAAGGTAACAACATGTGATTCTTGGCACTTAGAGGAGAAAGGCAGTGAGAGGGGGAAAGTGTTGTACGGACCAAGCAGCACAGTCTGTTGCCATCAGAGGGTTTTTTCCCTTTATGGATCTGTGTGATTTTTATGGATAGGGAGGGGTTGGGCTTAGACATAGGACTTCTTCATCTAAGACAGTGTGAAGAAGATCTGACACTGAAGATAAGCAATTTATCCTTTCAGATGGGAGCTTTCTCAACTGGTGGTAGGCCATATATGGCACATCAATAGCTCTGCCTCCCCTGAGGTTTCTCCCTGCAGCTGCAGACCATGTGCTTGTGTATGTGTGCATGCTCACCAAGGAGGCGGGGGGCGGGTAGTATTTAACCAGCTGTAAATCAGTGAATCAGTGTAGGGGAAATTATTTCCCTTGGGCAGAGGAATCCTGTGCTGGAGCGGAGGCTAAGTTTGGCAGGCCCTCCGTTGCTTCAGGGAACTCCTGACACCACTCGCAGCTCCCCACTGGCTCACCTGGGCTGGAGAAGGGATCCCCAGTTGCCAGCTAGGTTTCACAGGTGTCCTAGGTGCTTTACAACCACTGTACAGCCATGCTTCTAAGTTCATCTACTGCTTCCACCAGGGTGTGGAGGGGCTGGACAAGAATCGTGGGGACTGAGGACTGGAGCATGAACTGGTGCCTCTGTAGAGCAAGAGCAAGGCAATGAAGTTCTACTGAAAAATAGTGGTGTGCTGCAGGTCAGATGGCAGCTCTCCAGGGACAAGCATGAGAAGAGCATGCTTTTGCACTTCTGGCAGTAAGGCTTATGCTTCCTTTCCTGCCTCTCTCATTACTTGGAGAGTAGTGAGAAGTCATCTGATCAACCTGCCAGAGGCCCTTCTTGCTTCTGCCCAGCTGAAGAGGCAACTGTAAAAGTTTCCCCATTCATTCCTAGCTCTTTTTTTCTTGACTGTTGATGCACAAGCAAATTCAGTCTGTACTAGTCTGTTTTCTTCACAGAGACAGTCTGTCTGTATAATAAATATTTTTTGTCTTTCTCTTAACCGCTGGGTATAACACACCTGTTTTCTACAGTGGTGCATCTTGTTTTAGCTAATTATGCTTAAATGGAGGAAGTCAGCAAGTAGACGGAGGGGTTTAATTTCACTGAAGCCCTTCAGGAAAAGCAGCTGGATTTCTGTTCTGCATAAGTCCTTATTCCACCCCACGCTTGACTAGTTTGGGAAGTGCTGTGGTGAGCACCTGACATGGCGAGTTTTGTCACCTGTGTGAGTGGCTGAATGTTCCTCACAGGCTGCAGAACGAAGCGTGCCTAAATGTCTGGGGCAGAGAAAGTGGTTCAGCATCATTTTTATGGAAGAAGCCTTAGAGGTTTACATTGAGCCTTTTCTGCATTCTGGTGGGTAACCCAAGGGAGTGAGGCCTTCCATGATAGAAGCTAATGAAGAGGGGTATTAGCTGGCAGCTTGGTGCTTTGGGGCATAATCATCCTCCTAAGAGCTTAGTTTCCAGTAGGGTAAGGAGAACAGAAGAGATGGGATGATGTCGGTTTTCCTGTGATCGACCAGTGTTAGGTTTTTTGCACCTTGCCCTGAAGTTTCTGTAGCTCTGCTGGCTGAAGTTGGTGGTGGGATGGACTGTGAGTGCAATTTGAGAAGGCAGCTTCTTGTGTATAGTATAAAATACTATCGTACAGTTACTGTTAAGCATTGCCAGTATTTCTTCTGAATGATGCGTTTGGAAGTCTTAGGGAAAAGTGTGTGAACAAGTACCACCGCTGTGTGGAGAACACTTAGCTTCTGCAGAAATTAAGCTAAATGCAGTGTATGACATCTGGCTTACAATTGTTTGACAGGGTCATAGATACACCACATTGACCCGTGCAGATTTAGGGCCGCATCTCCTCCAAATGGGGTGGAAGAGCTACAGTGAACATAAGCACAACAGCTAAGACCACGCTTTCAAACTCTGACCCAAATAATAGAACAATCTTTAGTGTCGGGTTTTTTTTGGTGATTATTTTCTTTGCCTGGGAAGGATGTTGTTTGAAAAATCTGCTGGTCATAAATATGTTGTGAGGTCTCGGTGCTCTGAACAGGATTTTACTGCTCTGAAAATCTTAAGGCAAAGCTGTGCCAATATGTTTCCTGTTGGATCCTGAATAGCATAGGAATAGCATAGAGGTAGGATGGTACATCCATCAGCTGTAGCCTTATTAGTGAAAAGAGGAGGATAATTAGCCTAGCAATGTTGATGTAGAAAAATCACCCCTTTCGTGTAGTGCTTTGATAGGTCAGGGGGATGGCAGGGAGGTTGGGACAGGTATATGTAACATGGAAGTAAAGCATGAACGTTAATTAGATGTTGAGTCCAACAAGACTATTTTGTTCATACTGTATATATTGTACTTCTCATTTCTTAGAAAATAACAGATGTGCCATTTCTAATGTACTGGACCTGTGCTTAGTAACATGCTGGCTTTCTGGGAAAGCCTATGCACAATAGCATTGTTTTAGTGGGCACAAATCCTTGCTTGGGCTACAAGCACATGTTTTGGACAGGACGTATTTTGAGTACTGTGTGTGGAATTTTATATAGCAATTGTCCTCTTCACTTCTGTGGGTAAATTTTTTAGCACTAAAATATCGAGCTACAACACTGTGCTTCATTGTTAGACTCGCTGACCTTTGTATTTAGTTGGAAAGGGAGCAGGAAATCTGTGTTTCCTAAAAGCTGCCTGAAGTCACAGAAGAGAGCAGTATCCCTTCTGCTAGCAGCGTACGAAATGACCTCTCAGTGCAAACAGAAATAACTGTGGCCACATGAAAGCCGTATGGAGGTTTGGCTGTGGGAAGTCTGCAATGATGGGAAGCAAATAAACACCAGGGAACTGGATGTTAATGTTGGTTGTGTCAGATATGTAAACTCATGTAGGCTGCAGTAGTTCTGCTTATCGGGATCTGCAACCCACCTCTTATCAGAGTGGGCATGAGCCCACGGAGCAGATGTATAAGCACTGCTTCAGAGGCCAGAGCCGGCTGTGGGCAGACGTAAGGTGATCTTACAGGGAAGGGAAATCAAGGTTATTGCCTTCCCTGACTCTTGGATTGGAAGAAAACAAAAAACCAATCCAGAATGGTGAAGACAAAACATCTTAGCCTCTGTTGCCAGTTGGAGAACTGCTAGTAATGTTTATAGTCTTGGAACAAAAGACAACAAAACAAGTTACTTAAGAAAAGAATCCATCATTCTGACAAAAATAGAGCTTTCAGCTGCTTGGTTTTTGGTTGTGTGGTTGGTTGGGGGTTTTTTTTTGTTATGTTTTTTTCTTTATTTTTTTTTTTTTCTGAGTCTGTGTTTCTCCAGCCAATCAATCCTGTTACTGAATAAAACTCTGCAAATCAACTTAACAAGATTAATGTCTGTAAATATTTATAAAACCTATGTGTTATACAGTCTCTTTAAATGAGATTATGTCATGTTTATAATAGTTACTCATATTTTGTACCCAGTCTGGTCTAAAATTGAATAGTTTTCATTAATTTTTCTTGCTTGTTTAATTTCACGCTTAAACCAATAAGTTACAAATCCGCATGACTGCCCACTTATTGTTACACTCAGAATAACTGCACTGAGTCACTCTGGTTGGACTTCGATTGCCATAGGGTGTTAATACACGATATTTAAGCGAGCGTGTTTATCTGAAAGCTGGCTTGTCAATCTGCATACTGCAATGTTTACTACGTGAAGTTCAGCCTAGAGTGATTGCAGTTATGAGATGTACTCTGCGATTGTAAATAATGCCTACAACTGGTGCTCACCTTTTCAGGGGTGTTAGGGAACTTATCTGCTAAATGTGGGAAAATAAACGCAGGGAAAATCAGCATTAGGCTTTGATAAAAAGGGGTTTGTGTGCATTTAATGCAGTCGTCTTAAAATTCTTGTTCCTGCCCTTGCTTTTTTTTTTCTTTTTGTCCCAGTAGGTGTCTGTTTTTTCTCTATACTGTTTTAAACCTCTTGTTTAACCAGAGGAGAATTTAAGATTATGCAATCTCAGTTTATGAAGGGAATTGATTATTAAAGATTTGTTTTTTCCTGTTCAAGTTTATTTCCAAGGTTTAGTCTGAGTGTTTAGTTCCAAACTCTGACGTAGAGGGTTGTTTGTCTTTTTTTTTTTTTTTTTTTTTAATCCTAGTGAAATTTTCTTCTGTGGTAGAAAGGACTCCAGGGACATTGACATTGGTAATGCTACTTCACCTTCATTTATTTTGCTGATGTGTTTGCAGGTAGTTAAAACACTGAGAAATTTAGTGGCAGCATCACCTGCTGGAGTGTGTTCTACAGAAGAAAAGCAAATAATGAAGGGGAGTAATGGCTGTTAGTTTACAAGCGTTTTCTGCTGAGTGGCTGTTCACTGGTCCTGAAGGAAGCAAGTGATGCTCTCCAAAACCCTTGGCACACAAGTGAGAGCAGAGGACCCTTCCTCTAGCAGATGCCCTGCACCAGCAAGTGAGGGTCTGCTCAGCCATTCTGCAGGGTTTGTGCTGGGTAAAGCCTGCAGAGATGTTCTTCCTCAAGCAAGGGGGATGATTTCTTGTAGGACTTCACCAGAGCTGTTATTCAGATTTTAGCAGGAAAGCATATTTTTCTAAACTGCAAGGGTTCCACAGTTTTTGCTTTTGGAATTGCTAGTGAAGCGTCAGCAGCAGGCTGGATTTCATTTTTCATGGGAGAAGCATCTGTGCAGTTCTGCAGACAGATAAAGCAAACTTTAGATTGGAAATCAGATGAGTGTCAGTCAGAATAACAGTATTGTAGGGCTACAGGTGAGGAGCCACATGGCACTTCATTCTTTGTGAAAAGAAGAGGGGAGATTTTTATGATCTGCTACTCTGGCACCAGTAGTATTTATTGTCATTGAGCACAGTTGCTCCTGACCAAGGTGATTTTGTTAGTTGGTTTCCTGTTACTGCAGTTACTTGGAATATCCAAAGGAATCACCGTCCTTTAGAGGCTGCGTCTGGCAGCTTAGTGTTTTGTGTTCCAGATGTTATTTGCCTGTACATGTATCATATTTATAAATAACAGAATCACAGAATGGTAGGGGCTGGAAGGGACCTCTGGACATCATTGAGACCAGCCCCTCTGCCAAAGCAGGTTCACCTAGAGCGGGTTGCACAGGAACACGACCAGGTGGGTTTTAAAAGTCTCTAGACAGGGAGACTCCACAGCCTGTCTGGGCAGCCTGTTCCAGTGCTCTAGCACCCTCAAAGTAAAGAAGGTTTTCCTGATATTCAGATGTAACTTCTGGTGTTCCACTTTGTGCCTGTTGCCTCTTGTCCTGTCACTGAGCACCACTGAAAAAAGTCTGTCCTTATCCTCTTGACACAAAAAATATTTATAAATATTAATAAGATCCCCTCTCAGCCTTCTGTTCTCCAGGCTAAACAGCCCCAGGTCTCTCAGCCTTTCCTCTGAGAGACATGTTCCAGTCCCTTAATCATCCTCGTAGCCCTCGTGCCCAGAACTGGACACAATGCTCCAGATGTGGCCTCACCAGGGCAGAGTAGAGGGGGTGAAGAACCTCCCTTGACCCTGCTGATCACGCTCTTCTTAATGCACCCCAGGATACTATTGGCCTTCTTGGCCCCAAGGGCACGTTGCTGGCTCATGGTTAACTTGCTGTCCACCAGGACTGCCAGGTCCTTCTTTGTGGAGCTGCTTTTTGGCAGCTCTACCCCCAACCTGTACTAGTGTGGGGGGGTTATTCCTCTGCAGGTGCAGGACTCCACATTTGTCCTTGACTGAATTTTGTTAGGTTCCCCTCCACTGAACTCTCCAGCCTGTCCAGGTCTCTCTGAATGATGGCACAGCCCTCTGGTGGATCAGCCATTCCTCCCAGTATCACCAGCAAACTTGCTGAAGGTACTCGCTGTCCCTTCTTCCAGGTCACTGATGTATATGTTGAACAAGACTGGACCCACTCTGACCCCTGGGGAACACGACTAGCTGCAGGCCTCCAATTACACCCTGCCACTGATCACAACCCTCTGAGCTCTGTCGTTCAGCCAGATCTCAACCCATCTCGTGGTCCACTCATCTAACCCACCACATCATGAGCTTACCTATGAGAATGTTAGGGGAGACAGTGTCAAAAGTCTTGCTGAAGTCAAGGTAGACAAAATCCATTGCTTTCTCCTCATATACCCAGCCAGTCATGCCATCATAGAGGGCTATCAGATCGATTTCCCCTTGGTGAATCCATGCTGACTAATCCTGATAACTTTCTTTTCCCCATGTGCTTAGAGATGACCTTCAGAATGAGCTGTTCCATCACTTTTCCAGATATGGAGGTGAGGCTGACTGGCCTGTAATTTCCTGTGTCCTCCTTCTTGCCCTTTTTGAAGACTGGAGGATGTTTATTTTTCTTTTTAAGTGTATGTACTACAGTAAGAACATAGGGAAAAAGGATTGGAGGACAGCAGAGTTATAAATATGCTTTCATTTTTATTCTCTTACTTGATGATCTCTCGATCTTTTGCTATCTATACAAAGAATGTTTTAGTAAACAGTACCAGTTTTATAGAGAATGTAGAGGAATATGTATGTGTGCAAGAGAGGCTTACATTTATTTTCCTTTTTCAACCGCATTAGAACTTTTTTTTTGATTTTAAGTACTTTACATTATTCTTAACAGTGATAATACTTGGAGCATACTGAGATATATTATACACATATCGTTTGTTCTTGGGCACCACTATAACATACGTGGGTGTCAACTGCATATCGCTGTGGTTTTTAACCAATTTATGATAGTTTTGTTCTGTTGCAAAGCTTAAGTATGCTAGAACCAGAATTGCCACCCACTTTAAATGCTGTTGTTAGCAGTGACTGAAGTCACTTTAAAATCTTACTGTTATGAAGTGGTTTTAAAAGGCTTATGCCTTTTGAAAGCAACTTTCATATTCCATCTGGATAACGGCTATCAGCATGAGTACTGGAGACCATTCTCCTGTAAAGTGTAATGCAAGTGGAGTTCTGCTGTGTTAATTAATTAATTAGTTAATTCCACTGAGGTCTCTGACCTCCTAGAAGAGTAGGGTCGTCTGTGTAAAGTGTCCAAACAGGATACAACTGACGAAGCAGCAGCGTTCTCTCAAAGCTCTCCTTGATCCTCTGGACAGAGTCCAGGGAGCCCATCGCTTCGAGGAATGCACGTGTTGGACCGTCTGACCTTACATAATAGCCACGCGTGTGAAAAGCCCAGAGGGCAGGTAATCAGTGGGATGTCCAGTGCTGACGCTGGCAGCGGGCTGGTGGATTCCTGTGCTGGAGAAGTTTGCAGCTGGCTACCGCATGGTTTCTGCAAGTGTCATTCTCCAGCTTTTGTTTGTCCTCTTGCCTTTCTTAGACTGGGAGAATGGGAAGTGTGGCTTATGTAGTTCATGCAAAGATTTCTGAAGGAAGCTCACAAGACTGCATGGATAGTTCCTGTTGCCTCCAGTCATTTCTTCAGCTGAAATGAGCTTAAGCTGAGAGGAGAGGATACAGCCACAAGCGCGCGTGCACCGGCTTATAGAGCAATGAACATACCCAGAGAAACCACCCAGAGTAAATTCTTTGTGTGTCACGTAAACAAATACATCCTAAACGTTCAGTGCCTGCTTGTTAAGTTTTATTTGGTAGGTTACCTTGTATTGCCTAAGAGCTTAAGTTAAAATGCTTACCAGTGCTTGATCTTCAGGAATCTACTGAAAGAAACAGGCTGAACTTCTTCACCCCTTCTTCCATTTCTGTGTGTGTAAAATGGAGGCTACCTGCCTTCCCAGGGCTTAGAGGGGATTAGTTACTCCTTATGGCTGGCTTTGGAGAGGAGAAGCACTAAGCAGAGTGGTGTGACGTAGGTCTGCTCTGATGAAAGAGGGGAGGGAGGAGGCACCAGGGTGCTTCTGGAGAGGGAGGAGTGTTAGCCGGTGAGGACTGGGTCAGGAGAGCCCCTGCGTGGGTGTGTGGGGGTGGAGGGAAGGCCACCAGTGGCCACGGGTTGCCCAGAGCTGTGTTAGGCTAACTGGCTTTTCTGGGATGCCTGCAGCCTGCTCTTCAAAGCAAACAGACCGAGACAGGCAGAGGCAAAATACCCAGAGCGTTTCAGTAAATAGCAGCACAGACCTGTTGGTTTTAATCAGCTTACGAGAAACGAACTTGTGCTTGGGAGCTGCATGTGCTGGGTTTGCAGGGTGAGCTGCAGTTTGGGTGTGCACGTGTGCATGTCCCTGCGTCCTCCCTGGGTGCATGTCCTGGGCTGGGGGATGCTGCCTTTGGGTGTCTACCTGGTCCAGACCTCCCACCAAAAGCCTGCTGGGAAAGGAGACCCTCACCTCTTCCCCCCCCCTGTGACTGCTTCCCCTTCATGCCTGTTCCCCTCCGCATCCTCTGGGATTTAACTCCATATATTTGGGCTGGATAATGAAACTGGGGTGCAGAGAGCTCTCACGCTGAGTAGACCGTAGGGGTGCCCAGCTGCATCCCTGCCTTCCAGAGAACTCTGCATATCTTGGTTAAAAATCAGCTGATTTCTCACATTACCTCAAATTACTGTTTTTTTCTCCCCCCCCACCCCCCCCCCTTTTTTTTTGGTATTCCTCATCCCTACCAAGAAGACAAAAGGCTGTAATATTAAAAGAGAATTTTATAAGTCAGGGGAGAACACACTTTTTCCTTGTGCAAATTAATGTTCTGTAATAGCTACCATGTAGGAATTGATTTTCTGCAGGAAACAACTTTGTGGGCTTGGTACAATAAAGTAATAGAGCTCTGCACATTGTGCGCGACCCCTGCAGTATTTCAGGGCTGTGATAGCAACAGCCTTTATCATCTGAGAATAGCAATCACATGCCAGTGTTTTCAGGTTTCAACATAAGAACAACAAACCAAAAATATCTGAAATTCATCAGCTGTTTTCGTCGGCGTTTGCCAGGCCTGACACTGTAAGCGTGGTGGTACTTTAAAGCCTGTGACGATTCAGTTTTTAAAAAAATGGAATAATTTAATTATCTTGAAATATTAACATAGGAGAGAAAGAAAGGAAAAGGCTCTCTTAGCATCTCTGATGGGACAGATGGTTTTTTTTGTCATCTTGAAGTTCTACCTAAAGTTGAGACAGAGAACCCTGGCAGTTTATTATCATCAGGCTTCTTGCTGTCTCTTTCAGATGCGGTTGGTGAGCTCCTTACTTTTCCTTTGCAGCGTGAACAGGGAGTCTCCAGCTCAGAGAGGCTCTGGGACAACATGTAAACAATTGTAGAAGTCCGGAGAGGAACTGTGACGTGTGGTTCTGTAGTAAAAGGTCTCACTTGAGCCCGGGGGGCTTGTTGCAGCAAGTGTAGGGCAGATTGTGTTGGTCCCTCTCATAAAGAATTAGTCTTGTGATTCTGGACCAGCAAATGATGTCCAAGGAGTACGTACTGTGTGCCCTTCTGTATCAGCCAAAAGAAAGGATAGACCATGTAAAGGACTGCTGTTTTGTCTGGCTGCACACATCTGGTACTTGTTGAAGTAAAAGTTGGTTTCTAGAGCCCACATAAAATTCATCCATATGCCTGAGTTATTCCTCTGTGCTTTGGAAGAAGTAAACTTGTGGAGTTAGGTCTGAATTCTGGCTAAAAATGTGCTTGATTCTGGTAGGAACCAGAGGGGATGGTGCTGGTCTGGGCATGGAAGGGAGCTGGACTATGATGTCCCATTTTGAAGAAAGCTCGTGAGAAGGAGGGTGACCTCAGGAGATGCCAGAATAGAAGTCAGTGTTGGTGCCTGCTTTGGTTAAGACAAACCTAGAGGATGAAGTTGGCTGCCCAGGGTGAGAGTGGGCACTGGTGAGACACGGTGATTCTGCTGGTTGTACAGGTTGTGGTTCTTATTTTACTGAGAGGTGTTTCTTCAGGAGGAAGGTAGCCAAAGTAAATAAGTACCCATCAGGCTGTCAGCAAACAGATGCTGTTGCCACCTGGGCAGAGCTGAAGGGCTGTGTGTAGCTGTTGCCTCCTGTTCTGGTGGTGCGGGTGATGCACGGTGGCTTGTGCCCTGTCCCTCCCTGCCTACACTGCCAGCACCGCTGTTCTGCCGCTCTCCGGGTGGTGTTCCTGGTCTCCTCTGTTTTGATTGCTACGTTTGAAATACTTTGTTGCTGGCTACACAGAGTATCTACTTTTCAGCACCATGTCTTGTGTGAATACTCCGTTGACTCTTCAGTATGGATTTAGTATTTCTTGAATATTATATGTTAATTGCTTCCAATCTGCTATTGCTTCATCTCTTGGCCACTTAAATTGTTGTTGCAGCTGCCTTTTTGTGAAATGTGTTATACCTATTCTGATTTCTCTTCTTAGTTTCATTTAAGTGCTTGATAGCTTATACGCCTTATATATTTTGTTTAGAACAACAGATTCCCATTCGATCAAATAAGGGAGTTGAAGTTAATAAGGAGACTGTGTAGCACTACTGAGTGGAAAATACACTCTTTTGTAGCCTACAGCATTAAGCTGCAAATGGTGCGTTTCTTGAAACTTGAGGATTGTGTGTTAATTCTTTTATATATATATATATATATCAGGTTCTCAAAAAAATTTATTCCCGCTCTTCATATGGAGTTTCATCACATCAGGTGACATGTGCTATTCCCCTAGATCTTAGTCTTTCTATAGGGGAAAAAAGTATAGAGTTCTTCGTACTCACGCTGAATGAAAAGAGGGCTAATGAGTAAAACTGGACCTTGGCAAGAAAAATTCATCAAGGTAATGTGTCCCTTAAAGCCTGACCCTGAAGTTTACGCAGCTCTTCCTTCAGTGGAGCAGGAGGAGTTCCTGAAGTCCTGAAATAGTGTTAAGTGTCCTCATGTCCAAAAGAAAATTCCTACTGGAAGACAAAGGGTGAGAGAGGACAGTGCAAAATTTAGAAGCTGCAAGGCACCGTGAGATGGGAGTGACAGGCACAGAAAGCTGCATAAATGGTGGTGAGTTTTATCTCGGCCCTCTTACAGAGCTTGAAGCCCTCCAGGGTATGTTGGTGACACAGTGACAGCTCCTCTGAGCTTGTCCTATTCTCTGGGTAATGAAGGATAGGAGACTTCTGCCTTGGATGTGTGGGAGCTGGACTGAGTGAAACAAAGGGTGGTGGGAAGGGTCCCCACTGAAATATTGGGTATTTTGTTTAATAAGGTGACAGTGCTCAAACTGAAAAATGCTACTGCTTCCCCACAGTCTCAGACCACTTCTTTCCTGGCTGACTGGCTGTGTGAATCCAGCTGCTGTTTACCCCGTGCAGAAAGTACTTGACTGTAAAGGGGATGAGCCCCTATAAAGACTTGTGTGACGAAATGCAACATCTCTCCAAGATAGCACAAAATTGTTTCTTAATGAGTCTTCAGTCCGGTATTTCATCCTGGCCCTTCGGAAAAGTATGAAAAGCATTTGCCTCAGTGTCTTACGAACCTCTCTGGAGGAGGGAGCGGAGTCATTCCCGTGCATAGCTGCTGTGAGCCAGAGCCTTTGGCTCCACTTCGGTGAGCAGCCAGCCCCCCTTCCTCCTGCGTATCGTCACTTCCACCCCTGAGATTTTGTATTTAATAGTGAAGCTGCTCGCAGGCTGGGATTTCATGGTGTCTTTTGTAAATTGAGTGTTTGGAAAGGAAACCAACAGGCTTCACTGGATGCCCATGAATTGATCCAGGTGCTCGTTTCTAATGCAAACAGTACCTCATTCATGGGGATGTAGTCAGTTGTATCTTTTTTTTTTTTTTTTTTAAACTGAAAAAAGTATTTTTGTAAGTCATTTAAAAATGGCATTAAATTTAAAAAAAAAAAAATCAAGCAGATATGCTAAAATGTGAAGTGCTTTTGCAGTTTTGCAGCATATCTGTTTTTATTTTTGTTTATACCTCAGAAGAGCAAATGGATTGAAGACATTGAACAAATGACTGGTCATAATAGACTTTAAGATGCTGAGTTATTGCTCAGGTCTGTGCTGCTTTGGGGTGCCTGGTGATTGTACGCTGACTGCAGAAGAGTTCTCTTTTAATAGTTGCAAAGCAAAGAAGAGTAGGACCAAAAGCCTGGGTTACTGGGTTGAGATGTTATAACCCTAAAATTAAAAATAAATATGCTAAAAATGCCTTCCATTTCCATTCTTACTTATCCCTTCTTAAAATACATGAAAACAGTGTTTAAACAAGTTTCCCTTTATTTTTAGAAATTTCTAGAAAGCAGTGGAATATGAGGACATGAGCATGACAGTGCTACCAGCCCGCTGTGAGACCACATGGAAGCGTTTAATCGAGTGAAGAGACCAGTTGCTTTTGTTTCAGATTATAGGATATTACTTAAAACTGATTGCAGCTTGCTGTTTTTAAAGTTGCCTATTTTCAGCCAGTAACCTCTAAACACTGCCTTTTTCAACCGTGTCTGCTCTGCACACACCAAGGCTGGGAGAAGGGGAGAGGGGCAGCCGAAGGTGGAGGCACGTGCCCTGTACTCCCATGGCGTGTATGCACCAGATGGTTCCACCCTGCAGCTCACTTGCTGCTTATTTCCTTCAGTTTCCTAAATCCTACTAATTTTCTCTTCCATAAATCATCAGTTCCTTTTCCTAGCTATTAATCATTTCACTTATTTTTTTGGTTCTATATTTAATCCTTCCCATTCATCAACTCTCTTGCATGTTAATCTTCCAATATTAGAAGAGTTGCATGTATTTCTGTGCCAGTTCAGATCCCCATCCGTATACCTCAATTTCCTCTCTTTATTTTGGTGACCAGCAACAAGATGCTCCAGAGGAAGAAGCAGTTCTCCTGCCCCACCTTGAATGGCAAATACAACATCCTGACAGCCTATGGTGGCTTTAACCCTTTAATTATGGGGTTGAGACTGGAGCGTGAGATGTTTATGTTCTTTTCCAAAGTCTTGCTGGGATGGGAAGCTCATGTCCAGTCCCTTTTTGAATCCAGCTGGACTCCTGGTCTCACTGGTATAAAGGGAAATGAATTAATATTGGGTAAATAGCGTGTTGTATAGAGAGTGTTTTATTTTAAAGGTATTGAGTTTTTACTTGGTTGAAATTTATTTTCTTCTCGTATATGAGATAAAGAAACACAGTCTCCTGTTTTTGTCTTCCCAGTGTGTTTTCTGAAGGATATGTTTTAAGCAGACCAAATGGAGTATGTTATCCAGAATGTGAGCGCACCTTTGTCTTGCTTAGGAGCGCTGGTGCAAGTGTTTTGCTGTCTCCCCTTTCTTCTTGCCACCTCGTGCTGGGGTGCCCTTGTTCCGAGTCCCGGCATGGGGTGACGGGGCACTGGCCCTGTACTGTTCTGCCACCCCAGGAGGGCAACCCAAGCCATCCCTAGTGGTGCCACAAACTGTCAGTTAAGGTGGAGAGGTGTTTGTCCAATGATTTAAAAGCCATCGCTGCGTGCCTGCGTTTCTCAGGGTGGAGTTTTGGAGAAGTACTGGAGAGGTGTCTATCAGCTGAGTGGTCTGATGGAATGATAGCTCTCTTGTTCCCAAGATAGACCTGCAGCACGTACATAGACTCCTGTCTGCTTTATTTTATGTGTACATATGAATTCCACAGAAAACTCTATAAAGGCTACATCGTGTTTCATAAGTGATGCTTCGAACATAAAAACGCTTGGTGAGAAGGACGCAGGGACATGCTGAGGTGTTGACACCTGCAGCAACAGTTGGGAATGAAAGACCCAGAGCCCAGTGTCTGGCATTGTACAGCTCCCCGAGAGACAAACCTGCCCCGCAGAGCCTACGAGAGGATGTGTCGAGGGGCTTTATAGCTCTGTACGCAGTGCCGTGTCTTTGACAACGTGTGCCTGCCTGCATCTCTTGTCGTTCCAGGACATCTGCTTAACTTCCCACCTCTCAACTGCAGGTTGATGGTGGTGCCCTTTGTGGGCTCCTGGGGGTAAATTCTCTACACTGTGTAGTGTTGCGCTGCCTTCAACGTAGGTATGTAACCGCTCAGATAAATTAGTTGTAACGCTGCAGCTGTCACTGAAAGGAAATTGTGCATTTTTCCCTTGAGTGTTGGGATAGTTTTTGTCCAGTCTTTCTTTGAAAGCCTTAGCAGCATGCTGCTTTTTAGATACCTCTCTCTTTACAGAGGAAACATCGCTTTGTGCTTTTCTTTGTGTTCAGAATTACTCCAAGCAGTTGCCAAACATAAACATGCAACAGTAAATGCCATAGAAATGTACTCTACAAAGATTCCACCGTTAACCACACCAAAGAAAACAAAAATGCAAGGTTCTTCAAATCGATGTCACATGCAGGAAGTGACATTTAAATTCTTACTCATTTAAAATTAAGCTGTCTTACCATTTTTGTCTTTTAAAGTGTTAAATATTTTCCATTAGTTATAAGTCTTCAAGAATAAATTCCCCCCCCCCCTCCCCGCTTCTTTTTTGTCTCTTTGTTTCTATTTTGTGTTTTTTTTTAT
>JANVCC010000018.1:39107671-39137357 GCA_025345505.1 Todiramphus chloris collaris | reverse complement strand
CCCCTTTTTTTTTTTCCAAAGGCTTGAACTATTGGGCTTTTTTAAAGATGATGGTACGTATGTGAGTGTGAAGGCTGTGTACTTTAATTGGCTATTTGAGAACCTGTGTTAAAGGACTGACCTCAGAAGCATTAAGGAATGGTAGTCCCACTGCTCATCTTTACACTTCATAAAAAGTATTGTTTAATTCTTGGAAGAAGAGAGTGTTTCAGTCTCGCTCAGGTTTTTTTCTTTGATTTTTCTAATGATTTGCTTTGCTGTTGGTGTTTTTCCTGGTCCCCTTCAGTTCTGGAATATAGTATTGAAAGAACTGTGGTGTTTGTGGCTTGTATTTGTAAGATTTTAATTTTTTTCATCATGTGGAAGCCTCATGTTGAGCCTCCAGTAAATACATTTTATTGAATCTAAACAGAAAACAAGGGCTGTGACATGTAACTGGTTTTGGCTGTGAAATCAGGGTCAAAGTCACTTGCACGCATCCAGTCCCTACCACAGTGAGCTTGGACTTGCTCGGCTGTTGATTTTCCTCACTGTTCCTGGCTGAGCTCACATCCTAACAACAAATGCTGTTCAGGACTCCTCTGGATGGCAAGCTGAGCTGTCAGTCCCCTCTACCAGTCAAGTTCTCCAAACAAGGTTTTTCTCCTTCCGTTTTGAAGGATCTTGTTGGAGTAAACATCTGCCCTTCCTCTTCATTTGAATTGCTGATCCTTTAGCGTGCTGGTTGCACTGTGGATTGAACACAACTGTCAATGCTTTTCTGAAACATGAAAGGACAATGCATTTGTTTAGTTTCTCAGGCTTCTGCCAGAAGTATTTGATAGCGTTGAAGTGTCGAGATGTTATCTCAATCACTTAAATTCTGTACTTCAGCATTTCTGCATTGCTAGAGTTGAAAACAAAACCACCAAATCTGAAGTATGAACTCTTTTTTCAAATTAAATACAACATTTAATGTACTTCTAACTATCACAGTTGCTAATTGCTATAATTTTTATCATTACTGTTAAATCTTCTTTATCAGAATATGTTTGTGTTCCTTTTATCTACCACTTCTTCCCAGCGTCGTTGAAAAATAAGTCTTTATCTCCTGTGCATCTCCTGTATCTTATTCTGTCAGCTAGAAGTGTCTCTTTGGTATTCTGGAAGTATTGGAAGATTTTAAAATACAGCCTATTAAAGGAAAAAAAAAAATAATTACAAGATACTCTGTTTAAAAAAAAAAAAAAAGGAAAAGAAGAAAAAGCTAAAATCCTGTTAAATAATTAAGATGCTTTGAGCTTTATCAGGATTGTCAGTGTTCTTGCCATAATATACATATGCAAAAACTGTAAGAAGTTTAATATTTTATAGCAAGGATAACTCCAAAACCTAAATCTACTGGCTTGTTTCTATGGTAACAAATATTGAAATATGTCTAGCCAACACTGTAGGTCCCCCCCCATTTAATTTCTGTCTATGGGTTCTAGGAATTCATTAAAACTGTAGAATCCTTTTAAAATTGGTCGTTCTGTTGTAAAATTCCCTAAGATTAATGTTGAACATAACTTTAAATTTTAACATAAACATTTCTTTGAAAGAGATTTCTTAGCAAGTGAGGGATTAGAGTTATGTTTCTAAGACTTTATGCTCATTGAGATGGCATTTTTGTTCTTCATTGGTAAGCTGAATTTAATTTTTTTTCTTTTTTTTTTTTTTCTGTACATGACTATACTTAAAACGTGGAGTTTCAGTCTGTGGATTCTGCTGAAAATATTAAAGGCTGCTTGACTGGAATGGTCTGGCTGGAAGACAACAATGACATGAAGTCAGCACCTGCAGGATTAAATTTAATGGTCAGAATATCTTGGCCAGAGCTACTTCTTAGGGATCGTGTCCCGCTCTTCAGATTAAAATGATGACTCACTGGGAGCGTCAGCCTTCATTTCAATTAATTACACTTAACTTTTTGTTCATTACAGAGCGTTTTCTAGGTATCTTGGTTTAAGCCATTTTGTGTGTGTGACATCTTCTGGTTGTTTTTCTTTTGAAGGCAGTCCAGCAGTGTTGGGAAGTAATCTGAAGTATTGGCTGTGAGTTTCCATTTCCTCAGGGGTATCTC
This sequence comes from Todiramphus chloris collaris, assembly GCA_025345505.1. Taxonomy (NCBI): domain Eukaryota; kingdom Metazoa; phylum Chordata; class Aves; order Coraciiformes; family Alcedinidae; genus Todiramphus; species Todiramphus chloris. Next base: position 39,135,256 of record JANVCC010000018.1, on the reverse strand, counting down.
AAACCACAAGCACCTATTCCCTAGCAGTAAGAGAAGAATTTTGAGACTTTGAAGTGAAACATCAGGTTGATGCTGCATTTTGCATCTGGTTGACTAGCTAGCATTAGATGCAGCTGAAAGCATAAAGACTTCCTCCCTCTGCCTGCAGGGACTCTGGTTTCTGCTGGGATGTACTAAAGATAATGAGGCAACAGAAAGAAAATTTCAGAAACTGAGATTTGCACTTAACAGCTGTGTTTCAGGAGCCCATGGTTATAGACTAAATGCGAGTTTCCTCATAGGGCTAATAGCATCCAACCTTTTCTTTCCTCAAAGAGACTTGGAGCTGGAGACTTGGAAATCAGACCTAGCAACGTTAACTGATGCCTTGAAGGTCAAGGAGGTGCAGCTGGATCCAGTAACTGAAGTACTCAGTAAGAACAGAAGGTGATGTTCAGAAAATGTGCAGTTCATTTATTCTTATCCTTACAGAGCAATAATCTTGCCACCTTGGAAACCCTAGGTAAATCTCCAAAACCTCCTTTTCTGATCTCAAACACGATGTAGAAAAAGAATTGAGGCAGCATTCAGTGAAGAAGTTGCTTTGGGTTGGATGCAGAAGGCTTGTGAGATCCCAGCCCTCAGCTTCCTTCACCTGTGTGTGTGTTTACCTGGCCCTGGCCCTAGATACTCCTTTCATGCATGTCCTGTGGTGCTCTTTGAACCAACATGCCCTGTAGAAATAGGACCTGCAAAGCCACCAGCAAGAAAATTATCAAAGTCTTCGTGTTAAGGGAGTTGTATCGCTGTACCATCCGAAAGCTCTTGTGAGTGTGTGTGCTCGTGGTACCAGAGTGCTGCCAGCAGCACTTGGGCTTTGATGGCTAATGGAGGAGTCTTGCCTTCATCCACCCCCATGCCACGCAGTCAAAGACAGTGATGTCCTGTCTCGTCAGTATTTCAGACCCTGCAGATAGCATCCCAAGTCCATGGAAAGACTTTGGTCTCTTCAATGAGTTTCGCTCAGGGGCCCAATGTAAATGATAGGTACATATTCCTGTGCCTCAGAAACAGCACTTTTCTGCAGGGCTGTTTTTTTTTTTTTCCCCCCCCCCCCCGCCTTGTTTTCATGACAAAGCCTCCCATTTTTTGAAAAAGAAAAGGAAACAGCCTCCAGTCTCATAACTGCAAGACGAAACTTGGCTTTTCAGGACAGAGATGTGCAGTCTCCTTACGCATTTGTGGAGAGCCTAGTGCAGTGCTCGTAGTGACCGAGACCCCTGGGAGCTGAGGTGAAAGCTTTTTTTTTTTTTTATTTATTTTTGAAATCCAAACACAAATTCTGAACAAAATTTCTGAAGGCAGCTGACTCAAGACTTGCTACAAAACATGCGAAAAATTTTTTGCTCTTGGGTTGAATGTGGAACTTGGTGAAAACACGAATGTGCTCCACTCCAAACTTTTTTTTCTTTAAAAAAAATCCATTTTTCTTAAATAGGTATAAGAATATATGTAACAAAATGAGTTCTGTTTTGAGGCTTTCTCGCGTCATACTGATGGACTTGTGAAATTTATTTTCAGGAAAAGCGAGCAGGATTGAGAGCAGGATTATACATGTGCGTGAAAGCTGTGAATACTCCCATTCCATTAGGCTTGTAATCTTTCACAGGCAGAGCAAGTCTGCTCGCTGCAGTATGGCCAGTTGGTAGCTGTCGGGAAGCTTTCACGATGGACAGATATGTCCACACCAGTTTTTCCACCTTACTTTAAAACATCTGGTATGTATCAGGGTCCTGCGCACCCTCTTTGACTCTTGGAGCTGTGAAATTGGAAAGCAACTTGTATTCTTCTGTGATCAGCTCTCACATTCTCATATGGTGTCTGTGCAATCAGACGCATCAAATTATAGTTTGAGTCACTCCTACAGTTTGAAAAATACTTACCGTCGGGTTTAGACAAACTGCTTAGTACAATCCTGCCGAGAGCGAGCGTGAGTTGAGAGGAAGCATGCGAGAGGTAAGGTGCCAGTGGTCACAGGGCGCAAGGCAGAGTTCAAGCCACGATTGCTGCTGTGAACCTTGTCGACGTCTGTGCAGACCAGGAGTTGGTGGGGTGGTTTTTTTTGCAGAGGTAATGCCAATATTTCCCTTAACATAAGCAATCCTGTAGGAAGGTGCATACCAGCAATTAAAACATAATAGCATGAGGGCACGCAAAGAAAATCTGCTTTGATATGGGAACATTTGTTTCCTGCAGGGGTTATGTAGCCCCTTGTGAGAGTAGAAACACGGATTTGTAGAACTGTTAATTTAAAATGTCTCTGAGTGCTTAGTATTGTCCTGATAGCAGGGGGGAATTTTTTCCTGATAGCTTTTTGATCTTTTTTTTTTTTTTTGAGACCTACAGTTTGAAACAGAGGGTGGATGGTACAACTCCATAATGCCTTTTGTGTGGTATTCCCAACCATAATGTTAATATAATGAGTCTCCCTGCTCCATTTCCCTGCTGATTAAAATTTCGGTTTCTTATTTTTGAGTCCTCTGGAGGTGAAATTCCGAGAGGTCAGGGGTGGGTCTGTTGCAGCTCCTTTTCTGTCCTCAATTCCCTAGCCTTATGCCAGAGTGCTTTTCTCTATAGTTACTTCTGCCGTAGTGGTTTAAAGGCAGAAGATGTTTAGCTTAACCCTGAGGCAAGCTCAAGCCTTGTGCTAGATTAATTAGAAAGTAGTGTTATGCCTTCCACAGCAGCTGAGCGTTGTTTGGGAGGGGAGCGGAGGGAGGAGCACTGTGCACTGGGGACAGGAGGGCTCATCCTGCCTGCCGAGATCCCTGCGTGTAAGGGGAGCGGGTATCTGCTCCCAGATCTGCCGACAGCTCCCCGAGATGGATTTTGCCCATAGCGTTTTGTAAGGGAGCTGTTCTACCACTGAAGTGTTTTATTTTCTAAAGTTGTTTAAACCCCCTTTTCCATCCTGGGAAAGAAAAATAAAACAAGCCCCGTGGCAGAAGTGGCTAGGTAACAAAGCCGTGCGTTTCGCCTCCATGTTATGTACTTCGTAGAAGTTAAAAGACTCGTTCTGCCTTTCATCTCGTAGACTGTTTTCTGCAGATATTTCCTAACTTTTCCCATGACGTTTTTGCCTGGTTCTTCAGAAGATTGTGCGGACTGAAAGAGACTATTGTTTCCACGAGAGTGCAAGCATGTGCGCATCGGTTAATCTAGTTGGTACAGGATTTCAGGAGTGGGTGTTGGACTGAGGAACAGGGCTGGGATGCGTGTGGCTACAAATTCTTGCAGCCGGCGTGCTCTCGTGTTCCGTAAATAATACCGCATTTCACTTTCTAGGTTCGCCACTTGTGTTTCTCCAAAAGCTGAACTCCAGTACCATCAGACATAAATAAGGAAATGCTGTACGGGAAGATTGCAAAAGCTTTGGTTCGCAGAAATTGGAAAGCTGGTTCAGTTTTCAGTCCTGCGCCTGCATAGGTATCAGCTACTTAATTGCGTGGAGGCTGGGCACATTTATTTTTCACCAACATCATAGGTTTATAATGGATACTTCATTGTCTGTCTTGCTTCTTTCTCCCCCCCGTGTTTGAGTTTTCATTTTTCAAGTACAGGATAGGCAAACAAATACTTCTTAGACTGGGATTCAGCAGGCAGACTTTGGCAATCGAGATGCATTTGCCAGCTCTTCAGACACTACAATCTGAACCTTGCATTTACAACAAACTCTGCAAAGTAGTTTGCATGCAAGTCGGTATGCGATATAGTTCTTGTTTTGTGTTTTGTTTTGTTTTTTCTTTTTCAATCAGATGGTATCGCCAGGCAGCAAAGAAACTGCTGGTGGGTGTTTTTGTTTTACACCCAGGATCCTGTTGGATGCAACCTTGCCACAGAATTGTTTCCCCTTCTGGGATCATTACCTAGAAGATGGGGCTGGGATAACTCCAGCTTCCTGGTGGTGACCCAGATCTCTGCTGGCAATGAGATCTCATCTCCGCTGGGCATGGAGTGAGAACAGCAATTGCGATTTTAACTGCTGATGCACGGGCATGTTCCCATACAGTGTTTCCAGGCTCGTCAGCAGCCTTACAGTGTCTTGGCTATTGCTGCTGACGTGCCCGTGTCTGGCGGCGAAAGGCGAGGTTTTCTTCCGTGGTCTGGTTTCGTGTAGGTCTCATAAGAGGGTGTGAAGCAACTGCAGGGTGTTTTTACATACTACTTTACGTATGTGTGAGACAGCATAAAAATCCTCAGGAGTTTTTTTAGCAGCAACAACATCATGTAACTGACAGTTCACTGTATCCCCATTTTAATAGTTTCCTTGCTTGGTCGGGAATAGTTTCTGCTTGTGGATGACTCCTTGGAACTGGAGGATGCACGCTGGGAAGGCTGAGACTTGCTGGTATTTTAAGAATTGATGAGGATTGATACTGTGTTTTGTTGACGGATTTTGTCTGGCGGAGATGTTTGTTGATGGACCCACAGGAATTTCCAGGCGTTGATAAAATCATTTGACCATAGCCAGTTTTGTAAGAGGATAGGGAAGAGGGAATGTGAAGTGACAAGGATTTGGGGGTTTGCTTGATTTCTTTCCACCTACGCTCTGTCTTACTTAATGAATAGTTTACAGCCTCGCCCGTAGTCCTGTGTGTTGTTAGCATCTTCTGGACCAAACTGCTGTGTTGGCTATCCTTAAAGGGTTTTTCTGATGCTTCCGTGGGACACAACATGGTTCAACTATCTTGCTCCACAGACCAATTCCCTGCTCGTCCAAGTGGTGTTTCTGAAATTGCGCCTCCTTTTCCGCAGCTCATGTGCACGGTACGGAGCACTGGAAGCAGTCTGTGAAACTGCCTTTTCCTATCCAAGACTTCTTTTGTGTTAGACAGCGGTCCTGGCTGCTACAGCCAGGAATATTTGAGGCACGTTTTTGCTGACAGTTCTCTGCTCTGTGCTCCTGAGGATTGGATGTAGGGCAATTTGGAGGGTTCCTAGCAGTGGAACTCCCTATTTACAGTCAGTGAGTACGTTAGAGCCCTAAATTATTTACCTTAAAGAATTCAAGCCCTGAATTATTTACCTTTAAGGTCTGTCTTCCTGCGTTGTGCATTTGGTTGACTGTCGACCTGTGCTCTGTTACATGCTGTGAATGTCTATTGCAGGATAGTATCTAGGGCGGTTTCAGCTACTTGCTGTTAGTTTTATTTCCATACCCAAATACATTAAGATATTATAACTAAGGTCAGAGTGCAACTCAGAGAGATCTAAAAAGGATTTGTGCAGACCTAATTTGAAGTCTTGTGAATGAATGCACAGACAGTTTTCAGTAATGTGATTGCGCTCGTCTCTTTCTGCAAGCCCACTGCCCAGCGCTGAGCGTACAGAGCTGTAGCTGTAAGCCCTGGGCAAACACCCTGTTCAGCAGCTTGGTTTTTCCAAGCCCTGGGCTTTTATTCATGGCACACTACTCAAATTCTACCGAAGAAGTTTGTCATTTCATCACTAACTTTTTCTGTTTGTCAGTGTCAGGCTTGAGGGTTTGTCAGGTGATTTGGGCAGCACTGCCCCTTCTTTACAGGAAGAGAGTTGAAGCAAGAGGACAAAGGATCTTGAGGATCTTGCAGCCTTGCCGCTGAGATGTCTCCATCCTATGTAGCATTTCATGTACTGGAAATACGGTTCCCTTTTGCTGAGAGCTTTCATTAGTTTTGCTTGAGAGAAGCCAGGGTTTCAGGTTGGTTAGGAACTTCCCATTAATGGCCCCTTGGGAAATGCTGGGTTTAAATGACTGGAGCGGCACTGCATCGGAGCTGCGTGGCAGCTCTCCAAGGCACAGCTCGATCTGCTGGAGCACTGGGAGGGGTGGCAGGGAACAGCGGGGTGGCTGCCGTCTTCGCTGCCAGCAGCTGTCAGAGTTGTCCTGTGCTCTGATCCCATGGCCCTCGCGCACGGCTCAGGTACGTCCTGCGTGCCGAGCGCGGCAGGAGGGATGGAGGGATGAAGGGAGCCGTTGCGGGCAGTGCTCGCCTGCCACCTTTCTCTCCTTTTTAAGTGCTTCAACTCATCAGTGTTCTCTCTTGCAACACAGCTTTGGTACACCAAAGGAAAAAGGCAGGAAGCAAACAAACGGCAGACAGTGTCCACCGGCATCATAGAGGCTTGAACACAGTTCATTGGCAGAGCTGCAGCTGCACAGCCACCATGCAGCCTTCCATGCCTAATTAGGTTGTTGTTCTCTCCCCATCTTGCCTCCATTTTTCTGTCCCTGTTAAGTGAAATTTCTTGTTTTGACATGTTTTCCCCTGCTGTCCCCTGGCCCGTATCTTGGCTGCTCTGTGTTGAGTGTAGGTGGCTTCAGGCTGCCACGACTGCGGCAGGGGGGTGACCTGGAGCAGGAGAGAAGGTTCATCCCTGTCCTTCCTCGGGATGTGGCTTTTACCCAGTTGGGAGCAGATGCCAGAAACAAAAGCCACCTCTCTCTTCCTCAGCCGTGCTCTTTGCTTCGTGTGGCACTTGGCTAGTCCCAGGTTTAAACTCTGTGTTCCACAGGCTGCCAGAGTTTGTTGAGTCTTTCCAGCCACATTTTTGGGAACGGCTCAATCAGACCACTGTGACCGAAACCTTGCAACAAAACTTTCTGGCAGGCGTCCGTGTCGATGATGGACAGCGTATGCCAAATGCCCGAGCACTGAAATTGCAGGAAGGGTGTCACAGCCTTATCCCCACCCTGTGCTGCGTGCCTGGGTTTAATTTGTATGCCCTTGTGGAGGTAGGCAAGGGGTCATGTACAGACAGCTGAGTTGCATCTCCTTAAATGAAGGGGTTTGTTCTGTTTGCTTTCAGGGAAAGCAATGAAATACTAATGTTAATGGCATTTCCAGTACTGAAAATCCAGTTGCACTTTTTCTTTACTTATGATGTGTCTTCTCACCATTCAGAGAGGCTGGTGGGGTTTTTTGAGGTTGTATCTTCAGCTGGGTTTCTACCATATGGGCTTTTTTTCTTCCTTATTTAACTGTGGAAATTTCTTAAATGAAGTGTACGTTTTGGTTCATTGATGTATCGGCAGAATTTGACACTGAAGCTTAAAGCTACTAGGAGTAAACACAGACACTAAAAAACCCTTTCGAGAATTTTCAGTAGAGTCACTACTTAAGTAAGGTTGTAGGTGCAAAGTTCAGGGAAACTGTACGATTAAGTAATTTACTGTCGATGTAATTTTGCAAGTCTTATTTTTACATTGCTGCTGCGGTTATTAGTGGCATGTATTTACAGTTGAAACTGAAAGAAACTTAAGCAGCTCTCTCTTCCCCCGTATTTCTGCTTTTGGTGGCACTGAGTGTCTGCTTGGCATTGGTCCCGGTGCTGCCAGGCAGGATGCCCCAGGGAGAGGGTGGAGGATTTGGGTGCAGAGGAGCTCTGTTCTCCTGCAAAGCTCTACAAGTGATGGGCTGCGGTACGTCAGCCACCCCTCTGTCACTGCTGTTTGGTCAATGAGCAATTTTGGGGAGAGGACATTGTACTATTTAGTGTCTTCATGAGACGTGGCAGAAAATAAAAGACCTAAATATCTACTGGGAAAGCCAGCTGCTGTAATGCAAATAACAGATAATTGTGTGCAGTTAATCAATTTTCTCTTTTGTGTTGTTTTTTTTCATACAGAGCGATGAGGCAAGAGAGAAGTTTTTAAAAACAGAAAAATGTGATTGCGTAAACGCTGGCAGGAGGACTCGGTGGATTCAGGTAATAATGTGACACCTCTTTTTATTATGCTTTGAAAACTGGCTCGGTTTCAGGCTGACAGTGGCCCTTTGTCAGGGTCTGAGGAGTAGGGGAAGGTGACAGGGTATAACAAGACCCCTGTTAAATTAATTCGGACCAAGTGAGAGGGTGTGAGTGTTCCTGTAGCACGGGTGGTTGGTGAATAGGACAAATTCGCTGGGGCTGCCATAGCTTCCTTCGTTATGTCAGGCTGTTGAATCTGAGGCTGTTCTTTTTTAGGTTGGTTTGTTTGGTGTTTTTTTAATGTGGGTTTTATTTGTGTTTTGTTTTCCCTAAGAGATTCTCTAATTTAGCTTCTTACAGCTGCGTTGATGTAGGTGGGGAAGCTCCATGTCTGTTTTGTGGAAGAAGGTCAACTGATTAGCTTCAGAATGCACAGCTCTGCATCTATGAATATTTCTCTTGAATTCCCCCTTTTAAAATATCTCTGGACCAGAGCAGATCATTATCTTCTGAAAGACTCAGACCTTTACTGCTTTAGAGGACTACTGCTGGTTGTTTTATGTGTGTAAATGAAGACAAGTGCTTGTTGCATGGTTGGAGGAAGCCTAACGTATGATGTTTTAGCATGCTGCTAATATATTTGCAATAATATTATCTTAATATGATGGACTTTAACATATTTAGTTCCTATATTGTTTGAAATGTAAGTTGCTAGCTAAAGTGCATCTCATGTTTTTAATTATTTTAATTATTTCCTTCACTGAGGGGGAGTGGAGGATGAAGGGGGTGAATTTAGAGTGTTAATGGCACTCCACATTCGTAACTGGGGCCAGATCCTACCCTCAAATGTCTTAGGCAATCCCAGTGAAGTCATCGGACTGTTCACAAGCATATGGGTTTTCCCCACGTGTATTTGATTCCTTGATAAGGGCCTACAACACACTTTTTCATGCACTGATTTCTCACACGTGTCAGGAGATTTGAAAAACACGCATCTTTTTCAAGGTAGCCCCTTGGTTTCCAGCACTGATTGGAGAGGTTCTGCAGTATTTTATAGTGAAGCAGATCAGCAGAGCTAGTTGCCTTAAACTGAGCTGGTTTTATCTGTCAAGTTCTTTGTATTTTCTTTGTCAGGTGCTAGGTGGGAAGAACACAGTTGCAGCTTTGCATTGCTATAGTCTTGACCAAGGAGGACCTTGAAATAGCGTGTGAATGGCTGCGGACTTGATAGTTCTTGGAACCAGCTTCTTTTTAGTATTAAATTGCATACTCCAGGAAGATAGTTGCTGTATCAACATTGATATAATGACACATTATTAAAAAATCAATATCCAGTCATAGAAACGAGTCCTTGTGTAAGCAGTTGGGTGCTTACAGCTGCAATTTGTATGTATTCACAAATGTAATGGGCTTTTTTTTTTCCTTGTAGCACTGGTAACTTGGATAAACACTGTATGTGTGACTCATTGCAGAGTATAAACTTACTTTAAAGGAGCAAGTGTGGGATTTGCTGAATATCCTGTTGCTTGCATCCCTGAATACTTGCATTAGGTCATGATTAATCTTAAATTGGCCAACCTGAGCGGAAAATTACTGCTGATCTCCCATAGGTGACTTCAGAAATAAACAGAAGGATGGAAGTGCTTTTAAAAGCGTAAATAGTAGTTAGAATTCATAAAATCATAAAGCAAACATATGGTGCAAGGTTTTCTAAAATATAACACTTGAAAGGTTTTTTTATAGTTTCGGAAAGAGCTTGTTTAGTTATCACAGGAAAAGTAAATATTTTCATTCCTCTTCCATCAGCGCTTTCTCATTCCATTCCTTTCTTTTTCTTTCTCTCCTTTTCTTTTTTTTTCTTTTTTTTTTTTTTCTTTCCCCCAGAACCTTCTTAATTTGGTGGGATGGGTGCCCAACATCTGATGTGCCTAGAAAGCCCTACTTGGGAGCAGGAGATAACACTGCTAATTGTCCTCCTGTTGTTAGGTTCATTCTTGAAGTCCTTCTACAGTGTCGGCATGGAGTTGATGTAATCCAAATTGAACGCTCGCTGTGCGCATGTGTGTGTGAGCGAGATGTGGTGGGCACTGCAGCAGCTCCTGGACCAGCCAAGAACCTGCCTATTTTTTAATGTGGTACCCAGAGCATCAGCGATGAGGGATTCGATCCCTCTGTGTGTGCCTGCAAGGGTGTGGGCTCATGGGGAGCAGCATGATGCAGCATCCCTGCTCATCCGCCGCACCTTCGCTGGGGTAGCCACGGTCCCCAGTGCTTCCAGCATCATGGCAAGGAGGCGAGGCCACCACTGAAAAGGGATGAAGGAGGAAGATGGGGAACGGAGGAGTGGGGGGGCCGGGTGGGGAAGGGGAGGGGCAGAGAGGAAGACACAGCTCCGGAGGGAAATTCTCTGTGCTTTGCAGTTGCTTGTGTGGATAGAAACCAGATGGTGCGCTGGAACACCCGCTCGCTCGGGCGACGGCAGAGCCAAACATATGGTTAATGGTTAGGAGAAAGAGCTTTGCAAGCCAGGGCTTTGCTGACTGCCTTGCATTACAGATTGTTGCAGTGTGTCATTACATTGCCAAACTAAGTGCTTAATACCCGCTGCGGGCGCTGGGCAGGCATTTGCAGGGAAGATGCTGAGGCTCCCCGGGCAGGGCGGGAGGCTGACATCACGTGCGTTCCCCCACGCCACACCTCCCCACACCCCCTTTCCCCACTGGAAACGCCGTAAATCTCTCCCTTTACAAGTTCAAAACCTACAGCAGCAGTTTTCCCATTCTGCATGTGATTAATCCATTTATTTCCAACAGCGTACGGTTGGTTTTCCTCTTTTTTGTGCCTGTTTTTTTGATCCCTGAGCAGCCAAGTTCACCTAGGCTGCAGCACCACACTTACATGCCCAGCATCCGAAGTTCCTGCTCTGGGATCTTTGGGCGACACCAGGCCCATGTTATCTAAGGAACTGCTGAGCTCATTCATCTCCTTTTCACGGCCCGCTTCCTTTTATTTTTAGCCAAATCCGTCAGGCCTGACAGGCGGGTAATTTGAGCCAGAGAAAGGGCAAAGCTCCAGGTCCTTTCCACAAAGCAATTCTTCTCCTCCCTCCTGGGAAGGCTCCAAACTTGGCCTGCTCCAGGCAGATGGATTTGTTGAGTCATGTGAGATCATTTACACAAAAACACAGCGAGGCAGTGAAAAGGAAAAAAAAAAAAAAAAAAAAAAAAAAGGAAAAAAAAAGGGGGGGGGGGAGGGGGGGGGAGAGCGGGCGCTGCCGGGGCTGCTGCGAGCGTAGGAAATGTGCTGCGAGGCAGCTAGACAGAGGAATGCAGCAGATTCATTCTTGTATAAGGTAATGTCTCGTTTACAGTACAGGGTGGAGCCAGCATGGAGGAGAAATCACTCGAAAACAGATTACTCATTTAAAACAAAAATTCTTCTTAAAATAAATAATAATAAATAATAATAACAATTAAAAAAAAAAATATACCAACCCACCAAACCAGCCAACGAGCGAGCCGCGCGCACGGGCGCGCAACAAAGGCGGCGTTGTTGACAGCACCGGATTACAGTAGCGGTAAACTCCAGGCTGGGAGGTTGCTGGAAAATGAGTTTGCTCCGTGATGCAACCGGAGTTTGCTTTGTCTGGCTGCCAGCAAGAGTGGGGTGGTGGGGCTGGGGAGCAGCATGCTTTTTGCTCCATCCAGGGATGGTTTCAGGCGGTGGGGAGGGATGGAGGGAGAGGCGCAGGATCCCGAGCGGGCAGGCTGCGCTGGGGCATCGTTAATAGCAAAAGTGAGGGGGGGGTGGGGAACGGGGTGCATGAAGGAGGCAGAAGAGAGCCTCCTCTTGTTTTGTTTTTGAACTGGTTATGGCATGATCTTCATTACATCAGGGAGTAAATTGCATTTATTAAGTTGAATGTTGATTTTGTTACCGTTCGCAACCTAAGCTAACCCCAGCGTGTTGGTTTTGGTTTTTTTAAGTGGGTGGTAAGAGAGAACATCAAACTTGGGGCTTTTTAGATCTTGATGCATCCTGGAGAATTAGGTTGGGTTAATTTATGCAGTGTTCTAACAAGATGCATTCAAACCTTTAAATAGACATGGCCTGTATTTAAATATTGTTAATGTAACTTCCAATTACTCCAGATTTCTTAGCAAGACAGTATCTGAATGTTCGTATTTTATCCCGATGATGGTTAAAAAGCAGAGTAGGGAGCAGAAACTGGAACTGGAAATCGGTGGAAAACATGTGCAATCAAACAAGTCTAATGTAAAGCATATCATTAAATTTTCAGCGGCAGTTAAGGAACTCGTGGGAGCATGTAAATGTGGGTTTGTAATTTAACTTGACCCCTTCCCCCACCGAGCGGCATCTTCTGCAGGTTGCACAGTGGTGTCCACTGAGATGCTTTCCTCTGGGGAGGGTTTGTCTGGAGCCTGCCTCCCTCTGCTTGACCTTGTCTTCCCTTTTTTCTCCTCCTGCTTCTTTTTTTTACACTTTTGTCTGAAAGACAGCTGGCTTTCCAAGGCCGTTTGCCCTGCTGGGCTGTGCCGCTGAGTATGTTTAGCTTGAAGACACCCTTCACTTCTCCATGCTTAAGAGTTTTCTTACTTGGTGGAAACCTTTTGTCTTCTGTATCTTTTGATCAGGCTGCCTCGCTAAGTCTGTTGGAGAAGCACTTGGCAACACCCTGAGCCCCAGCTGGGGTCCCACACTGCACAAACCCGTGATGGGATCCCTGCCCCTTAGCTTACAGCTAATGTCCAGGGAGAGGTCAGCACAGGGACAAGAGTATAACGATGAGAAGTATGGCCAGGTTTGGAACCTAGACTGAGCAACAAGCTGTGGCTGTGGCACAGTGGCTTTTATTGAGGAATGGATGTAGATTACTCTGAGATCCTCAGAAAGGCCCCAGAGAAGGACAGCATTGTTATTTATTCTGTTTGCATAGTTACTGTAACTTTCTTTCCCCTCTTCCCCAAAATATCTAATTATCCTACATTTTCTGTTGCTGTGAGCAACATTTCCCATAGTTACCCAGAACTGCAATTCCAGTTAAATTCTTACTTTCTAAAGCTAATCTACCAGCAGTGGCTGTGGGATTTCCAAAAGAAAAGATGTTTGTGAGGAGCCAAAGTTTTTAAAGATTTTTGTCTTAGTATATAATACTGCATAACTCCTCACTTATCTACTCACGTTCGTTATCGGTTGAGAGTTCAATAGCCTCATCTCTATTTATGGCGTTTAGAACACTTGCAGTTTTTTTCATTCCCCTACAGAGTGCCCCACTCTGCAGTATCTCATTTTTCTACTCCTAAGATGCTGCATGTGTTGCATTTTGCATCTTTGCGTTGGACAAGCAGCCCAACTAGACACATTTCGGGAACTGTTCATGACCTGACTATCAGGAAAATCAGCCTTACTCTTCCTTCCCCCTCTTTCACGGCCGTTGAACTTCCTCCCCTTCTTCTAAAAGTGTGTTGTCTGTAAGATGCTATCAGCCCTGTAATTGTTTCATCTAGCTTCTCCCATCGTTTCGATTCTTCTGCTCCTACTGCCTCTTCCTCTGTCTCAGAATTAGACCAGAAATTTCTCTGCTGCCAGCATCTTCCCTCCTCACATGTACTGTGGCACTGCCTCCTTCGGAATCCGAGGAAGGATGAGTTTGGAGTTCATACGTGTTGTGTCATGTCCCATGCTTAGCTTATTTTGTAGAGGTAGAGGGCATTGTCTATGTAATTTTTCTTCTGTTGCCTTAAGCAACCAACTCTCCACCTAGGTTGGAGGATAAGCAGGAGGTCTTCTGAGACTCCCTCACCAAGGGGCTCTGCCACCTTGGTGATGGAGGCCCTGAGGGTCCCCAGCTGACGTTGCTCAACGTCCTGCTTTTTCCAAAGCAGTGCAACCCATAGCTGGGGGTTTGCTTGCTTTCCTCTAGGCATGAGAGTACTGTTTCCTTCCAAAGACCTTACTCTGTGCCCTAATTGTATAACCTTCCTCAGTCTGTGCTTGTGCCAAGGAGAGATGCTCTGGGAGCAAGGTAATCCTCTACGTTTGAGCTCAAGTTAGCCTGTTTGGCAGGATCGGATAGCAATTCCCTCCCACAGAAAACGTGGGCAAACTTTATAATTCTCTGTGGTGATATCTAAGATGAGCAGAGTGGTGACCTCCCTGTATTGCAAAGGTTTGTTTATGGGACTTACGAAATAACCTCAAAATAAATAAATCTCTAGCCTGACAGCTTCTCTCTTACAGAAAATTGGAGAAGTTATGGTGTAGTGGTGGCAATTTCCTCTTCTTCATGTATGCATCTATAGGATTTCCCAGGGGAGAGGCAAGATTTGTTCTAAACAGATTAATCTGAATTTCTGTGGAGCTTTCTAAGACACTAAATCTGTGTAAATCTTTCTCATCCAGCAATGAACTGGTGCAGCAGTGAAGCGCAGGGCTGCTTGTAATGTATTCGGAAACGTAGCCGTTTTCTGGTTGTGGCCAAATCCCATTAACTGTGATTTCCCTGCTTCCTTTTTCCTCCTGTCGAGCCTTCTGGATAGCAACTTCTCTTAACAGCTTGTTTGGAGAATCTGCTCTGAAATTCTCCCAGACGTTCCACTCCTCTCAAAGGAGGGGAAACTCTGAGAGCAGCTTATCACCTACTCATCGGCCGACTTCCATTTCTGCTAGAGAACGTCTCTGTCGGCCGTACACCAAACAAGCTTAGATATCTTTCCCTTCCGTTCAGGCGAGCGCAGCAGAGGTAGAAGTTCTTTTGGAGATTAAACTTTGCCTGCTGGTTTAGTGAGACATCAATCCAGACAGCACAGCGTGTATAAAATTGGCTTCTTTAATTCCCTTGGAGCATCCTTACGGATCCTTGAGAGTTGTCTGGGAGTTTCCAGCGAGGACGCGCAAGCACCCTCTGGCACTGCCCTTGCAGCAGCAGGTTTTTCCAGTTTGTGTTAAAAAATATCAAGTTGTTTCAAGGCTCTGTTCACTCCATTAGCTTTTCGCTGATAGTTCTGTAGCGTTACTAACTGCTAACGCGATCTTTTAGGTTTTTTTGCCTTGATTCTGTTATAAATTAAAGTGGTGTCAGCCACAGCCACTTCTGATCACACGCAGTAAAGAGGTATTTTTTTTTTCTTCTTTACCTGTTTGCAGACTTTGTGCAATTAGTGGGAACACGCTCCTTGATAAATGCTTTCATGTTTAATAGATATTTGTGGGCCGTATTAAGTAGATGTATCACAGCTCTTGAGGCATTTTGGTGGCTAAATAGCTGGGATTAGACACTCTGGTTGCTCATGCCAGTTGTTTTCCTGTGTCCATACCGAACTATGTGTATTACACAAATATTTTCAGTTATAGCCTTGCCAGGTTTGTTTAAGGAAAAGAGATGTCCTCATTTTTCAGACATGTTTATTAGTGGGTGGAATTATATCAATGTTCTTTTCTCAGTTGATCAAACTCTAAGGGCTAAGATGAAAGGCCCCCTATTACTTACAAAAGAATGAGTTGCTTTTGCAGGAGTAGAGCAATTGTTCTTCTTTATCAGCTTCTTTAATTGCAGCCTGTAAAGACCCTAAAGAGTCCTGCTGGTCAAGCATTTCCTTACTGCAGTAAGTGAAAAGTCAGATTTAAAATGCATTTAACTGATGCTCAGTTCCACATTTAATACCTCTTGATTACTATGGTCACAGCATAAATAAATACATTTGAAAGCTTACTTGATCCTGTGATGTTGAATGTCTTTCTTCTTCATCAGAATCCTCCTTTTATCAAAGATATCTGCTGTCACAGAGCCCCAAGCTGTTGATAAGGTAAAAGGGAATGCCATATATGGGAAAATAAACTAGCACCCACAAGGCAGCTTCTTACTAGAAAATAATGAGGTTTCTTTTAGCAACTTCAGCTTGTTGTTTCTCTTTGAATGCTTTCTTGAAATTAATAATAAAATACTAAAAATAAAGTTGTCATGCCTTCTGGGAGGATGGCATAAATAATTAACATGGAATATCTGTCTACTTGTTTTCAAGTTGATGGTTTTACTGGCTTCCATGTAGTACCATGAATGGGTTTGAAGCCCATGTGGTGGGCTTGGACTGTGCTGGACCAGCTCAGACTTGTTGCTGTCCTTCTCAGTGCCATTCACTGTGATGAACAGTGGACAGGTGGCAGAACCCAGATAGTTACTACAAAATAAGTGTCTTCTCCTTGGATGTGCCACTTGACCACAAGCATCAGTGAAGTGCCTTCTACAGCCAGTGATGATGGAGGCAGCAGGACCCTGTGCTGCTCCTGGGGAGGGCATCTTACATGGGTAGTGCTGTGCTGTAGAGGGTACGCATGGCACAGCCAGACTCACTCCGTTGTGGTTTTTGGGAGCAAGAGGTTAAAAGGACAAGGGGTTATCCACGGTCTGAAGCAGACTTTTGCGTCTGGTGGATCTGTTCTTAAGTGATGCTCATTTGGTTACGCAGGTCAAGTGCAGTGAGAGTTTCTCCCCTGCCTATGGGCTGACAGTCACACACCACATGGGAAGTTATTTTTCTGATGGTTTTTGCCCTTTGTTAGTGCTGTCATCAGAAATAACAGCAAATAAATGGACAGAGGTTTATGAGGCATCCTGGCTAGTTCACTATTTAAAATAAATCTTCTGTGATTAATTCTTCATGGGGCGAAGGGGGAGACACGTTTGTGCCCTAAAATCTGGAGAATTTTTCATATTTGATGTTAATTTTAACCCTTAAGCATCAGTGAGTTAAGTAGAGCTCAAAGGGATGCATTTAGCCTTCATCAGGAAACATTGGATAACATCACTGGAGGAGTTGTGACATCAGGGAGTTCCCACATGCACACAGTGGTACTTCTAGAGGACTAAAGGTTGGTATTTCCAAACAGGAAGATGGAGATGCACGCGAGTTGGTCTCACATATTTTGATTTTCAGTACAGTAGGTGGCAGGAGAGACAAAGCGACAGCTTGGCTGAGGTAGCTCCTTGTCCACGTGCTGCAATAATAAATGAAGGCCACACCACATCTACACTCAATACCCTGGGAAAAAAAAAGTGACATTTTATTGCCAGGTGCTTTTGTGAGGTCTGTCATCTGGTCTGATAAATGGGAGAATGTAAGAAGATGGGAATGCTAGACACATATATTGCAATACCTGTGTTAAATGCATTGACTCATGTTTCTATGATGTCTTCTGGTAGGTGTCAGGGACTGAAGGTTCCATGGTAGCCTAAGGGAGTTACAGCCCTTTATACTCTTTTTCTCCCCACAGTACCCTTGGCCAGGACTTCCCCCACCCCTTTTGTGCCAGCATTGGTGCTTAAGGAGCCGTAATGTACTTCTTTAATGGATAGTGAAGTAGGTGCTGGAGACTTTTCTAAGCCAACATCTGATATTGTTGGGCTTCTGATCTGTAGTCGTATAAAGTAACCTTGAAAGCCTGAAAAAAAACATGGCCTTTTTAAGCATACAAGAGCCTTTCCTAATGGAGAGGCAAACTGAAGAAATTAGTGGTGTTTTCCCTTCTGTCTCCTAGTTGTATTTCTCGTTTTTCAAGGTGAAAGGGGTGTTCCGTGTTCCTCGTCCTACTTCAGTTAAGGTGAACAGATTGTTTCCTTCCTTTTTTTATGGGAACTTAGGCCTTCCATTGCACACATGGACAAAATCTGCTCGTGCTTCTGTAACTTGAGCAAAGTCAATGAGGCTGCAGTTGCAACAAAGAGGTGGTGATTTGGCTCAGGGTTTGGAACTGAAGACAGGAAGCACTTTTGTCCATCAATTTATAGGCAATTAGTGTATTGCTAAAGTAGGCCCACTGATTTGCTGTGCTTTTTTCCCAAGGATTGTTCTCCGAAGGACTTTTGGTCCTGAAGGAAACAACTTCATTGTGTAAGCCTGCCAGGGAGCCTTGGAGCCAAAAAGAGCAGACAGTATTTAATTCATACTTGTTGGGGGAACCTTTACTACACATACTAGCTTCCAATGCTGATTTTAGTCCTCCTTTTATCTGTACTTGGACATGAACTTGGAATTCTGGCATATCAAAACATCTAGTTATATATATGATGGCCTAAATTCTGCGTATTCATTTGATGTGAGACCCTGTTGAGTAACTCATCTTCGTTACTTATATTCTGTTTCTGTGCCCATTGGTTTCGTAAGATTTTTGTCGGCATTTTTTCAATACGTTGATGTTGGTTTTGTTGTTGAAGGGACCTGAGAACTGGCAGTGACATTGTAAAACTGTCTTTTTGATGTAGTAACAAGGACAAGACGTGTTTAGGTACTTGCTCGCTTGTCTTTGCTAGAGAGCCTTTCTGCCCCATAGATAGAACCGGAGTGCTTCTGACATCTCAAGGAGGATGAGATATCGCCCTCGTAATGATGAGAAATGGAGTGAGGAACACGGTAATTTACTGAAGGTCATAGAGGAGATCTGAAAGGTTGGGATTTGGGTCTCTTCCTCTCCACCCCAGGAAGCAGAATCCTGTGATTTCTAGTATGATGAAGTTTACTTCCTCTCCCCTGAGAAACATAAACTCCCCACTGAAAATAAATATCTCTTCTTATCATGGGAGGCATGGACACACGTTTACAAATTTGGAGCCAAGTTTAAGACTCATTGCCATGAAAACTCAGACATTTAGAGAGTAGCTCGCTGTACCTGTAGGGTGCAGTATTAAATGGGGAAATGGTCTGAGGGCCACAAACAACACTTAGTAGTTGCTCTGTTGTTGCTTTACATACAACTTGGAACATTTAGTAGCTGGACCAGAGGAGAGACCTGGGTGTACACCAAGTTTGAGAAGGCTTTAGACTGTTTCATCCTTGCATCCGTGGGCTGCAAAGATGAGTCCTTTTTTTGTAGAAAAGCAATTTGTAAAGACTGGGACCTTGTTGGACAAATTTTCCTTAAATAGGCTGGTACCCTGCAGATGTGTTGTAAATTGTGTGGGTGCAGATAGTTAATTGTTTCTGTCACCAGGTTTAACTGTGGAGTGCTCTAGTTGGCAAAGAGGACCAGGAAGGAGTTCCTCTTGCTTTAAAGCAGTAGCTGTCTGAGGTTAATTATAAAAAACAAGCCAAGTTGAAATACTCTTTTTTGTAAATGAATTTCCATAAGAAGCTCACAGACAGGTTTATGCCACGCTGGAAGAAGTCTGACTGCACTTTAATGTAGATACCTGGATTGGTGATTAGGAAAAGATTGTTAAACAACTGGAATTTAAATACCGGTACAGCTTCATTGTAATAATTTCCCCAAAGGCACATTGGTAATTCTGCTAAATAGTGAGTTTAATAGACTTTAATAATGTGTACTTTGGAGACCCTATACACGGAGGAATAATGCATAAAACATTCATTACAGTAAACGGCTACCTTTGCACGTAACGAGGAATCTGGTGGAACAATACTGGCTCGTTACGTGGCAAGGTGGTACTGGGTGTCAACGGGCAGAAGTTGTTATCCCCACCTGATCTATCACTTCACCTGTTGCGATCGAAGTTGCAGCCTGTGTTGTTTTACCTAATAGTGAATGAATTATCTGAGGTAGACGTTAAACAGTTTTACTTTCTGAGAAGTCGTTTGCCAGAAGGAGGGCCATGGTGGATCACTGGGCTTTGTTTTCTTTTGATTTGTCCATTCAGTGTAAAGAGAAGAGACACTTGGTAGGAAATGCAGAACCCCATTTAAAAAAACCAGAAAAACAACAAAAAAAAACCAACAACCAAACAAAAACTGAAAACAGAAAAGCAATCTTAGCAAGCAGCTCTAAGCAAGTTTAGCATTGGATTTTGATTTCCCTGTGCTGAGGGCCCTGCTGGAGAACAGGCGAGGAGGAGGAGGAAGGAGCAGATGCTTTTGGTAGAACAGTAGGGCATTTATCTCTTTTAATGAGGTAACATCATTAGTGCTGACAAAGTGCTGCAAATCAATACATGTAATGGACTGCTGCTGTCTTTCAGTAGTGCACAGGCTGTTGTACTTCTGAGCGTTTGAATCTGCTGAATCACAGGTCAGGCTTTACCTTCTCCCCGATGCCGATTTTTGGTGTGTTTGGGGGATTTTTTTTTTTTAACCGTTTTGGTTTTTTGCCTCTCCCTAAACTTTGCCTTTGATCTCCAAGAACCTGGAGCACACCTCCAGGATATGTGTTGGGGCAGGCAGAAGCGTACTGATTTAACGAGCATGGGAGAGCATTGAAATGCCACATACGTCTGTTGCAGTGCAAGGACCTTCTCTTTAATCAGAAAGAGTGAGGTTGCTAATGTCTAGTTGAGCTTGATTCCTTCTGCCTAAGATGGCTGCAGGTTTTGTTTTGGGTGTTGTATTTTTTTTTTTACCCCCTGCCCTCTGCCTGCTTCCTTTAGAGCAATGGTGTAATGTCAGCCACACTAATCAATGTCAGCCAGTGGCACTGATGACCCTGACATTCAGCAACAAAGAGCTGCAGAAGAGAGAACGAGGTGGCTGCGGTGCTGGACAAGAAGCAGCAGCATGCGGAGGGAAATCTGCCAGTCAGAGCATTTCTCTGTCCAAAATCCATCAGTGTAAAAATCGTACGCGCAGGTGTACGCAAGGTGACAAAGGAAAGAAATGAGATGGATGTCAGTGGAGATCCAGCCTGTATTCTTCACTTTTCAGATGGTAAAACATGACAGCACATGACTAGAATAGTAGGAAAATAACAAAAAACCCAGCCAAACAAATCTAAATTTGAAAAAGCCTGGAGGTTCTAATAATATCTCTGATACTTAAATCCCCCAGAACTCCTATCAAAACCTTGTCATTCCCCACCACAAACAGGTAACGTAACATAAACGTTTGAGGTATGCTCTTTATTGGAAGGCCTGGGAGTGACACTTGTGTCTATGCTGATTCCAGGAAAAGAGTCTGTCGGTAAAAAAGATTCATCTGAATAGATCACGCATGGCAGAAAAAAAGTGGTTCCTCTTTCTTTTTTTATCTGCATGCCCCTCCCATCCTGGGCTTCCCAACACCTGCATGTGGTGAAAGAATATAAACAGAATTGCAAGATTCCTCAGCATTAACTGTTGCCTGACAGCCCCAGCTAAGCACTGCAAGGTCATCCAGTTTTTCCTCTTTAGTTTTTAGTTTGGTTTTGGGGTTTTTTTGCTCCTCACCACACATCCAATGAACCTCTGCAGCATCCCCAAGTGGTACTGTTTCTGACGGAAGACCTCCCCACATTTTTGCCCTGCCATAATCTGGAAGTCTGTCATGTTTACCAGAGTTAATGTGAATCCAGAGTTGGGGTGTCTGTCGTTGCCTGACCCTCTCATGTTTACACTCGGACCAAGCAAGGGGACATGACTGAGAGGCAAATAAGCTATGGTTGATAGGGCCACATTAGCATGTACTGAAGTATCTCCAGTACTAACACTGTTGAGTGTAGGTTTGGGCTGAGACTAGGAAAGGCTCTGCTAATACTTGCTATTTTTGTTAAATTTAATTGACGTTCCCGCTGGAGAGATCCGAGGGGCACACTTCAGTGATGCCCAGGGTACAGTCAGCATTCCTCACTGCTGAAATTAAAGCATTGTTCCTGCAAAGCAGAAATTTCCCTATCTGTTTCTTACCTTCTTGTGCTCTCGGCCGTCGTGAACTGGCAGAAAGTAATGGCCAACAGATGTAGAAAAGATAGCATCTTGGGAAAGTGCTGAAGACCTTTTTATGGTGTGTCCCCCCTCTTCCTCCCCCTCCCCCCCTCCCAAAATCCCTTTTATAAATCAGTGTTTCTACATCACATACCACAGACGTTCTGTGCTATCTTGTTCCAACAGTGAAACCAAAGTTCACTTTACCTCCCTTCTGAGGTTGGGATTACAGAAGCCTTACGCATATGTCACCCTGGTCTCTCTGCAGGCACTCCAGCCCAATAAATAAGTACTCGGGCCAAGTTTTAGAGCCCTTTACCCAGTTAACTAAAACCAAATGCCTCCTTCTTGGTTGAAGGCAAGTCGTGCCTACTTCTGTTGCTCCAGCCAGCAAAGTTTCTCAACCAGCTCGGCCTCCGAGGGATTGATTCCTTCTAAGTGACTCTGAAACAGTTACCAAATCTTTCTGTGATCAGGGTATGAAAAGAATAGCTGTGGGCTCTGAGGAGAGGAAATAGCTGGTCGTACCCTTTCCCAAGACTACAAATGACACAACTTTGCTCTCCTTTCCTCAGTAAAACTGGGGCAAAAGTATCCTGATGGAGGGCAAAGGGACGGAATGGAAGGGTTTGAGGAGTAAAGAGCTGTTAGTATTACAGGTTCCTGTATTAAGCTAATTTACTCTTTTCCCTTTTTCCCCCACCCCCTTTTTTTTTCTTTTATTTTTTTTGTGGATGGTGTATTGAAGCTATTTTAGCACTATATCTGATCTGGGCACAGCTTCTCAGGAGGAGACAATGCAGTGCTTCTTGTTAGTGTATTTTCAGAGCAGGCGTAGAGGTGATCCTGCCGCAGGCTGGGCCACTCCTCAGGCTTGGTGCTTGCCTCTCGTAGTAAATACGGGGCAAAGCATTGATGGAGAAGGGCTGCTAGCGTGCGATTGCAGCACTGGTGGGCCAAATCACGTTTGCCCAACTTTCCTGGGTGGTCGCCTGGCTTGTACGCAGCACATGGAAATAGATCTTCTGGAATGTGAAACCGTGCCTTCTGCATTTCTCCCACAAGTATTTTATAGTTTTCACTGGCATGCGCGAAGGAAATGGAGAATAAAAGAAGAAAAGACTTACATAACCCTTCAGCTATGCTTCCTTTCCATACCAAGGTTTTGCATTTAAAGTAAAACAGCAGGTCTGTGTGGTTGTCTTTTATTTAAAGTTTAGTGATGATTTTTTTGGTAAATGATTGAATGGGTATTTTGGTTTTTTCCTTAAACTCATCTTCAGTTTAGATAGAACTCCAGTTAAAACACTCAGAGGTAATGTATTGATGTGGGTTTAGTGATTTGTTGATTCTTGAAAATCCAAAAGATCCCTTTATCCAAGATAGATTTATTTTATTCCTGGTATTACAGAAATAGGTTGTGAAGGGATCTCGAGTGTTCAGAGACTTTTTTTTTTGTTGTTGTTCTTTTCTTTTTAGTTATGATGTTATAAATCAGTAAGTGTCCAGGATTTTGTTAAGTCTCGTATGTGAGAGCTTTGTGTGGATGAGGAGAAAAGAATGCCCAGCATCTCTCTTTCCTTCTACTCTAAATGTGACTGCCACCTACTCCTGAGCTCTGTGACCGTGGCTTTTAATGTTAGGTGTAAGATAGAAGCTACGTGTCTTTTCCATCCATTCACGGAGAGAAAAGACAGCTCTTTGCCAGCAGGAGCCCTTTGTCCCTCAGGTTTAGTTGCACAGCCTGGAAAAGGCAGCCTGCACACATAAGGAGTTGTCCTTTCAGAACATGTTGAGGATCCAGCTTTGGTCCGACTGTGAATCAACCACTTGAAGCTGCGGATCCTTTGCTCTGATGGAGAAATTCCCATGCCACAGTAGAATCCTTGACTGGGAAGCGAGAGCTTGAAAGGACACAAACATTTGGAAGGGACAGTGAAGCAGTAATGGTACGTATATTAACAACAGTAAAGTTGGGCAAGAGCAGGGTGGGGGAATGGGCATGTGCCAGTAAAAAAACAAACACTTGCTTTTCCCCCAGCTCTGCCCTTGGAGGTAGCCACATCCTCTGGGGACGTGGTCCCAGTTTCGTGAGGGATGCCCGAGGGCTCCAGACACTTAGCTTCTGAGCTTTGTAAATCTGGGGATGAGTGCTCCGTTGTTCGCAAGGTGCCCTGCAGTCCTCCACTGGGAATGTGTAAAATGTATAAATGTTAAATATAAATGTATAATGTTAAAACATATAAAAAGTACACCTGCCTTTGCGGTGGCTTTCAAATGAAATCTTTTGTTTTCGTTAACACAAGGGCTCCCCGGCTTGCTTTGTCAGCAGCCCACTGAGACGATTCCCGGTGGCTTACGGCTCTCGGTTTCATCGGGCAAGAGCAATCTATAAATCAGCGGTGTAGAGGTAAGGGAGCCCTTCAGAGGCTTGTGGAAAAGGAGAGCTGCATTCGGCTCAGTGCTTAGAGAAGGTGAATATTCTGACAGTTTCCCGCTGTGTCGCGCTATTCGGTTTCGAAAATTGCGGCTTGCGTTTATCCTCTCAGTAGAACGAGGCACTCCTCGCGGGCTCCTGGAGGAGACCGAGAAGTGTAGACTTAATTGCTTTGTGAATGATGTGAAGTCTTGGAATGCAATCTAGCCATTGCTCATTAACTTAGCTGAACCTATTAAACCTGGACAGCAAGCAGGACTGAGTCGGCCGCCCTTGATTGCAGGCAGCTAATGGAGCTGTGGGAGCAAGCTGTGACTGCAGAGCGGAATTGGCAGTAGACTCCCATCAACCTTCTCTGTTTTGAACTCACCCTACACTCCATTTAGACTTCTGGCTTGGAGACAGATGATTTCAGAGGAGCAAGGAGTCGGGGGGAAGACAGGGGGGTGAAAAGCATGGTCTTCCCAGCTATGTTAGCTTTGATCTGAAGTTAAAAGCAAACCAGAATTCAAATGGCATCGGTGATTTGACATTTAAACCCTCAGAAGCAGAGAGATTTGTCATCTGTATGTGTCCGGCTTTGATTATCGATTGGGTCTTGCGCAGATGGTTCTGCTACACAATGCTAAAACAGGGAAAAAAAAAAAAAAAAGCCCAAATAACGTCACTTGGCATCTCCTTGATGTTTTTCAGTTCAGAGGGAATCAGCTGCTCTTACAAAGCACGCGTATAGGTGGTTTGGTACTCATGAAATACATCCTGTCTTGCAAAAGAGCATCTTTTCTTGCATCTTTGTCCCATACTAGCAGCACAGAAAAAACCATAATTCACTAAATGTTAACTGGGTAATTGAGGGTTTCTTGGTTTGGTTTTGGGTTTTTTTAGTAGCTTGAAGAAAAATGAACAGAATTTGGATTTGCCTAGGAAATTGGAAGTGTTTAAGCTTCTAAACGCACGAGAGCCTCAACTGGAAATGGATACAGCCCTAGCTATGTAGCATTTTTACCTCCAGAGCACTGTTGGCATTGTGCCGGAGCATTGTTCCATAGCAGTTTGTGCTGCTTGCTAAATTGCCAGCAGCTCACCCTTCAGCACTCGCATGCCTCCCATCCAGTGGCACTTTGTGCCCAACCTTATTTACCTTGTGGGTTTTGCCAGGATCACAGCTTGGTGGTGTGGCTTCAGGCCCAGTCAGACCGTCTGTCAAGGAGAAGGGGAGGAGCAGTAGTGGGTTTGACATGTTGCCCGACGAAGGGCATGTCCAAATGTGCTTTGAAATCTTTGTTCTACTTATTTGTTTGCTACCTTTAAGCTGCTGTATATTGTGGAATTTTTTTCCATTGTTTTGCCTTAATTTCCCCGTTGCAGAGAGATCACTTCATTTCTCGTCTGGATTCATACAATTTGTTTGTGCTGCTGGCAGATCCCATCAACACACCCACTTTTCTGTGATATTTAAACTTTAAAAGATAAAATAAAAATCTTCGGTGTCGTAGAACACTGACTTGCTTGTAAAATAGTTCCATATACTGGAGATGCTATTTAAAAATATTGTAGGAGTCTAGTAATACATTAGCATTTTATGCATTTCACTCTGAGCAGTCTCAAAGTACTTAAACTGTAGTGCACGTGTGCAACCCTGCTGAGGTGCAGTCCCTAGGACAGAGGGTGTAGACCAGCCCTGCATTTCCTCAGGGTGCACGGAGCGATGGATGCGAGCAGCTTGGAACAAAGCAGCTGGGATAAACTGCCTTTCTGGAGGAAAATGCTGTGAAAATAGTCAGTCTTGATTTGTGACAGCCAGGGTGCTGCTGGAGTTGCCCACCCTGGGATCGCTAAGCCGTGTGTGGACCCACACTGGGACCAACCCCAGCCTGAGCTGCCACAGCTGCTGGGTATGGCCCCTGACTGGCACGTGAGACCCAATATTTGGAGGGGCAACCATTGAATGAATGTCCACGTGGGCTCTGTCTTAATAACTTGTTGCCCTTAGTAATCTTCATTCCACTGAAAGCAAATAACCCCTTCATTTGTCAGCGGCTACGCATGGAGTAACCTGCTGTAGCTGTAGGCTAAAGCTGGGCAGAGTTGACTTGGGGCAGCCATGCCCCAGGAGCAGCGTACGGATGGGCAGCTGCTGCTGATCAAAACATGTTTCTCTGCATTGTCCTAGGTATCCTTCAGCCCATTTTATATTTGAACCAATACGTGACTCGCTCTCAGATTAGGTATTTTATATGTATCTCAGTGCTGGGGGCAGGGCGGAGGGATGTAGAGCTTTAGTAGGAGGACAACAAAACCATTTTCTGGTGATTTTGAGACACCAATTACTTCATTCTGGGAAATTCAGCCTTGCAAAGACTAATAAAAACTAAAATTCAAGCTTCTATAATGTTTAGCAGAATTACTACCACAGTGTGTTTTCTGGTTATCATTTCAAAACCTTTGTATGACATTTTAGCCGAATGTTCTCATACAGGCGATGTTACGCATGTGTGAGAATCTCAGGAGCAGCTGGGGGGAACAGCAGCCTCACTGATGTATACGAGAGCTTCGTCTTCCAAAAGGAATTACATCATGCCAACTGTGATGTCACAGCTCAGGGTTTAGTGAGCTGGCATCAGCCCCTGAGTTTGGTGTTCCTAACCAAGCAGCAGAGCAGCCTGTGGTCTTTTTTCACTCTTTAAAGAAAATGAAGTGATTCATTCTTTCCATTTTGAAATATATCATGTCTAAAAGAGAGGAAAATAAAAAGAAAACTATTTTATTTTCACTTGACGTGACGCTGTTAAGCAGAAAGAGCTTTCCAATACATTGAGTTGGAAAGCAATTAGTTTTGGGAGTGTGAGATGGGTTATAATCTTAATGTCATTTTGCCATTACTAAAATAGGCTAATTTTGTCCTTTGCTAATCCATGCAAATCTCATTGATTTACCAGTGTTGTATGGATGAGAATAAGAAATGCTGCTGGCCTATATTTTGGGATCTCCTTGCCTAGTGTAAAAGCTCACAGAGCACATTGTTCGAAGCAGCCATCCCTCCTGCATGCTGGAGCATCGCTACCAAAGGCTGCCACAAGCCAGAGCGTCATGTGCAGCTGATGCCATTTCAGAGCTCGCAGGTGAAGCACAAAACCTTTCATTTCTCTGCATTCAGCAGAATACGTGTATGTGCAATTTGTCACTATGTATATAGCAAAATAGGCTAAGAGCAGAAAACGTTTCTAGAGAAGGTAAAACCTACTTTAAATGAAATGAGAGGCTTTAAAAGCTTAGGCAGATCTTGAAAAGCACAAAGAGCTGGACCGAACGTTGCCATTTCAGTCACATTTAGAACCTCCACCTACTTAAATGAGAACACATTTAGGTCACTGCTTTGTGCTTTGCAAAATCGTCTCCCTAATCTCCTTCGGAGCATTTCTGACTGTGATTTAGGGAGGAGGGAAGTGCTTCCAGGCTGAGACTTGTAGCTAAGTTGTCATATGGAGTTAATCTGTTGAAAGACTGAAGTAGTGTAGATAGATAGGCACCGAATTCTGAAACCTGCTATTTACTGGCAAGTGTACTTGCATGCAGGTACTTGTTATTTAGAAGCATTCAGCTAAGGTATCCAGATACTTTGTTTTTCAAACCTTTATCTAAATCGTGGAAGCAAATTCTGGTTACCTGGGTTGATCTTGGGTTTTCTGTGTGTTTCAAATAGAGAGATTGTCTCAGATGATCTCTTCTATACACAGTTTCTTGCATTCGTCAAGTAAGTGGAGCAGAAATAGTTTCCTTCTTTCTCCACCGCCCCCCC